>CM060315.1:53394134-53441634 GCA_030674185.1 Monoplex corrugatus
TGTTATTGTTGTTTAAAGCCCACCCAACTGCGTAGAGCCATATCAGGGCTATAACCGCTTCAAAACATACAAAACTTCAACTGGAAAAAAAAAAGAAGAAAATTAAGTACATATATCAACGCGTTCGCGCACATAATCTAAGGACACGCCCCTGGCGTTGACCACTCCGTCCAATTTATCGCACAGGGGAGATTTAAAAAAACACACCTGAATACAAACATAAGCATATATAAGGACACCAAAACATATAAAAACAGGCATAAATTACCTAAAATTATGTCCACATATCTCACCTCCCTAGAGCCAAAACTGCACTTAATACATGTACCCAATTATCAATCCTAAGAAAAAGTACAAAAAGACTTTATCGAACACATACAGGTTAATGGACCATTAAGGCAGAAAATGATAGGTAGAAACGACAGAAAGCAAAGCAACAAGGCAGAAACAAAGAGAGTGACAGAAAAGAGTTAATTTCTAACACAGAATTTCCAGAAGGTGGGGATACTACTTATAATGAAAGAACCCACGGCATCCCCACGGCGGGTGGGGGAGGGGGGGGGTAGTATATTAATGCAGAATATCAAATACGCACAATAACAGTCCTTTCTCTCATGTCAGTGGCTGGCTTACGGAAACGTGACTACTTCCAGCTTGCAAACACCGACAGGTTTGAAAAAAAAAAAATTTTTCTAGTTAATAGCTTTTACCGTTGGAAAATAAACTCTCTCCCTCTCTTTCTCCTCCTCTCTCTCTCTCTCTCATATTTGCTACTCCATCCAAACATATCGATTTGTTTTCATTATCTCACTTCCTCCATGTAATTCGAGCGCTGTTTCATGAAACAATAAAACAAAGGGAAGAACGTAAAGGAGCAACAATCGCCAAGAGATATTCCGGCGATATTACTGCTACCTGCTGACCTGATTCTGTTCTCAAAAATTTCTTTGTTTTTTTATATCTCTCTGCACAAAAAAGGAGAATGTTTCACATCAAGTGTGTGTGTGTGTGTGTGTGTGTGTGTGACTGTGTGTGTGTGTGTGTGACTGTGTGTGTGACTGTGTGTGTGTGTGTGTTGGTCTATGTCTGTGTGTGTGTGTGACTGTGTGTGGTCAAGTGGATAAACGGCAAGTTTCAAATCAGAAATCCTGGGTTCAATCACATAGACACGTCCACCTGGTGAGAAAAAGGTAAAAATAATTTATTTTCGATGTTCTAGGTCAAAATGTGTGCGACCTGCCAATGCCTGAACCCTCTCTGTGTGTGTATGCATGTTACTGTTATTGTTGTTTAAAGCCCACCCGACTGCATAGAGCCATATCAGGGCTATAACTGCTTCAAAACATACAAAACTTCAACAGGAAAAAAAGAGAGAATTAAATACACATAATCTAAGGACATGCCCCCAGCGTTGACCATTCCGTCCAATTTATCGCACAGGGGAGATTTAGAAAAACACACCTGAATACAAATAGAAACATATATAAGAACACCAAAACACATAAAAACAGGCATAAATTTCCTAAAATTGCTTCCGCATATCTCACCTCCCTAGAGCCAATAATGCACTTAATACATGTACCCAATTATCAATCCTAGGAAAAAAAAAATAAGACTTTATCGAACGCATACAGGTGAATGGACCATTCAGGCAGAAAATGATAGGTAGAAACGACAGAAAGCAAAGCAACAAGGCATAAACAAAGAGAGTGACAGACAAGAGGAAATTTCTAGCACAGAATTTCCAGGTGGGGATACTATTTATACTGAAAGAGCCCCCAGCATCCCCACGGGGCGAGTATGTGAATGTAGAACATCAAATACGCACGATAACAGTCCTTTCTGTCATGTCAGTGGCTGGCTTACGGAAACGTGACTACTTCCTGCATGCAAGCAACGACATGTTTGAAAAAAGAAAAAAAGGATTTTAGTTAATAGCTTCTACAGTTGGAAAATAAACTCTCTCTCTCTCTCTCTCTCTCTCTCTCTCTCTCTCTCTCTCTCTGACTCTCTCTCCCCCCTCTCTCTCATATTTGCTACTCCGTCCAATCATATCGATTTTTTTCATTCCTCACTTCATCCATGTAATTCGAGCGCCGTTTCATGAAACAATAAAACAAAATGAAGAACGTAAAGGAGCAACAATCCCGAAGAGATATTCCGGCAATATCATTGCTACCTGCTGACCTGATTCTGTTCCCAATAATTTCTTTGCTTTTTCAATCTCTCTGCACAAAAAAGGAGGGAGATTGTTTCACATCAAGTGGTTATGTCTCTGTGTGTGTGTGTGTGTGTGTGTGTGTGTGTGTGTGTGTGTGTGTGTGTGTGTGTGTGTGTGTGTGTACGTTGCTCTATGTCTCTGTATGAGTGTCTGTGTGTGGTCAAATGGGTAAACGGCCATATCAGGGCTATAACCGCTTCAAAACATACACAACTTCAACAGGAAAAAAAAAGAAAAAAATAAGTACACATATCAATGCATTCGTGCACATAATCTAAGGACATGCCCCCAGCGTTGACCACTCCGTCCAATTTATCGCACAGGGGAGATTTTTAAAAAAACACACCTGCATACAAATATAAGCATACCTGAGGACACCGAAAAATTACAAACACAGGCCTAAATTACCTAAAATTGCTTCCGCATATCTCACATCCCTAGAGCCAAAAATGCACTTAATACATTTACCCAATTATCAATCCTAAGAAAAAGTACAAAAGACTTTATCGAACACATACAGGTGACTGGACCATTAAGGCAGAAAATGATAGGTAGAAACGACAGAAAGCAAAGCAACAAGGCAGAAACAAAGAGAGTGACAGAAAAGAGGAAATTTCTAGCACAGAATTTCCAGAAGGTGGGGATACTATATTCATACTGAATGCAGGTTTGAAAAAAAAAGAAGGGTTTTCTAGTTAATAGCTTCTACCGTAGGAAAATAAACTCTCTCTCTCTCTCTCTCTCTCTCTCTCTCTCTCTCTCTCTCTCTCTCTCTCTCTCTCTCCTCTTTCCCTCTCTCTCTTTATTTCTCTCATATTTGCTACTCCGTCCAAACATATCGATTTTTTTTCATTCTCTCACTTCCTTCATGTAATTCGAGCGCTGTTTGATGAAACAATAAAACAAAGGGAAGAACATAAAGGAGCAACAATCGCCAAGAGATATTCCGGCGATATTATTACTACCTCCTGACCTGATTCTGTTCTCAACAATTTCTTTGCTTTTTTTAATCTCTCTTCAAAAAAGGGGGGAACACAGTTTCACATTAAGTGGTTACAGGTCTTTGTGTGTGCGTGTGCGTGTGCGTGTGTGTGTGTGTGTGTGTGTGTGTGTGTGTGGTATCTATGTCTGTGTGAGTATCTGTGTGTGGTCAAGTGGGTAAACGGCAGGTTTCAAATCAGAAATCCTGGGTTCAATCCACATAGACACGTCCACCTGGACACAAAAAAGGTAAAAATAATGTTCGATCTTCTAGGTCAAAATGTGTGCGACCTGCCAGTGCCTGAACCCTCTCTGTGTGTATGTGCATAATATTGTTATTGTTGTTTAAAGCCCAGCCGACTACGTAGAGCCATATCAGGGCTACAACCGCTTCAAAACATACAAAACTTCAACAGGAAAGAAAAGAAAAGAAAATTGAGTACTCGTATCAATGCATTCGCGCACATAATCTAAGGAGATGTCCCTGGCGTTGACAAGTCCATCCAATTTATCGTACAAGGGAGATTTAAAAAAACACACCTGAATACAAATATAAGCATACCTAAGGACACCAAAACATATATAAAAAAGGCATAAATTACCTACAATTGCTTCCACATATCTCACATCCCTAGAGCCAAAAATGTACTTAATACATGTACCCAATTATCAATCCTAAGAAAAAGTACAAAAGATTTTATCGAATACATACAGATGAATGGACCATTAAGGCAGAAAATGAAAGGTAGAAAACGACACAAAGCAAAGCAACAAGGCAGAAACAAAGAGAGTGACAGAAAAGAGGAAATTTCTAGCACAGAATTTCCAGTTGGGGATACTACTTATACTGAAAGAGCCCCCGGCATCCCCACGGGGGACTATATGAATGTAGAATAACAAATACGCACATTAAGTCCTTTCTTCATGTCAGTGGCTGGCTTACGGAAATGTGAAAACTTCCAGCATGCAAACACAGACAGGTTTGAAAAAAAAAAGGTTTTCTAGTTAATAGCTTCTACAGTTAGAAAATAAACTCTCTCTCTCTCTCTCTCTCTCTCTCTCTCTCTCTCTCTCTCTCTCTCTCCCTCCTCCTCTCCTCCTCTGTCTCTTTTTCCCTCTCTCTCATTCTTTCTCTCACATTTGCTACTCCATCCAAACATATCGATTTTTTTTTTCATTATCTCACTTCCTCCATGTAATTCGAGCGCTGTTTGATGAAACAATAAAACAAAGGGAAGAACGTAAAGGAGCAACAATCGCCAAGAGATATTCCAGCGATATTACTGCTACCTGCTGACCTGATTCTGTTCTCAACAATTTCTTTGCTTTTTTTATCTCTCTTCAAAAAAAGGGGGAACAGTTTCACATTAAGTGGTTACAGGTCTTTTTGTGTGTGGTGTGTGTGTGTGTGTGTGTGTGTGTGTGTGTGTGTGTTTATGTGTGTGCGCACGTGTGTGTGCGTGTGTGTGTGTGTGTGTATGTGTGTGTGTGCGTGTGTGTGTGTGTGTGGGTGTGTGCGTGTGTGTGGTGTGTGTGTGTGTGTGTGTGTGGGCGCGCGCGCGCGCGTGTCAATACAACGTTCGATTGAATTGAATTGTATGTATGCATGCGTGCGTATGTATGTATGTGTGTAGGTAGGTAGGTAGGTATGAAGGTATGTATGTATGTCTATGTATGTATGTATATTTATGTATGTATATGTATGTATGTATGTATTATGTATATGCGTGCGTGCGTGCATGCGTTGTGTTATGTGTGTATGAGTGCATTGTGTGTATGCGTATGTGTGTGTGTGAGCGAGCGAATGCATTTCACGTCTATGATTATATCCTAGTACCAAATTTTGATCAAAACTTTGTTTCAGTTTCAGTTCCAGTTTCAGTTCCAGTTTCTCAAGACGTCTCCGCGCTCAGAACGAATTCCATATGCAACCAACATCACAGGTGCCATGCAGGTGATCATGGCACAAGCCTTAATAAGCCTGTACATAAACCCACGACCTGGCCAGGTCCTGAGGCCTACGTAGCCTATGTTTTACCATTCAAAACTATGCAATGTTGAGGACTCGCGAAAGCGTATGTTTGTAAAGCAAAGCACTCAGATTCAGATCACACGAACCAAAAAGTATCTAAAACACGATCAAGAGGACCAACCATCTGAACCAGTGATGTCCCCTCTTTTTCCGATGGAGCAACATGGCCGACGACTGCAACTGTTCTGGTCACAAACCTCCATGGCAACTGGCAGAAATGGGGAAAGAAAAACATGGCCATGTTCATCACCAGATGTGGCCTGGCCATGCAGACGGCGAACAAAAAGACAGAAGAAGAAAAAAAAAAAGAAAAAAAAAAGAGTGGCTTGATCATCTGCTTTAACATCCAGTAGCAATTAAGGAAGGACAGCGTCAGAGTAAATGTAGCAGCCGAGACCTTGCTTTATCGTCGTTATCAGGACGAGTGGAACAAGGTTAGTAGGAAGACGAAGAATAACATGCAGAATGTTGGCAAGAGAGTGGGTTTTTTCCCACTCAAATTTGACACGAATCTTGTGAGAGTGAGAGAGAGGGGGGAGGAGAGAGGGAGTGAGAAAGAAAGAGAGAGTGGGAGAGAGAGAGAGAGAGAGAGAGAGAGGAGAGAGAAAGAGAGACAGACAGACAGACAGACAGACAGAGGCAGAAAGATACAGAGATAGAAACAGAGCAGAGAGAGAGAGTGGGAGACAGACAGACAGACAGAGAGGCAGATAAAAAGATACAGAGACAGACAGAAACAGAGCAGAGCGAGAGAGTGGGAGACAGACAGACAGACAGAGAGGCAGACAGAAAGATACAGAGATAGACAGAAACAGAGGCTTTAGACTTCAAACTTTCAATGAAAGAGATTTTTAAGTCCCAACTCAAAAGATGACAAAACTAATTTGCACAAACTAATCTATGTACCCCTCCCCCCCCCCCCCCCCTAAAAAAAAATATTTTTAAAAAATTTAAAAAACCGACAGACGCAATAGTCCGGTGGGTAAACGTCGGATTTCCAACTGGAAAGTCCTGTGTTCGAACCTTCCAGACAGACCAGCTTGATGGATAACGTGCGAAGATTTTCCCCCGATCCGTCGGCATACGCGCAGATTTGTCAGCATCTATATCCTCCTTCGTGTGTATACGCACGCAAAGACAGATTATGTGTATGAGTGCGTGTGTACCAGAGTGACAGAGAGAGAGAGCGAGCGAGAGAGACAGACAGACAGACAGACAGACAGTAAGACAAAGACAGAGAGGGACAGAGAGAGAGAGAGACAGAGAGACAAAGAGAGAGAGACAGAGAGAGACTGTGTTAATACAATAATCTTAATGTATACAGATGATGGTGGTGATGATGATGGCTATCACTGTGCCTGCCTGCCTGCCTGCCTCTCTCTCTCTCTCTCTCTCTCTCTCTGCCTACATGTCCGTCTGTAGTGGCTCATCAGAGCTGAAACCTACCCTTTGAAATGGCCGATGTTGCCGTTATTACAGATTTTCTCTCCTCCTTTTTCTTCTTTCACCCCCCCCCCCCCCTCTCTCTCCTCTCTCTCTCTTCTATTTTTCTCCTTCTTGGACTTTCCTTTATTTTTTTTTCAATTTTTGTTCATATTCTCAATACTATTACTGTTGGCGCTGATGCTGTCACTGCAATGTCTTCTGTACTGCTTGTTATTGCTGCATTTTTAGCTGCTTTTGCTGATTTTGCTGAAACTGCAGCTACCTCACTACGTTTGCTACAGCTGCTGCTATCAAGTGTCTGCTATTGTTGATTTTACTTTTTATTGTTGTTAACGTTGATGCTGCGCTTCTGGTACTATCGTCCAACGTCTCTTGCTGTCAATTCTATTCTTACTGTGAGGCCTGCTACTGCTACTGCTTTCGTTCTCATACACACGTGATGGTGCAGTGATCAGCGCAACGGACTAAGGACTTGGAGGTTATGGAGTTCGAATCCCCCCTCCTCATCTGTTTTGTTAAAATTAATGCGGGCTTTTTCGGTCTGAAGTTGCTCCTATCCAGAGTACAGCGTGCTGTATGCTCGTTGCGAAAGACTGGGATCACAAGATGATTATCATCTACTTTCCGGGGACCCGTCATCGAGGATATTGCTCAAATTCCTTGACAAACACCGCAGATGATCTGTATCTTCCGGGCCTGGTTGATGCCAGGCTATATCATGAAAAGTAGCCTAGAGTAGAGCCTGTCACGCGGTCTTAGTCCAGAATGGAATTCCACAGCCATCATGACTATATAATCCCCATCGTCAGGCATTATCACAGTATTGTGGGAAAACTGTCACAGACTCTAATCATCATCATCATGTGCCCTGCCGCATGGCGTGGGCGATCATGGCCCTCCACACGAATCTATCCCATGTCGCTGCAAGCACATATTCCACCCTCTCTGTCCTCAGCCACCCTGCAAGTCCAATATTTTCTCCCTGGGTCTACCTGGTGTTCTCTTTCCCTCCAGCTTTCCTGTTGTGACCAGGTGCACTAATTCCCCTTTCCTCATAAAATGGCCTATAAATGTTGCTTGTCTTTTCCTAATCTTCTTTATTAATGATCTCCTGGTGTCTGCTCTCTTCAAGACTGTCTCGTTTCTTGTCTTTGCTATCCACGGAACTCTCGACATTGTTCTTAGAAACATTTCAGTTGCCTCAATTTTGTTCTGACTTTGCGTGTTGACTGTCCATGCCTCACAACCGTACAACAATACCGCTTCTATATAACATTCAAGAACTCTCTTCCAGGTGTTAACTGATAGGCACTCGTTGGTAAGAACGCTTTTGATAGGCATTTGCTGGTAAGAATGCTTTTCATCTTCTTGAATGCTGTTTTGGCTAGGCCGATTCTGCTGGCTGTTTCTGATAAGCATCTGCCGTCTGGTGAGATGACCGTTCCCAGATATTTAAACTTATCAACCAGTCTCAAAGTTTCACAGACTCTGTGGTCACTAAAATGGCGTAGAAAATGACTGGAAAAAAAATTTTTACTAATAACCTTATCCATAAGAAATTCCCCGTTTTCTAACCAAAACATTTATCGAGTTGAGCAGTGAACGAAATGAACAATGAACGAAGAGACTTTCTTACGTCCACAAGCATAATCTATGATGTGAACCTATTGCTAAGTGGATGATAGCGAACGGGAAGTGGGCCTTCATGTGGTATGAGCAAGTCATGCCTTCAAAATTCGTATGTAACTGTTTTGTCAACTGAAATGGAGTGGAGGGAGTGGCGGTTAGAGATGAGGAAAAGTACGTGAGAGGGAGGAGCAGGGGAGATAAGTGGTATGGAGACAGGGACCAAATTTAGGGCGCAGGGAAGAGAAGACTGAGACGTAGTCAATCAGTGACTGCTGCAGAAGTGGTCTGACCTTATCTTGACTGTGCTGTCCTTTAGGACTTGCATTTCAGGCTTAACCCCCCCCCCCCCCCACCACCACCACCACCACTCTCTCTCTCTCTCTCTCTCTCTCTCTCAAACATCTACTTAATTTTTTGAAATTTAGCTTTATGTCTATACAAAGCGCTTAAATTTAGACAGACGGCAGTTTCTCGAGTCTTTTTAGAGTTAATTCTACCCAACGGACGCAAGGCTCGAATATGAATAGAATGTTTGTATCTTATGTTCTTTTCCTCTATTTGTTATGCACTTGTACAAAATATTTCAAATTAGAAATACGATTATAGCCTAGTTAATGTTTACATGATCGTGAGAATGCATGATCATGTGCATCCCCCTTCTAAGGGGCTGTGGCCCGTACGAATAAACCGTCTGAGGTCTTAAGTCTCTCTCATACACACAAACATACAACCTCTCTCTCTCATACACACAAACATACACCTCTCTCTCCTCATACACACAAACATTTTACACCTCTCTCCCTGAGTACGTTATCACTGATGGGAACGTATAGTAAGTAATATGAGCAGACTGTTTTAGTGACCAACGGATATAATGATGAACAGTATTATTTAGTTATTGTTGTTTTTGTTTAAAGCCCAGCCGACTATGTAAAGCTATATCAGGGCTATAACCGTTTCAAAACATACATCACACTTCAACAGGAAAAAAAAAGGAAAAGAAATTTAGTACACAATCAATGCCATTCGCTCGCCTACTCTTTAAGAGATGCCCCTGGTGCTGACCACTCCGTCCAATTTCTCGCACAGGGGATTTAAAAAACGATTTAAAAAACAAACCTGAATACAATTTTAAACATAACATTTGCCTATGTATGTTAATCAGACCACTTTCGTTGGCGATTCGAGGACTCCTTTCTCATCATCATCAGGTGCCCTGCCGCATGGCGTTGGCGACCATGGACTTCCAACCATCTCTATCTCTCGTTGCCCCTAGCATCTCTCCCACCCTCCTCATCCCCAGCCACTCTGCAAGTCCGTCCAGCATTTTTCTCCCTGGTCTACCTGGTGCTCTCTTTCCCTCCAGCTTTCCCGTTGTGACTTGGTGCTCCAAATCCCCCTTCCTCATAAAATGGCCTATAAATGTTGCCTGTCTTTTCCTAATCTTCCTTATGAGTGATCTACTTGTGTCTGCCTCCATCAAGACTGTCTTGTTTGTTTTCTTTGCTGTCCATGGAACTCTCAACATTCTTCTGAGAAACCACTCTCGGCTGCCTCGATCCTGCTCTGGCTTTGCTTGCTGACTGTCCACGCCTCGCATCCGTACAACAGTATTGGTTCTATATAACATTCAAGGACTCTCTTTCTGATGTTAACTGATAGGCATTTGTTGGTAAGAATGCTTATCTTCCTGAATGCTGTTTTGGTTGCCGATTCTGCCAGCTATTTCCGAATGTGCATCTGCCATCTGATGAAATGACGTTCCCAGGTATTTGAACTTATTAATCCGTGTCAAGGTTGTGCCATTTGCGTTATTTTGCATGAGGGGATTTCATGTTTTTTTACTGATCACCATGACTTCAGTTTCCTGCTGTTTAGTTCCAACCCCTTACCTTTGCTTTCTGTTTCTAGTATATTCACAAGGTTTTGTAGGTCCCTTTCATTTTCTGCAATTAGCACGGTGTCATCTGCGTACCGAATGTTGTTTATCATTTTCCCTCCAACCTTTAATTCAGGGTCTTCTTCTAGGTTTCTCGTGATGTTTTCGCTTAGTACAGTGGATGTTTTCTGAGTTTAAAAGAGCTTATATTGTTTTCTATTCTCACTGCAGCTGTTTGTTCCCAGTACATCCTGATTATTCGTAGATTTTTTCCATCGACATTGAGTCTCTCCAGTTGGTTGATCAATTCATCATGTCGTACCCGATCGAAAGTCTTGGTATAGTCAACAAAGCATAAATACAAATCCTTATTCATCTCAATTGACCTCTCTATGATAGTTCTTAGGATGTATATGGCATTAATAGTTCCTTTCCCTTCCACAAATCTACACTGTTCTTCTGCTATTTCTCTTTTGATTCTATTCCTTGTCCTCATCATGATTATATGTATTCTTAACAGGATTTTTGTTACATGACTCATCAAACTGATTGTGCGATGGAGTTCGCATTCTATAGCCCCCTGTCTTCTTTGGAAGTGCAATGAAAATTGATTTGACATATCTTTGGGGATTTTTCCAGTGTCATAAATTTCATTTAGGAGGACTTATTTTTTCTATGCCAAATTCCTCCAGGGCTTCAATCATCTCTGTAGTAATGTTGTCTGGTCCTGGGGCTTGTCCTGGTTTCATCTTTTTCAGTGCTGCTCTAACTTCATCTTTTTATAATGTGTTCTTCGTTTCTGTCATCCTCAAAAAGGTCTTTAATGTACTCTCTCCATCTGTCTAATATTTTGTCTTTTTCCATGATAAGCGTGCCATCTTTCGATTTTTTAAGCAACCAGTTGATGTGCATGTATTTTTCCTGTGGACAATTTCTTCAATTCGTCTGTACATACCCTGAGGATCCATTTTGTGTCGTTCTTCTATCTCTTTGCATTTTGTGTTCAGCCAAGCTTCCTTAGCTTCTATCTCTAGAATTTATCAGTGTCCAATCTATTTCCGCCAGTTCTTATCTCAGTTCTCGTAATGTCGTTCTTTATGTCAATTCAGACCCCATAATGACATTTTACATGCGAAAACAAACAAACCTCACTGTCCTTACAGTGGTGTTTCTTATCGCCGATCTCAGAATGCCTTTCTTATCTTCGGTCCTCTAATGCATTTTTTTTTCTCAGATCGGACCTCATGGTGCCATTTTCACTAGGTCGCATGTTGTTTCTTAAGACAAGCATAATACCACCATTTCTTTTATCTTGGGCTTCATACTGTCGTTAATCTCAGGCCTCATAGTGCCAGCTTCCTTATCTCAGGCCTCATGTCATTTCTTGTATCAGGCATCATGGTATCATTTTTTAACTCAACCGTATAAGTCATTTCTTATCTCAGGCCTCATAATGCCATTTCCCGTATCTCAAGTCTCATAATGCCATTACTCATCTCGGATTTCATGCCATTTCTTATCACAGGCCCTTTCGTCTATAGAGTTCGTCACTGTTCTGTCATTTTGTATCCTAGGCCTCACATGCAATTTTTGTTTCGTCCCCAGCACCATGTTTTGATCTCTGATCTGATCTTTTTTATCTCAGTCTTGGAAATGTTACTTCTTATCCCAGGCCTCAGCGTGTCGTTTCTTATTTCAGACCTCATAATGTCATTCCTTATCTCAAGCTTTATGATGCAATTTCTTGTCTTGGGCCTCATCATAACGTATCATAATAAAGTTTCAGGTCTAGGTACCATTTCTTTTCTTAGGTCTTGTAATACCGTTTATCTAATGCCTTGTACCATAATTTCTTATTTCAAGAGTTATCGTTCAATTTCTTTTCCTAGGCTTCACAATGCCATTTCTTTCAAAATCTCGGACCTCATGGTCGCATTTGTCATCTTGGTTCTCATAGTGGCATTCAGATTAGGTTCTGAAAAGCCTCTTATTCTTTATCTGTCTTTTATTACCATTTCTTATCTCAGGCTTCACAATGCCATATTTTAACTCAAGCTTCTCAACACCATGTATTATCTCAAGCCTCATCATGCCATTTCTTTTTTCAGGTCTCATAATTTCATTTAACCCAGGCATCATAATGCCAATTCTAATCTCAGGTTTCATACTGCAATCCATCTCAGGCCTAACAATGTTTTACGAAAAATCTCGCGCCCCATAGTGGCATCTCTTACGTTAAGTTCTTATAATACCATTTCTTATCTCAGCCTCACAGTTTCCTTTTCATAGACTGAACACGTAATCAATATTGCTGGGAACATTTATTGCAGACACATCCCGATGGGAAGAAATGTGTGTCAGACAGATCACTCACTTTCTCCAGTAGAGGCCTGTCCTACACATCACATGTCAAATCGTCATTACTTTTAAGACAGAAAGAACGAGCTGTGGTCCAACACAAAATGCAGTTGTCATTGTTGATATCCTGTTGATTTCTCTTGTTTTAGGGGAGGTAATGTTCACTCTCAAATTGATTCGTCTATTAGAAGAACGTACAGTAGTATGTCTATCAACAGACGAGAGAGAGAGAGAGAAAGAGAGAGAGAGAGAGAGAGAGGAGAGAGAAACGGCCATCAAGCAATTTTTGTCGCAGTCACAGTCCATCAGTTTCGGATTATTTGTTCTGATTAAGCCACAAGTAAGATTACCAGGATACAACATTAAACTTTCATTACACTCAAGTATCAGATTTAGTACATGAACAGTTCGACTTTCCTGGTCGTTGTTTGTTTCCTTTGGCTTTTTTTGTTGTTGTTGTTGTTGTTTTGTTGTATAATGCCAGCAGGTTCACGATCATTTTACTTATAGCCCAGCCAACTACTAGAGCCATATCAGGGCTAACACCACGTCAAAAACGACAACCAGGGTAAGATAAAAGACAACAGTTTAAAAACCATGCTCACCGTCACCCTTGAAAGTCTGAAATGCAATTAAAGAAAAACAGCCGTAAAATCATGTCAGGTGCAATCTATTGATCTCTTGTAAAAACTGAAACTGGAGGGACGTCTCGAAAGAGGTTATAATGCCTGGAGTTTGAAAGCATCATGAAAGTTTTCATATATTTTGTCATCGTTTTTGTTGCCTTGACTGAAGAGAGACAAAATCCCCCGTGATGCAAACTTACTTTTGTCCAAGTTATTCCAATAACACTGTCATTCTTCACGTTTCTAAACCTACATCAAATGCTCCCTCGAAAATCTCCACAGTTTCACTCATGTACAGTACCGTTTCTGTCTAACTCTGAACAGTTTCATTCAGTATGCATCTCAATATTCAGATTGTGGTTTAAGTACATTACAGCTCCTCTCTGTTAAAGTTTCATTCAGCATACATCTCAGTATTCAGACTGTGGTTTAAGTACATTACAGCTCCTCTCTGTTAAAGTTTCATTCAGCATACATCTCAGTATTCAGACTGTGGTTTAAGTACAGTGCAGCTCCCCTCTAACTGTAAAAGTTTCATTCAGCATACATCTCAATATTCAGATTGTGGTTTAAGTACATTACGGCTCCTCTCAAACTGTTAAAATTTCATTCAGCATACATCTCAGTATCAAGACTGTGGTTTAAGTACAGTGCAGCTCCCTTCTAACTGTTAAAGTTTCATTCAGCATGCATCTCAATATTCAGATTGTGGTTTAAGTACAATACGGCTCCTCTCAAACTGTTAAAATTTCATTCAGCATACATCTCAGTATCAAGACTGTGGTTTAAGTACAGTGCAGCTCCCTTCTAACTGTTAAAGTTTCATTCAGCATGCATCTCAATATTCAGATTGTGGTTTAAGTACAATACGGCTCCTCTGTAACCGTTAAAGTCTCATTCAGCATACATCTCAGTATTCAGACTGTGGTTTAAGTTCAGTACAGCTCCTCTCTAACTCAACAGTTTCATTCAGCATGTGTCTCAGTATTCAGACCATGATTCCGACTGTGGTTTAAGCAGAGTATGGCTCCTTTCTAAACATCAACAGTTTCGTTCAGTATACGTCTCGGTATTCGGACACGGTTTATGTACAGTACAGTTCCTCTCAAAGTTTTGTGACGTTCAGTCATATCTTCACGCATTATATTTTACCTTGTTGAATGATGCTTGCGTCTGCTCTGGTCTGATTTAAGTCAGATCAGTTCATCTGGTTTCAAGTTCTTTTCAATACAAGCCAGCTGTTCAAATTTTTATATCAATTTTAGGAAATGATCAATACACAATATTCACGCTTTCACTTGTCAAAACTTTGCTATCCGTACAATTGTTGACTTTTAATATTTTTTTCTTTTTGTTTTTATTGTTTGTTTTTCTAGAATGTTGACTGCACAATTTTGAAGGACAAGGAATCAGAGTCAAGGTCACATGGACCAGAGATAAATGCCTTCATATCATCACTTTTTACGGTCTGTGTGTGAACAATATTTTCCAACATCTGACAATATTTTCATTTTCTTTTCAGAAGGTACAATTCTGAAGGACAAGGTGTCAAGGTCAAGGTCACATGGACTAGATCAATGCCTTCGTATCAGCACTTTTTATGGGTAGTGTGTGAAAAATATTTTGCATCATCTGACAATACTTTCAAGTTTTGTTTGTTTGGGTTTTTTTGGTGTTTGCTTTTGTTTCGTTGCTGTTGTTCATTTCATTTATGCCACAATCTACCATCTTCCACAATACAAGTTTTCATTCAAACCTCCGAAAAATCACAGTGAGACCGAGAAGAACAAATCTGGATTTCAGTCGTAATTTTTGTATAAAAAGGGAGATTATTAGACCAGCTTTAACACCTTGTTTCTTCGTATCCTTAACTTGGGGGTTGTATTTTCCATGGATGGTAATCAGACTGATTTCTAGGTACCTGGATATTTCAAGGTTTATTTTACATGTAGATTTGCCCATGTATGTCAATCAGACCAATTGGCAGACGATTCACGGACTTCTTTACAGCTCCATATTTCCCCATGAATTCTCAAAAAAACTGATACGATTAACGTCCATGGGCAAATGTTGAGAGACTAAGGTGTCCTCGAATTACCCACAAACTGGTGCAAGTAACATACATAGACTCCTTTGCATCTCCATATTTGCCCATGCATATTAATCTGACTGATTTAGGTAGGCAGATAATTCAAAGACATCTTCAATTCTCTACATTTCCCCACGCATGTTAATCGCACCAATTTTGTGGGCAATTCAAGTAGGCCCCTACTCATTTCTGTCTCTAAAATTCATCAGTGTCCAGTCTATTTCTGCCACTTCTGATCTCATGTTGTTTCTTATCTCAAGCATAATAGCACCATTTCTTTTATCTTGGACTTCATATTGTCGTTAATCTCAGGCCTAATAGAGCTAGCTCCCTTATTTCTTATATCAAGCATCACCATGTCACTTTTTAACTCAATCTTATAATGTCATTTCTTGTCTCAGGCCTCACAATGCCATTTCCCGTATCCCCAGTCTCATAACGCCATGTCTAACCTCAGACCTCAAATGCCATATCTCATCTTGCACCTCATTGTCATTTCTCATCTGAGGCCTCTTATGCTTGTACTTTCTCCTGTGTCTCATCCTTTCTCGTGTGCCTCATGGTGTCCTTTTAGTAGGTTGGTTATACAAGGACTCCTTCCCAACTTCAGTGTTCGTCACTGTTCCGTCATTTTGTACCCTTGGCCTCAAATGCAATTTTTGTTTCGTCTCCTAGCAACATTTTTAACTCTCGTCTGATGTTGTCATTTTTTTTTAAATCTCAGTTTTGAGAATGTTACTTCTTTTCCCAGGTCTCAAAGTGTTTATCTTATTTCAGACCGCACAATGTCACTCCTTATCTCAGGCTTTATGATGCCATTCCTTATCCTTGGCCTCACACCATTTCATAATAAAGTTTCAGGTCTCATGCCGCTATTGCTTTTCTTAGATGTAGTTAAGTGCAGTACAGTTTCTCTGTAACCCCAACACAAAACGGTTTCATTCAGTATACGGCTCAGTATTCAGACTCCGGTTTATGTACAGTATGCCTCATCCCAAACAGTTTTGTGCTACTGAGCATGACATTTTACCATGTTGAAGGATGCTTGTGCCTTCCTCTGATCTGAATTAAGTCAGGCAAATTATATCTGGTTTCAAAATTCTTCAAAAGAAACACGCCATTTTTATTGTTACTGTTGTTTAAAGCCCAGCCGACTGGGAAGAGTCATATCAGGGTTATAATCGCTTCAAAACGTACTAAACTTCAACAGGAAAGGAAAACAAAAAGAAAAGAAAATTAAGTACACATATCAATACATTCGTGCACATAATCTAAGGACATGTCCCTGGCGTTTACTCCGTCCAATTTATCACACAGGGGATTTAAAAAACACACCTGAGTACAAATTCAAGCATACCTAAGGACACCAAAACATATAAAAACGGGCATGAATTACTTAAACTTTGCTTCCGCATATCTCACCTCCGAAAATGCACTGAATACATGTACCCAATTATCAATCCTAAGAAAAAGTATGTAAGACAGAATATTCACACTTTCACATGTCAAAACTTTGCTATCTGCACAACTGTTAATTTTTAATTTTTTTTTAGTTTTGCTTTTATTTGTTGTTTTTCTAGAATGTCAATTTTGAAGGACAAGATGAATGTCACATGGACCAGATAAATGCCTTCATATCAGCAATATCAGCACTTTCGTGAGCAGTGTGTGAACAGTATTTTGCTACATCTGATACTATTTTCTTTTAGAATGCACAATTTTGAAGGACAAGGTGTCAAGGTCAAGGTCACATGAACCAGATAAGTGCCTTCATATCAGCAGTTTTTGTAGGCAGTGTGTGAACAGTACGCACATTTTCCGCATCATCTGACAATATTTTCATTTTGTTTTTTTCATTGATGTCAGTCTACCATTGTCCTCAATACAAGTCAAGTTCTATTTCTTCAAGCCTCTTCAAGGTCACAGTGATAACTGAGAAGAACAAAAGCTGGATTTTCAGTTATACTTTTTGTGTAAAAAGGGAGACTGTCAGAACGGCTTAAAAGATCTTGTTTCTTTGTATCCTTAACTTGAGAGTTGTATTTTCCATGAAAGTAATGATTTCTAGGTACCTGGATATTTCAAGATTTCCTTTACATGTATACTCACCCATATATGTTGATCAGACCAATTGGTAGACGATTCACGGAGTTGTTTACATCTATATATTTAGCCCATATATGTTACCAAGACCAACTTGTTGGTAATTCAAGGACTACTTTATATCTCTACATTTGCCCATGGATGTACGTTTATCGCACCATTTGCCCATGTACGTTTATCGCACCAATTTGTTGGTAATTCAAGGTCTCCTTTGCATCTCTATATTTGCCCATGCATATTAATCAGATTCAGTACATAAACAGATTTTCTTTCCTGATCTTTTTTGTTTGCTTTGCTTTTTTTGGTTTGTTTTTTTGTTTTGTTTTTTGCTCATTTGTTGTACAATCCCTTGAATTTGACATGCATCATAACAGTTTTCATGTTTGTTGTCAGTGACTGCAGAGAGACAAAAAACCCATGATGCAAAATTACTTTTGTCCAAATTATTCCAATAATATTGTGTCATTCATCATGTTTCTAAACTATCAAATACTATCTCAAAAATCAGTTTTACTCATCTACATCTCAGTATTCAGACTCTGGTTTATGAACAGTCCAACTCCGAACAGTTTCATTCTGTGCATAACTCAGTATTTAGACTGTGATTTGAGTACAGTACGGCATCTCTCTAACTAGGAACAGTTTCAATCAGTAGGTGTCTCAGTATTCAGACTGTGGTTTATGTGCAGTACAGCTTCTCTCCACAAAGTTTCATTCAGCACACATCTCAGTATTCAGACTATGATTTAAGTACAGTACGGCTCCTCTCTAACTCTGAACAGTTTCATTCAGCATGCATCTCAGTATTCAGCCTGTAGTTTAAGTACAGTATGACTCCTTTCTAAACCCGAACAATTTCATTCAGTGCCTGTCCAGTATGACTCCTTTCTAAACCCGAACAATTTCATTCAGTGCCTGTCCAGTATGACTCCTTTCTAAACCCGAACAATTTCATTCAGTGCCTGTCCAGTATGACTCCTTTCTAAACCCGAACAATTTCATTCAGTGCCTGTCTCAGTATTCGGACTGTAATTTAAGTATAGTACGTCTCCTGTATAACTCCAAATAGTTTCATTCAGTGTAAGTCTCGGTATTCAGACTCTTGTGTAAATACAGTATGGCTCCTCTCAGTTTTGCGATACTGAGCCATACCTTCATGCATTATCTTTTACTATGTTGAAGGATGCTTGTGTCTGCCTCTTGTCCGATTTAAATCAGACCAATTATATGTGATTTCAAGTTCTTCAATAGATGCCAGCCATTCACTTTTTTATATCAATTTTACAAAATGATCTACACAAAGTATTCATGCTTTCACTTGTCGAAACTCTGCTGTCTGCACAACTGTTAATCTTTTATACTTTTTGTTCTTGTTTGTTGTTGATTTTCCAGAATGCTGACTGGCTCTGAATGTTCACCGCCTTTATATTCTTTTTTTTTTTTATAACCAGCCCTTTGCTTGCTTTTCTTTCTTTACACTTGCTTTTCTTTCTTTAAGCTTGTGCATTACGGCTTCGTTAATTCGTCTTTTCTCTTCAGGGTCACATATGTGTATGTGAATGGGAGCTCTATTTTGTTGTGTATTTTGGTGATCATATTTTTAGATGAGCTTTTTCTTTTTTCTTTTTGCTTTTTGTGTGTGCGGATGAAAGGTATGGCGCTTTTTAAAATTTCATTTCTTTTGTGCAGATGTTAAATCTGAACTGAATTACGCCTGCATTCAAGTCAACTTTTAAAAACAGTACAGTATTTGAGATAGCTGTTCTGTTGTAATTGTTGCCGTAATTAAGGGTGGTTATATTTCCTTATGCCATTGGTTGTTTTATTTTTTTTAAAAACAGCAGTAATAACAACACATTTGCGCACACGCATAAATCTACAACTAGTCATGAACATGCGTGAAGAAGGAAAGTGGCAGAAGGGTTCAAGTTCGCCTGCCAATAACTGCACTTGAGGTTCCAGGATCGTTTCCCTTGAGGCCTTGATTTTCTCCTCAAGTTTGACTGGAAAATCAAACGGACTTTTAGTCCTTCAAAAGGGGGTGAAAAATGAGTCAGACCCATGTGCCTTCTAGCCTGCGCATGTTAAAAGATGCCACAGCAACTGAAAATGCAAAGAGCAGGGCATTCGCTCGACTGCCGCTGGATAAATAGGTAATTAGAGAGATAGGTCATTTCCCATGTCCCTTCTAGTCCCCTTGAAGCCCAATTAGCCTTCTTTCTTTCTAAAATCTTGGCCAAAGAAAGAAAAAGACGAGAAAGAGGAATCTGTTGGGAGAGAGAGAGAGAGAGAGACAGGAGAGAAGACAGAGAGAGAAAGAGGGTGTGTGTGTGTGTGTGTGTTGTTGTGTGTGTTGTGTGTGTGTGTGTGTGTGTGTGTGTGTGTGTGTGTGTGAGGTGCGTGTGTGCGCATCGTGCGTGTGCATTGCAAGAGAATGACAGTTTTGGGTCAAGGGTCATTCGCCAAACAGGTTGAACGTATTGAACGTACCCTAGCTCAGCATGTGTGTGTGTGTGTGTGTTGTGTGTGTGTGTGTATGTGCGTATGTGACAGAGGGAGGATGACAGCTTGGATCATGGGTCACACGCTTAACTCCCTACATGTCTTTATCCCCTCAGTTTACGAGTGCTTTGTGCCATGGAGTTTGATCGTTGTTGGGTGACTGCTTTAGCTCAAGTTCATGTTCATATTGCTTATTGCCCAGCCGACTGCTAGAGCCATATCAGGGCTAACACCATGTCAAATACGACAACCCGTTAAGATAAAAGACAACAGTTAAACACCATACTCACTGTTAACCTTGCAAGTCTAAAAAACACAATTAAAGAAAAACAGATGTAAAATCATATCAGATGAAATCTATTGATCTTTGTAAAAACTGGAAAATTGCATCAGGAGGGACATCTCGAAAGAGGTTCTTAAGGAGTCCGCATGTATTTTATGTAGTGCTTTTGTCCACATCGTAAAAGTCCCAGTTATCAAGGAGGAGGCATCTGATGCTCAACGGCTCGCAACAGTATCACCACAGTGCTTATTCATTTTTTAAAAGGTACAATGAGTGTAGGATGTGTGACCCGTTCGTAACCTACGTAACACTGTCTCCTCCTTACGGTTTCCTGCAGCAGATGGGAGAATTTCTTTCAGGCTAGGGCGGACTTGGAAAAGTTTGTTATATTTATCTGTTCATTCCAATCCCCTGCCACAGATTCCTCACATAACTGTGTACTTTTGATTTTACATCTGTTAAGGAATCAAGGATTTAGACATCTTTTCACTTAATGAGTTTGACTGCTTTGGTGAATGATGCGAGTGCAAAACTTGATTTTTAAATCAAGATTTGGAGCCTTACAAATGTCATAATAATAATAATAACAAAGTTATCATTATTATCATCATTATTATATTGTTATTACTATAATTGTTATTGTTAGTGTTGTCATCATTGTCATTTTTATTATCATCATTATCATTATCATTTTAACTATTATTTGTTGTTGTTGTTGTTGTGTTGTTGTTGTTGTTGTTGTTGTTTGTTATCATTACTATTATCATTATTGTTACTATTATGATAATAACAAATCTATCATAAAACAAAGTCAGGCAAAAGGTAATTTTAGATAAAATAATGCACTACCCCACTTCTTGCTCTGCTGTCTTCAGATAGGAGGTTGCTGTCTGCTGTGCAACACAGTCTTGATCTCACCTGTGAAAAGAAGTGTTTGTTGAAATCAGTGTTCTCTGTTATCTCCACAGACTGTCCGAGTCAGTCTTCTTGTTGCTCTAAAAACTAGTTACATTTTAAAACATGCAATTTGCTAAAACCAGTGTTTGTCCATCACTTGTTCTTTGATTGTGTCACATCACTCACATCTTGAACAATTAACACATTCACCTGTTGTTGATGCTTCAAGCCCAGCCAACTGAGTAAGGCCATATCAGGGCTATAACCATTTCAAAACATTTACAATACTTTCACAATGTTGTTGTTATTTCTGTCCAAAGCCCAGCCGACTGCATAGAGCCATTTCAGGGTTATAAACATTTCAAAATATACAAAATACTTCAACAAGACGAAAAAAAAGGACGAAAATTAAGTACCGGTACACATATCAATGCATTTGCACACATAATCTAGGAGATGCCCCTGGCATTGACCACTCTGTCCAATTTATCAGACAGGATTTAAAAAACATACCTGAATACAAATTATTTAAACATAACTAAGGACACTAACATATATAATAACGGGCATAAATTACCTAAAATTGCTTCTGCATATCTCATTTCCTTAGAGTCAAAAATGCACTTAATACATGTACCCAATTATCAATCCTAAGAGAAACTGAACATATACAGGTGAATGGACCAGCAAGGCAGAAATCGATAGGAAGAAATGATAGAAAAGAGGAAATTTCTAGCACAGAATTTCCAGAAGGTGGGGATACTATTTATAGTGAAAGAGCCCCAGGCATCCCCACATGTACAATTTGCAGTTTTTTGAAAAGGTAAAATAAAGGTTGAGAAGCAGATGTTGAAGACATAGGAATAAAAATTGGCAGTTAAAACATCAATCTACAATCAATATGCTGATTGTGATTTTGTTTAAAGATGATATTGCACTAATGTTAGACAATGTCACCAGCATGAAAAGAATTTTGCACACAGTAGATGCAAAGGGAAAGAAGGCAGATCTAAACCTAAATGGAAAGAAGACAAAACCAACACACCTAAAAGGAGAAGAAATTCAAGCATCTCAAGGCTCAAATCAAAAAGAATGTATTAGAATATGTAAGTGATTTTACATATTTAGGCTCAGTTAAAGCTCGTGATGGCAACTGTACTAAAGACATCAAAATAAGAGTAGAAGTGGCAAAACAGAAAACAGCCCACCTCATAAACATCTGGAAAGGCAGAAGTATGCCGACAGCCAATAAAATCAATGTATTAAAACGTCTGATCAGGCCAGTGATGCTATACGATTGTGGAGCCTGGACATGCAGAAAAACATAAAAATAAGATTAAAACAGCAGAGATGTACAGCCGGCCTCTTAGAGTCAAATGGACCAATAAAAGAACAAAAAGCATTTTGAACAAAACTAATCCACAGTCCAACATCAACATCTGGCAGAAATCTACAAAAGAAAAATGAAACACATCAGCCATGCAACTTGCAACACCAACACAACCCTAATGACAGCAATTTTGTAAGGAAAACTTGAGGCCAAAAGAAATCCAGGCAGACCCCCACCTCCTAAATGAACGACATCGCCAGCATCAGTCTACGAAAAGTCTACGAAACAGCACAGAGAAAATGAGACCGGAGTGAATGAGGAGAGTTGTTATGATATCCATTGCAGTGGCTACCATCGAACTCGATGATACTGATAGGCAATGGTTGAAGATAAAGACTGTCCCATGCCCCACAGATTGTAATGGAGTGAAGTGGTAAAGTGGTAGAGACCTCAATTTTTTAGCAGGGCAGCATTATGAGGTTATCATTATCTCTTCTCCCTCCCTGCTTTATCTTCCCTAACCTTGAAAAAAAAAGGCGCCCCTTTACAGGTGAACAGACAGAAGAAAATCAGGTACCCATATACAGCTGGGTAGATTGGAAGCACCACACACTACACAAAGTTTTGCTGGAGAGAGAGATTTGCAGCCATATGCAAGCTAAAATGGTCAGACTGGAAAGCAAGTGATTTACCTTTGCTGCTGTATTTTTCTAACATGATGTGATGATTTCCAGTGCCACCACATACCAAAAGCAAGATGGACACACACGAACTCCACTCCTCCATTTGTTTACAAGTAAGAAGAATCGCAAATAATCCAATATAATCTAAATTTATACCAACACATACAGTTCATTTTAATGACATTCTACATAAAACTGTTGATTATTCCTACATGTTGCATTCACATAAAATCATACGAAGACATCTTACTTTAGAACGTTGTTTATATCTACATGTTGCATACCAACACACACAAACTTACATTAAAGACATTCTATCTTAATTCAAACTGTGTTCAAACCTACATGTCACAAAACTCACCTGTAGTGAGGTCACGGAACTGCATTTCTACAGCAACTGATGTGATGCATAGCTCCCACGTATCTACTCTGCAATACACAAGAGTTAAAGGATCAAGACATACACTCTATAAAAAATTATGTACTACTGTTTACTACAATAAACTCACATCGGAAGGATCAAGCATTACACTCTATAAGAAAAGTCAATACTGATAGTCTCTCTCTCTCCCTCCCTCTCTCTCTCTCTCTCCCCCCTCTCTCTCCCTCTCTCACACACACAGACGCAAACACACACACACACATTCTCTCTCTCCTTTCTCACACACACATCTCTCTCTCCTTCTTTCTCACACACATTCTCTCTCTCTCTCTCTCTCTCTCTCTCTCTCTCTCTCTCTCTCTCTCTCTCCCCCTCCCTCTCTCTCAGAAGCACTAGAAAAATCACACTCTATAAGAAAGGTCAATACTAATAGTGGTTATAACTAGAGCTTACTGCAACACAAGCACACAATGATAAGGATGCAGCTTTATAGTTCTTCCTCACCCATCAACCACACACACAACTCCAGACCGACCTTCCCCATTAATATACACACACACGTCTATTCCAAAGCCAAAAAAATATCTAGACACAAATCTGTCAACTGATGAACAGCACAAAATAGTTGCTATTTAAAAAAGAAGCCACCGGTGGAAACATACTTTTTTTTCATCCAACACCCATAGAAGAAAATGTGCTTCAGGATCGGACCTGTAGCCCACATGAGGACCCATACTAGTCAATAAAGAACAGTATTCCAACTCTACCATCAGATCAATGGACAGCCCTTGTCAAAAAGCCTCAGTCCACAATGAAACACCTTCGCATCATCATTATCTTATCTGTTCTCATCATAATGATGGCAGTTAAAAAAAAAACCAAAGAAATAAGAGGGAAGCTGGGAGAATTTTTATAATATTAATCAAAGGACATAACTCTTGAGAATTATCTCCCATGTTGTACTTCTCAAATCTAACACAGTTTGTGCTATCAATTCAGCTAGCATAGAAGCAGATACAAAGTACAAAAACAGTAAGCTCAGAACACTCTTACTGTTTTTGTACTTTGTATCTGCTTCTATGCTGTTCTCAGCTTACTGTTTTTGTACTTTGTTTCTGCTTCTATGCTAGCTGAACGGGTAGCGCAAACTGTGTTAGATTTGAGAAAGTACAACATGGGAGATAATTCTCAAGAGTTATGTCCTTTGATTAAAGTTAAAAAAAATGTTCCAGATTCTGTGGCCCTTCATGCCTTGCTCTCCTGGTAACTTTCAGTTTAGGAGGATTTGGAGACAAGAAAGAGATCCGAGATGAGTATGTGGCAACAGTGACACACAAGTGGAGATGAGGCAGTTAAATCTGAAATTCACACAGTCACATGCAAATTCAGAGTGATGATATTGCATTTTATGTCAAAGTGTTCTTTGTGTCTCCATCTTACACAACTCACCTGCAAAGTGAGGTCACAGATGATTTGGATTTCTAAAACAACTGCAATAATGTGTCACACAGCTCTTGTCGTTCTCCACTGCAACATAACACAATACACACACACACACACACACACACACACACACACACACACACACACACACACACACACAGAGCATTAGAAGGACCAAGCATTACACTAAATTAGAAGGACCAAGCATTACACTAAAATGTTAAAGTAAATACTAATACTTACTTACTTCAATACAAACACTCAAACATGCCATACAATTATGATTATGACAATTAAGATTTACACTCAATAGGAAAAGTCAGTATTAATACTTCAACTTAACTCTTTCTCACCCATCCCCCAAACACAACCCCAAAGACACCCACCTACCCACCACACACACACACACACACACACACACACACACACACACACACACACACACACACACACACAAACGCACTTAAAAACATGTAGATAGAAAATAATCTAAATGTTTACAAGTAAAAGCACCAAATTGGAAATCACACTTACACTTACACACATTATCATCACCATAAACCATTTACTGTCGGGTTAATATTAAGGTTGTACTGAGCCCCCCCCCCCCCCCCCCCCATACTTCTTCCTCCATACACAAACACAAACCATTAGCAACAAAATGTGAACACATCTGTGCACACACATACATGCAACACATCTGGTGTGTGGTCTCTCTCTCAACACACACACACACACACATACGCACACACACACATATGCACACACATGCACACACACACACACACACACATGCACACACACACACACAATTCCATCCTCCTTTCTTCAAAACATGTATGAACATGAACAAACACATGAACATGAAATTTATTGTATAAGGCCAACAGTCCATTAGAATAGGGGTTACAGCAGTTTTACACATGCAAAACCATAAGGTAACTGCAATGCATCAAATATCAAACATGTATGGGCAAACGCTGTACTGAAACCAATATCATTAAAGAACTGACTCATGCCTTAATACTGAATGAACACAAACATAAGGGCACACAAGACACTCATACCACATTTAGCTTTCTTAATCATTCACACACATGCAATCATTTTTTCACTTCCACCTGCATTATTAGACAAAACAGCAAGTTAGCTAGGTAGTTCACCCACTAACTTACACCACTGACAACATGAAATAATGAATTTACTGAAGCTGAAAACGGCATCCTCATTTTCACTAGTAAACAGTTTAGCTATCTGAATTTCAAACGGTATAGTATGACTGATATTCAGAAACTTTGTTTTCAGATCAGTACACTGAGAACAGAGACATATGACATGGACCTTGTCTTCTGGTTCAGACAAACAAAATAGACAAGAGCGGAAGAATACTCAAATCTATGACAATTTATTTCTGAGACCCTGATATAAAATCGTGAGAGGGCTGTTTTGCAGTTGATCATACTGATTGATTTATTATAGTTTTCTCTCTCAAGACAACTTTTATACTCACTGTATCAGTTACACATCTGATGATTTTCAAGGTATGAAAACCATTCTTGACAGAAACAATCTCTAAATCTATTTAAATTCTTGTAAAACATCTTCTTGTTTCCAACACTACCAAACAGCCAAACATGATAAAACCCATTACAGCACAGCAAATTTTGTGCGCGAGACACCCAAGTTATATGACCTACTTTAGTTATTTCTAATCACATGTTGTACGTACATTTTGAGTACCTGATGTGCTGTTTAAATAGTCTGAATCAATATCTAATACAGCTAAATGCAGAATTTATGTACAGTGGGTGTCTTCCCAGCTCTGTGTAAACTAACTTATTTGAAGCTCTTATGAAATCTTCAGAAATCTCTGGCAAGCAAACAGGTGTATTTTTCCAATGACTCATACTTGGTATATCCCAATATTTCTGATCCATACAATAACACTGGTGAATCTGAGCATCAAAACGTTTTAGAATCTGAGCATCAAAAAGTTTAAAGGAAACTTTCTCAGAATTTAGTGCAACCGTGAAAGAAGCTCTAACAATTCTACAACACCTTTCTTTGCACAAGTTATCCTATCATCAATGGCAACATTCCAACTCAGTTTTGTTGACACAGTTATTCCAAGGTACTTATAACAATTTACAACATCTAGTTTCCTGTATCCATAAAACCATCTTTTCTCTGAAATGTGCAAGCACACATACAAAAAATCAGAACCAAAAAGAAAAGAAAAAGTTCAACACTTCAAAAGACATCACTGAACTAAAGCCCACATGAAAAAATACTTCAGACTATTATGCTAACATCATGACAACACTTACCCTGTACTCACAAAATCTTGCAAGACATCTCTATCGGCGTTAGTGCCATTTTGAAAAATCACCACTAGCGTTCCTTTGGCAATCAGTCTTGATGGGACATGACATCTGTAAAAAGAAGAATTCAAAACATGTAGTAGTGCTAAGTCGTTGACTCTGATGAGACATTTCAACTGTCAAAAAAATGTTTTAAAATATTACAACAGTACTCAGACATTGAAAAAGTAGAAAGAACATTTTAAAACATCACCATTATGCTCAGCCATTAACCCTGACAGGACATTACACCTGTAAAAAGAACATTTTAAAAACATCACCATTATGCTCAGCCATTAACCTGACAGGACATTACACCTGTAAAAAGAACATTTAAACATCACCATAGTGCTCAGTACTGACCCTGATGGACATCCCACTTGCACAAGACTTTTGAAACACCACCACAAAGCTCAATCAGTGATCCTGTTAACAACATTTCGAAATATTACCACAGTGTCCAGCCATTGTCTGATGGAACATTACACCTGCAGAAACAACATTTTTAAACATCACCACAGTGTCCAGCCATTGTCTGATGGAACATTACACCTGCAGAAACAACATTTTTAAACATCACACACAGTGCTCAGCCACCAACTCTAACGGGACATGTTGCCTGTAGAAAGAACATTTTATCACCTTACCATAGTGCTAAGATACTGACACTGATGGGACATGTTGCCTGTAGAAAGAACATTTTATCACCTTACCATAGTGCTAAGATACTGACACTGATGGGACATGTTGCCTGTAGAAAGAACATTTTACCACCTTACCATAGTGCTAAGATACTGACACTGATGGGACATGTTGCCTGTAGAAAGAACATTTTATCACCTTACCATAGTGCTAAGATACTGACACTGATGGGACATGTTGCCTGTAGAAAGAACATTTTATCACCTTACCATAGTGCTAAGATACTGACACTGATGGGACATGTTGCCTGTAGAAAGAACATTTTATCACCTTACCATAGTGCTAAGATACTGACACTGATGGGACATGTTGCCTGTAGAAAGAACATTTTATCACCTTACCATAGTGCTAAGATACTGACACTGATGGGACATGTTGCCTGTAGAAAGAACATTTTATCACCTTACTATAGTGCTAAGATACTGACACTGATGGGACATGTTGCCTGTAGAAAGAACATTTTATCACCTTACCATAGTGCTAAGATACTGACACTGATGGGACATGTTGCCTGTAGAAAGAACATTTTATCACCTTACCATAGTGCTAAGATACTGACACTGATGGGACATGTTGCCTGTAGAAAGAACATTTTATCACCTTACCATAGTGCTAAGATACTGACACTGATGGGACATCACACCTGCAAAAAGAATATATAAAACCACCACAGTACTCAGGCAATGACTCTGATGAGACATCACACTTGGGCAAAGAATCTTGTGAAACACCACCATTGTTCTCAACCACTTACCTTGATCATACCTGTAAAAGAACATTTTTAAAAACATCACCATAGTGCTAAACCACTAAGTCAAATTGTTATTGTTATTATTATTGTTTAAATCCCAGCCGACTGCGTAGAGCCATATCAGGGCTAAAAACAGTTCCAAACATACAAAACTTCAACAGGAAAAAAAAAAAGAAAAGAAAAGAAGTACACATATCAATGCATTCGCGCACATAATCCAAGGAGATGCCTGTGGCATTGACCACTCTGTCCAACTTAACATATAGAGGATCCAAAGAACACACCTGAATACAAATCTAGGCATACCTAAAGGCACCAAAACATAATTATATAAAAACAGGAATACATTACCTAAAACTGCTTCCACATATCTCAGCTTCCTAGAGCCAAAAATGCACTTAATACATGTACCCAATTATCAATCCTAAGAAAAAGTAATAATAAAGACTTTATCAAACACAAACAGGTGAATGGACCAGTAAGGCAGAAAAATGAAGGAAGAAATGACAGAAAGCAAAGGAACAAAGCAGAAACAAAGAGAACAACAGAAAAGAGAAAATTTCTAGCACAGGATTTCCAGAAGGTGGGGATACTATTTATACTGAAAGAGCCCCTGGCATCCCATGGGGGGTACCAACTCAGATGAGACATCGTACCTGTACAAAGAATATTTTGAAACATCACCATAGTGACCCTGATTACACCTGTAAATGGAACATTTAAAACACCATTTGTTAAGCCACTGGCTCTGATAGGATATCACACCTGCAGGAAAAAATGTAACATCGCCATAGCACTCAACACTGACTCACAGGAAAATGCACCTGTAAAAAGAATACTTTAAACCATCACCCTAGTGTTCAGCCATTGACCCCGATAGTACATCTCACCTGTAGAAGGAAAATACCTAAACATCACCACAGTGCTCCATCACTGACTCCAATGGGAAATCTCAAATCCAGACAGAACACTTTAAAACATCAGCACAGTGTTCAGCTACTGGCTCTATTGTTTATTGTTTTTGTTGTTTAAAGCCCAGCTGACTTCATCAAGCCATATCAGGGCTATAACCATTTCAAAACACATACAAAATTTCAACAGGGGAAAAAAAAAAAAAAAAAGAAAATTAAGTACACATATCAATGCATTTGCACACATGATCTAAGGAAATGCCCCTGTCCAATTTTTCACACAGTGGATTTAAAAAACACACCTGAATACAAATTCAAACAGACATAAGGACATCAAAACATATAAACACAGGATAAATTACCTAAAATTGATTCTGCATATCTCACTTCCCTAGAGCCAAAAATGCACTTACTACATATACCCAATTATCACTCTTAAGAAAGAGTATGTAAGACTTTATCGAACATACAGGTGAATGGACCAGCAAGGCAGAAAATGAAAGGAAGAAATGACAGAAAGCACAGGAACATGGCAGAAACAAAGAGTGACAGAAAAGAGGAAATTTCTAGCACATAATTTTCAGAAAATTTATACTGAAAGAACCCCTGGCATCCCCACAGGGGAAGCTATGCTACCGACTCTGATGGGACATCTCGCATTTGATGTCCATGAAACAAGTCAGCATTTAAAGAAAAAGTAGTTAAACATCCATTTCTCAAAGGTCATTCTTTATCAACTTCATTAAAAGAAAAGACTACAGGACACATTCTGTCAGTCAAAAATCAAATCAAACCCAAATAAGCACTCTAAAATGGTAAGGATATTATTAAATATACAAATAAAATGCCATCAAGTTGACAAGAAATCTTTCTACTGGACAACAACAGCAAAAGAGATGCAATTCTGAAAAATTTCAAATGGCAGATACCTACCTGTCTCCTCCACCATCATGGTTCAGAAGATCACCATCATCCTCGTTATTCTGGGTAATCATACCTGCAAACAGAAGAGGAAAGGAAAAAAAAAAAACCAGATGTAATACCAAAAATACCAAACAGCAAAACTGACCTTCCACCCCCAGTCACAAACTCTCTTCATCCCATAACTCAAGCATAAATGAATTTTAAACCTAACCTTTAACATAAATAACATGATCACCAAAAACCGAACAAATATTATTTTTACATAATATATCAGAAACAACTTAGAATCTTCAAAGTATGGTATATCAACAAAGCTGAATCTAATTCAATTCAACTGCCATACATACATTTTTAAAACGCTCGTAAACCAACTAAATATTATCACTCACAATTGTACAAGCTAAAAATGAATCAACATACAATGCACAACTCAACAACGTGACAATTTTAACTTTAACAATTTCAACTTCAGCAGCTTCAAACTAACACAACAGGCACAGTAGAAAAATGGGTAAACATCGAATGGCCAATAGGAAGTCCTAGGTTCGATCCACCTAGAAAATCTGCCTGGTGGATAAAGGAAGGAGATTTTTCCGATCTACCAGATCAACATGTGGGCAGTCCTGCCACTCCCTAGACCTATCCCCTTCATCTGTATACGCATGCAAAATGTCAAATACGCATGTTAAAGATCCTGTAAGTCATGTAAGCATCTGGCTTATGGAAACATGAAAACCACCAGCATAAACGGCCATTGAAAAAGATTTTAACATCAAAGTCAGACATACACACATACATATACTACACGTCATTATTGAAGGGCCAGGAACGTTTTTGAGTCAATTTTTGAAAGGAGAAATAACCTATTTTCTCTTACTCTTTTCTCCAATTCGTTGCCGTAACTGAATGGATAAGAGCTCAGACAACATTGCAGTTTCCTTTTGGCACGTGTTTGGGGATTTGCCGATTTGCAATGGGCGGCCCAAGGAAGACAATTTCCACACGAAATTGTCGAATCTTCAGCAGGGTCTCTCTGACGACGCAGGCAAGGTAGCGACAAAATTCGCTTTGCACGTGCAAGGCAAGCCCTTTTTGAACACTACTCCAGCCAAAGTTGCCCGCAGACGAGGATAAAAAGGACCCGTTCTTGGTTCGTTTTAACCATGCTTGCAAGACGACGGATGACGGATGAGCAGCGGGGGAGAGCCCTCGCTCTGCTTGATGAAGGCCTAGCGCAGCGGGAAGTTGCTAGACGACTTGAAGTGTCGCATTCCACAATCCAGAGACTGCTGGAGCGCTTCAATGAGACTGGAGCAGTCCAGGAAAGGCGTCACACGGGTCGACCCAGAGTAACGACAAGACAGCAAGACCGCTACCTTGCCCTCTCCGTCCTGAGGGAAAGGGCATCCACTGCGGTGACCTTGAGGGGTCAGCTGAGGGACGCAACAGGTGCTAACATCAGCTGCAGCACGGTGAGAAGACGGCTACATGAGGCAAACTTGAGGTCACGGAGACCGGCCGTCCGACCCGTGCTGTCACCGGTCAACAGAGTGCGCCACATGACCTGGGCCAGGAGCACGTGACCTGGACAAGGCAACAGTGGCCCCGGGTCTTGTTTTCCGGATGATCCAGTTTCACCCTGACCTTTAACGATGGCCGGTGCTCGGGTTTGTTGTGACTCTCAAGGGGAGAGGTTCGCGACGCCACTGTCCCAAGAGCATAACCGTACGGCGCGGGTCTGGTAAGGTTTGAGTGGCATGAAGCCGTGTACAGGATCCCCCTGCACCCCATTGACGGCATCCTGAACGGGGTCCTGTACCGGGACGAGGTTCTGGCGGCCGTGGCATGCCTCGCTTTGTGAACCTATGTCAAGGCGCCATCTTCCAGGACGACAATGACCTGCGCATCGACACAGCCTTGTGACGACTTCCTGGAGCAGCATGAAGTGTCCGTATGCCTGGCCACGTGCTCACATGACCTGAACCCAATTGAACACTTGGGATGTGCTCGGAGGCGCATTCAGGACAACCACCTCCCACCGGGCACCTGGCCAGGCTGGTCGAATCCTGCAGATCGAGTGGGCGGCATCCCTCAGACACACTACATCGTACCCTTGTGGGGTCGATGCCATCGGCGCGTGTTTAAGCATGCATCCAGGCTCGGGGCGGACACACGCGATATTGAAAACAGAAAGTGTCAGAATTTGGCAATCTGTTTTTGAAAAGGGGGGGATGTTCCTTTAAATGCATGTGCTGTTCACTAATGGTCTTGTGCTAATTTCTTTTTCCAAAACAGTGTAAATGATGAAATAAAACATAGAATCAATTCTAAACATTGTCAATTATTTCAACTTAAAATTAGAGGAAGAATGAAGTGGCCCTTAAAAATTTTGATTAGGAGTATACAAAACTTAACTTAGCTTAGAAGACTGCCATCGTAGTTGGAAACTGCTCCACCACCATCTCCAAGCGGCCTGGAAGGGGGCATCCCATCTGAAACAAAGAAACCAAGATGTAAGATCTGAAACAGACACATTCACACACATCCAAACCCTCCCTCCCTCCCTCCCACCCACCCTCCCCAACCCTCCCACCCTCCCCAACCCCTACCCTCCCACCCTCCCCAACCCCTACCCTCCCACCTCCCACAACCCTACCACCTCCCACCCTCCCCAAACCCTACCCTCCCCCACCCAAACCCCTTCCCTCCCTCCCCACCCCCTTCCCTCCCTCCCTCCCCAACCCCTTCCCTCCCTCCCTCCCCTCCCCTTCCTCATATTCTCACTCTTCAATATCCCCCACCCCCACTTACCCCTCTCCCCATCCAAAAAAAAAAAAAGTTCAATTAACCAACTTCAAACAAGTCAGCTTCTGGAATATCAAACATTTCAAACATCTTCAATCAACACCCTTTCTTTTTCTTTTATAGCATCCTGATTTTTCTCAGATGCATGTACCGTACATAGGTTGTTTCCCTCAATATACAGGTGGTGTATAGCTACAGACTCTGCATACTGCTGTCTTTGATAATAATACTAAGATGCTTGTCTTTGATAATAATACTAAGATGCTTGTCTTTGATAATAATACTAAGATGCTTGTCTCTGTTAATAATACCAAGAGCTTGTCTCTGATAATAATACTAAGATGCTTGTCTTGATAATAATACTAAGATGCTTGTCTTTGATAATAATACTAAGATGCTTGTCTTGATAATAATACTAAGATGCTTGTCTCTGTTAATAATACTAAGATGCTTGTCTCTGTTAATAATACCAAGATGCTTGTCTCTGATAATAATACTAAGATGCTTGTCTTTGATAATAATACAAAGATGCTTGTCTTTGATAATAATACTAAGATGCTTGTCTTTGATAATAATACTAAGATGTTTGTCTTTGATAATAATACTAAGATGCTTGTCTTTGATAATAATACTAAGATGCTTGTCTCAGTTAATAATACTAAGATGCTTGTCTTTGATAATAATACTAAGATGCTTGTCTTTGATAATAATACTAAGATGCTTGTCTTTGATAATAATACTAAGATGCTTGTCTTTGATAATAATACTAAGATGCTTGTCTTTGATAATAATACTAAGATGCTTGTCTTTGATAATAATACTATGATGCTTAGAAGAACTGAAATGAATCCCACAACTATTCATAGCAACAGGAATATATCCTTCATAGTATTTAAAAAAAAAAAAAAAAAGATATGGCCAATATATTTGAGTAACTGGAATGTGTTTCACAATATTATGACAATGCTACATACCCAAGAGTAGCTGTAATACATACTCCATAATATCACTTAATCACACAATGCAGTTTTATAAGCATTGTTCGATAAAGGGAGATCCAAAACCAAGAGATCTAATTTTAACATCACACTACATCTACTAATAAAAAACCTTGTTCAAGCAATGAAAAAATCAAAACCACAATATTTAACTTCAATGTTTATGAAAACATTTCATTTAATAACAGGCTTGCAACTTGCAGAATCCAACTTTACAGATATTTACCTTTATTGTTTGTCCCTCTTCACATTCACGTACACTTAATTTTAACGACTTTATTGCATAATTTCATTTTTCACTCCATTTCATTTCTTCTTCTATTTTACTGGGTCTAGGTTTTTCAGAACATCAATACAGTAGTAGTTTTGCAAAGGGTGGTGGAGTTTGCAGTCTGCTCACCCACAAAGGCCACTGCAGGGCAGATCATACTACACTACGCACAAAAAGTTAAGGATCACTTGCACAAAAATTCATAACTTTCAAAATTAGAAGCCAATGCGTTGAAGTTTGGCAAACATTTTAATCCAATGCTTTAGTGATAACGATTTCACAATTGCCTTCAATTTCGAGCAATCGTTGTGTGTACATTTGATCAAAGTGGGTACGTATCGAAATTTTGATTTCCCAAAGTCATTGAAATCACAAGACAGGCATTCTATGCTCCAAAGTTCAGTAATGCGTGTAACCGCCATGGCTGTTCTGGCACTCGACACAAGCGAGTCCTCATCGAGTTGACCCGGTTGGTGAAGATCCTCTGGGAAGCGCCTGCCACTCAGCCTGCAGCATTGGTAGAGGTGTTGGGCATCCCTGGAGGGGGTGGTTGCTCCTCACTCAATCATACCAGAGGTTCTCAATCGGTTGAGATCGGGACTGCAATGCTGGCCACTCCATTCTGTTGACTCCAGACTGCTGCAGGAAGTCGTTGACCACCCTTGCCCTGTGGGGGCGAGCGTTGTCATCCTGGGTAACAGCCGTCGGTCCATCTGCTGCAGTGTAGGCACAGCAGCGTCGAAGGATCTCATCCCGGTATCGGAGGCCATCAGTTTACCTGTACATATACAAGGGTGTTCTGTGGTGAAGTGAAGGCCCCCCAGACCATTACAGAACCTCCACCAAAGGCCACCTTTTCTTGGACAGTGGTGTCAATAAAGCGTTGCCCTGGGCGCCTCCAGACCCTCAGTCGGCCATCGTTGTGGTTCATGGTGAAGCGTGATTCATCACTGAACAGGACCTGGGACCATTGCTGACGTGTCCACCTCACGTGACGTCTGCAGAAGGCGCGGCGTGCTGCCCTATGGGCTGGAGTTAAGCGTGGCCGTACAGCTGGGCGACGAGAACGGAGGTTAAACCCATGAAGGCGGTTCCGTATGGTCTGCTGGCTGATGTTGATGTTAGTAGCCACCCTCAGCTGCCTTCGAATGATGCTGGAAGAGGCTGTTCTTGTCTGCAGGGCTTGTCATTTAATGAGACGATCTTCACGTGGGTTTGTCTTCTTCGGTCGACCAGATATGCGTCTTTCATGGACCTTCCCAGTGGCTGTGAAGCGTTGAATCAGTCTGACAATGACCGAGATGGACACCTGAAGTCGCCTGGCCACTTCTCGCTTGGGAACGCCATCTTGGAACCATGCAATAGCTCGTCCCCTCTCAAACTCGCTCAATTTTCGTCGTGGAGGCATTGTCAGATCAGGCCTACTACTGGTGGAATGTCTTCTTATAAAGCCAAGCAAGAGACAGCATCTCACACATAAACAGCAGTGCTTGCACGTGCATAATGGTTTTTCCATCTGGCTTGTGCAATGTGTTCAGGCAGAACAGTCCAAAACAAGGTCCTTTTTCGCAAGTTTCCGCTTTTCCGTTTGCGGCCAAGCTCAGTAGTAGAGAATCCTGTGCAATTTTCGCACTAACACAACATCGCCCACTTACAGCTGAACAAGAATTCATAACAATTTGGCTGGACTGAGAAATAAATAACAGTAGCGAACTGAGTTTATTACGCACTTGTTTTCTCATAGTGATCCTTAACTTTTTGTGCGTAGCTTAGTATTAACAATGGACACACAAGTACATACACACAAGAACAGGACATTACAGATCCTTACACATCCTTACAAAATGCATCACACAAAATTGACCAAATCCTACCCGCAGTAAAACCAAATCCATCATACTCTATATACACATGTCTGTGAAAGCAGATCTACCATCCTCTACCTACACAATGAAACCAGATCTAATAATCCTCTATGTACACAGTGAAACCTGATTTATTACCCTTCGTGCGTGTATTATATATATATATATATATATATATATATATATATATATAGCAAAACCAAATTTAGCATGTTCTATATATACATGTGAAACCAGATCCATTATCTATGTACATATACTACACGTCATTATTGAAGGGCCAGGAACGTTTTTGAGTCAATTTTTGAAAGGAGAAATAACCTATTTTCTCTTACTCTTTTCTCCAATTCGTTGCCGTAACTGAATGGATAAGAGCTCAGACAACATTGCAGTTTCCTTTTGGCACGTGTTTGGGGATTTGCCGATTTGCAATGGGCGGCCCAAGGAAGACAATTTCCACACGAAATTGTCGAATCTTCAGCAGGGTCTCTCTGACGACGCAGGCAAGGTAGCGACAAAATTCGCTTTGCACGTGCAAGGCAAGCCCTTTTGAACACTACTCCAGCCAAAGTTGCCCGCAGACGAGGATAAAAAGGACCCGTTCTTGGTTCGTTTTAACCATGCTTGCAAGACGACGGATGACGGATGAGCAGCGGGGGAGAGCCCTCGCTCTGCTTGATGAAGGCCTAGCGCAGCGGGAAGTTGCTAGACGACTTGAAGTGTCGCATTCCACAATCCAGAGACTGCTGGAGCGCTTCAATGAGACTGGAGCAGTCCAGGAAAGGCGTCACACGGGTCGACCCAGAATAACGACAAGACAGCAAGACCGCTACCTTGCCCTCTCCGTCCTGAGGAAAAGGGCATCCACTGCGGTGACCTTGAGGGGTCAGCTGAGGGACGCAACAGGTGCTAACATCAGCTGCAGCACGGTGAGAAGACGGCTACATGAGGCAAACTTGAGGTCACGGAGACCGGCCGTCCGACCCGTGCTGTCACCGGTCAACAGAGTGCGCCGCATGACCTGGGACAGGGAGCACGTGACCTGGACAAGGCAACAGTGGGCCCGGGTCTTGTTTTCGGATGAGTCCAGGTTCACCCTGACCTTTAACGATGGCCGGGCTCGGGTGTGGCGACGTCAAGGGAGAGGTTCGCTGACGCCACTGTCCAAGAGCATAACCGGTACGGCGGCGGGTCGGTGATGGTGTGGGGTGGCATGAGCCGTGGTACCCGGACCCCCCTGCTCCCCATTGACGGCATCCTGAACGGGGTCCGGTACCGGGACGAGGTTCTGGCGGCCGTGGCACTGCCTGCGCTTGTGGACCTTGGTCAAGGCGCCATCTTCCAGGACGACAATGCACCTGCGCATCGAGCACGCCTTGTGACCGACTTCCTGGAGCAGCATGAAGTCGTCCGTATGGCCTGGCCAGCGTGCTCACCTGACCTGAACCCAATTGAACACCTCTGGGATGTGCTCGGGAGGCGCATCAGGGACACACCCCCCACCGGGCACCCTGGCCAGGCTGGTCGACATCCTGCAGATCGAGTGGGCGGCCATCCCTCAGGACACACTCCGTACCCTTGTGGGGTCGATGCATCGGCGCTGTGAAGCATGCATCCAGGCTCGGGGCGTAACATTCACTCCATTCATTTTGTTAACTAAAGGGTCAGTTTTGCTCAATCGTTGTTTTGCAAAGGGTGGGGAGTTTCCTCTACCAAAGGCATGAGCTGATTCATATAGTCATTAGTGACACAAATACTACCAAAAACAGGAATTGATTAAATTTAAAAATGAATAACAAAAATTGCCCAAATTATCAGTAAAACCAAATCCAATATATAAAGTGTCCTGTGAAAAATTACATCTTAGGTAAAGTGAAACCAGAACTAATAACCCCTATACACAGTGAAACCATTACCCCTTCTCATTAATAATTGCAACACCCATAATTTTGATGTCATAAACATAAACCAATCTTTATACAGCATATGTGAAACCAGAACTATAATAACACAGTTGAAACCATACTATCAAATTAGGATACACATACTTGGAAAACAAAAACTTGTGGAACAGCAGTTGGAAAACACACAGAAACTTGTGAACAGCAGTTGGAAAACAACGAAACTTGGAGAACAACATAAACTTAGAGAACAGAAACTTGGACAACAACAGTTGAAAAACAACAGTAACTTGGAGAACAACAGCAACCTGAAAAATGATTAGAAACTTGGAGAACATAACTTCAAGAACAACAGAAACTTGCAGAACAACAGAAACCTGGAGAACAACAGTTTGAGAACAACAATAACTTGGAGAAGAATAATTTCAGAACAATAAAACTTGGAGTACAACAAACTTGGAGAACAACAGTTGGAGAATGACATTAACTGGGAGAACAACAGTGACTTGGAGAACAACAGTGACTTGGAGAAAAAAATGTGGAGAACAACTTTAACCTGGACAATAATGAAAACTTGGACAACAATGGAAACCTGGAGAACAACTGAAACCTGGCGAACAACAGAAACAGAACAACAAAAACTTGGACAACAAGAGATACTTGAGAACAAAAGAAATTTGAACAGCAACACACATGAGAATGATAGAAACTTGCTAAAACAACTGAAAATTGAAGAACAGAAACCTGGAGAACAAAAGAAACCTGGAAAAAACAAATGTTCAAAACCTAACAGGTAACTGTGATGTTGAAGCAGATCATCTAACTACTGATGAAACAGATCATCTAACCACTGACAGAAAAAAATATTTGGATTTTTTACATAAATGGGGGCAACAGAGTAACTCAGAACTACCCTATTTCCATGTTTGTCAACTGAACAATGTTGCTAGATAGAGAAAACAACAGTTTTATTACAAGCGAGTCTAAAATCTTATTTTCCACAAGTATGTCTATAGCATTAGAGGATTCCTCATCGGTCCCTTTCTTTCACTTCATTTTACTTCATTCTACTTCATTTTATTTCACTTTACTTCACTTTAATTTACTCTTACTTTTTTTTTTTTTTTTTTTTTTTTTTTGGGGGGGGGGGGGATCAGTTTTGAAAAAAGGGGTGGCTGGGGCACAACATAATTTTTACCACACAGACAGGGAGTTGCTTATCTTGGGTAACAGTATGTTGCCTTAATATGAGAGCACTCCTGCTTAATTCTTTTGTTCCTTTTGATTTATGCTTAAAGCCAGACCAGTTCTGTCTTACATTCTTATCTTGCATTTTTTATACAGAAGAAAGTTCGCCACTAGTGATTTTGTCAAAAACAATTTTTTTTCTCTTTTTAAGGAAGAATTGCCTGAAACTATTTTCCCTCATTAGGTTCTTGCCGAAATTTCTTGTCTAAAAGAGAATTCCTTGTTTTATTTTTTCTCTCTGTTTAGGTTCTAATTTCACTGTTTCCATTATGGAAAATTCTTTTATGCTTTAAAGAAAAATTCCTTGTATTTCTTCAAAATGCAGACTCGTCAGAAAGAGAATCAGTGCAATTGTGTACATGCACACCAACAAACAAACACACACACACACACACACACACACACACACACACACACACACACACCACACCACACACTCACACACACACACTACACAAACACTGCACGCCCCCATCCCCCTCATCCCATGCTCTCCAGGAAAGAGAAATATCAAAGCATTCAACCAAAATTCCATCAAAACAAGCATATAAGACTAAATAAAATTGGTTAAAAAAATATAAAAAAGTAAAGAAAACACACACACACACACACACACACACACACACACACACACACACACAGCACACCACACACACACACACACACACACACACACACAATAACATGTACACAAAATCACATTTTTAAGCACATACAACAGAAGTTTTTTAACCTCTGCCCCAAAAAGATTACCGAGTACAAGATATCGCTGCAAGTCTCTTCACATTTGTAACACAATCCCACCATGAAGAATACAAGTTTCAGATATCGCTGCAAGTCTTCACATTTGTAACAATCCACCATGAAGAAGTGAAAATCACAAGATCATTGCTGCAAGTCTTTACACTTAACAATCCACCATGAAGAAGTGAAGATCACAAGATCATTGCTGCAAGTCTTCACACTTCATAACAATCCACCATGAAGAAGTGAAGATCACAAGATCATATGCTGCAGTCTTCACACTTTAACAATCCACCATGAAGAAGTGAAGATCACAAGATCATTGCTGCGAAGTCTTCACACTTGTAACAATCCACCATGCAGAAGTGAAAATCACAGTACCATTGCTTCGAGTCCCATCTTGTAAAACCCACTGTGATGCAGAGAAGACTGACACGCCTGTGTCAAGTAGTGTTGCTTTCTTGTAAACTAGTCCTGATGAAACAGTGAAGATCTCGATGACGATTGCACGTGACTTCAAGTTTCTGACATTTCATGAGCACAATGTCCAAGCATGAAGATCACAGTGACACACCCTCACATAACTGGTACATGCTGTAGGTGTCCCATCCCACTGGCAGTGAGTCAAACCATCCAAGATCATTCCAGAAACACAGATTTGATGTCTGCAAAGTGAAATCCACTTACAACACAGGATCACCAACTTTTTTTTCTTTTTTCTTTTCATTTTTTTTTTTTTTTTCCTTTTCTTCTTTTCTTCTTTTTTTTTTTATATTTTTTTTTCAGTTTTTTTTTTTAAACAGCACGGCCACACATTCCAACATCATCCACAACAACACACACACACACACACACACACACACACACACACACACACACACACACACACAAAGACTGCAATAGAAACTGCCACAGGCTCATGTTTTCTTATCAACCTGTAGAACAAATCTTGTACATAGTGCAGACTGGCCTTTTCAAACAAACTCACAAATTTTATCATTTTCAAAGGCACAGACTATCTTACGCATAGTGGAACTTTTCTCTTGTGTGTTTGCAGGTTTTGTAATTGCTGTGTGTGGGAATTAATTTGAATTTTGTCTGTCTTTCTCTCCTTTTACTTCTACATTCTCTGTTAAAAAACCCGAGCTTATCCTTTTGTTCCTCTTCCCCCTTCTCTCTGCCCTTAACCTGGAACAATCTTGTAAATATGGATACTATGAAAACAACAAAAAGCTTCTTTCGATTTCCATAACCCACTACTTCCAAATGACCCATTTTCAATTTCCAGAACCCAGAATTTCCAAATGGCCCACCACAGGTATGTCCTGACCCATTACTACAGTGGTGCACTGTCAAATGCATGTATAGTCCTGACACACTGACCACTTGACCAGCCTGAAGGTAGGACCATTCCCCTCCATTTGTGAGGCCACCTTCAGTATGCTGGGCGTTTGATGGAAGTGATCTCATCAATGGCACTAGACTTATTCCCATCACAAAACAAGCCTGAAGGCAGTCACACTCCCATCTTGAGTGTGCTACCACCTACAGTGTGCTGGGCTCTTGATGGACATCAGGTCATGTCAGAACTATACTAGTTCCATCACAAAACTATCCTGAAGATAGGACAATTCCCCTCAAGGGGGGGATGCCACTTGCAGTGTACTGAGCTCTTGAAAGATGTCACATCATGTCATCATCAACACAAAACAAGCCTGAAGGTAATCGCACTCCCATCTTGAGTGTGCTACCACCTAGTGGTGTGCTGGGCTCTTGATGGACATCACATCAAGGTCAGTACTAGACTATTCCCATCACAACACCAGCCTGAAGATAGGATCACTCTCCTTTGAGTTGGAGGCCACCTTCAGTATGTTGAGCTTTTGCTAGACATCACATTATCAGTACTAGACTATTCCCATCACAAAAGCAGCCTGAAGATAGGATCATTCCTTTCTGAGTGGGAGGCCATCTTCAGTATGTTGGGTTTTTGCTAGACATCATGGTATCAGTACTAGACTATACCCATCACAAAACTAGCCTGAAGGCAGTTGCAATCCTGTCTTGAGTGTGTTACCATCTACAGTTTGCTGGGCTCTTGATGGACATCACGTCATGGTCACACACACAACACACACACACACACACACACAACAACACTACAACACACACAAAAATTAACAAGCACATATTTATGTGCGAACACATGCATGCATGCACGCACACGTACGCATGCACACCGTACGCATGCGCACCCGTCTAATATCACTTATAGTGAAAAGACATTAAATCAAAGAACGAACAAATGCACAAGATGATCAAACTTACACACATACATATAGATGATCTCTCTCTCTCTCTCTCTCTCTCTCACAACACACACACACACACACACACACACACACACACACACAACCCACTCAAACACACCACACACACACACAACACACAAACGTGCATACACACCCATGAATATATGATCAAACTCACACACACATACAGTTATCACACACACACACACACACACACACACACACACACACACACACACACACACACACACACACTAACGCACATACACACTAACGCACACACACACACATGAAAAACATGGTCAAATATATGCACACATATACACAAACTCACACACACACAACACTCAGACCCAAACACACAAAAGAGATGGTCAACTGATCAATCTTCATTTTGACATCAGCAAATAATAATTATTTTACCCCACAACTTTTCAAATACAGACAAATAAGTTTTGAACTCGCACAATCGAAACTCTTCACCGATTGAAAATTAAAAATTGAAACCAACATTCCATCTCTTAGTAGAGACCTTTATGGACAAAAAAAAATGCTGTCAGCATTCTTTCATCAAAGTAAACAATTCAAACATACCCGCCACTGTATTCAACAGCTTACTGTCCAGCTGAATTTCAAGACAAAAATGATACTACAAAGATCCATTCATAAATCAATAAGATCCAATGAACAAAAATGGGAAGATCCACCCATAAAACCACTAAAATCTAAGAAAAATATTTCTTTAAAAAAAATACTTATTTGAAAATGAGTTACTGAAGATGAGACGAAATTGATATGAAAAAGAATTCCTAGGATGAGCAGAGTACATTGCATTTTCATATCAGTTTTAAGAAAAAATAAAGATTTATTTCATTTCTCTTTTACCATTTGACTGCCACACGCTATCCACCAACTGCAGAAACTTAACCTTTTGACTCCCTCACCCTATCCACCAGCTTCCTGCAGGAATATGGTGGATAGGGAGAGGGAGTCTAAAGGTTAAGTGTTTGCTTTGCAAGCATGGTTGTCAATGCAAGACGCAGCTGGACAGGATGCACGAGTCAAAGCGTTGAGAGATATTAAAGCGTTTTGACTCTGAAACAATAAACCATACAGAACTGGTTGTGGGCAAAAAACAGACATTCAACAGTTGTCTTTGAAGCTGGCCATTAGTAGATGTATGATCTACTAGGGAGCTCTGGGTAGAGGTAGCACCTTTGATGTCTGGCAGCTGCACTCTCCGAGTGGACAGGCACACTGGCCTCACCCAACTCCTAAATCTCTCACGTGTTGGCTCCAAGCGCCACACTCCGGTACACCGCTTCAGCTGGCGGGCCAAACCACGTGAGGGGGTGGTGTTAACATGGCACTACTGGGCGAAGGACCTCCTCGACGCAGGTCACCGGCCAGGGCGGAAGGGTTCAACGATGAACTACAACGGCCACGTGTTCATGACCAAGGCGAGCTGCCGTGTGGGTGGATATCGGCTGTGGTCAGGCCTGGAGAGGGATGGGCGCCGCCAGGCTATTCATGCCCAAGACACACAACATGATGATGAACCAAAAACCAATGTTGATACCGGCTCGGTCGTCGCCCGGACCAAGGACCGCGCCTTCCGTTGGACACCAGGGCGGAGGTGACAAGTATGCGACTGGTGGAACCTCTTCAAAAAAGATCCGAGGAAGAGAAACTCTCACCATCGCCACATGGAATGTTAGAACACTTGCACAGCCAGGCAAATTGCACGAACTTACGCATGAGCTGGAAAGATATTCCTGGCATGTAGTTGGACTGAGCAAAGTCAGGTGGAAAGATCATGGAGAACACCAAACTGAGGAAGGACATGTATTGTACTACAGTGGAGACTTGAAAAAACACATCCACGGCGTAGGATTTCTTGTCAACAAGAACGTCAAGAACTCAATACTCGGGTGCCGCCCAATATCCAACAGGCTCATTTCCATCCGCCTCCGAGCAGCACCATTCAACATCACAGCGATACAAACCTATGCACCGACAACAGACTATGATGATGAGGATGTGGAGGAATTCTACACACAACTTCAAGAAATCATTGACAAGGTTGACAAAAAAGACATCCTTATCATTCAGGGAGACTGGAATGCTAAAGTGGGCGCTGATGCATTAAAAGACTGGAAGAACCATTGTGGGCCCTCCTGTAATGCAATTTCCAACGAGCGAGGACTGCGCCTACTTGAGTTCGCCGGATACAACAACATGACACTGGCTAACACCCTTGGTGAACACAAGGCGTCACGATGCTGGACTTGGCATGCACCAAATGGGACCAACGACCAGATCGACTACATCTTGGTCCCAATCCGTTTTAGATCTGGAATCTGCAGAGCCAAGACGCGAACATTTCTAGGTGCAGATGTGGGTAGTGACCATGACCTGGTGATAATGAACTTCAAGGTCAGGCTGAAGAAGATCAAGAAGCCCAAGAACACCAGACTGAAGTTCAACTTGGACAGACTCAAGGACCCCTCCATTGCAGAGTCCTTCCAAGCAACAATAGGCGGAAAGTTTGCAGCATTGAGCACACAAGAAGAAACTGCGGAGGAAATGACCACCAAGTTTAACACAGTGATGACAGAGACTGCAAATGACCTCTTAGGAAAACAACGCCGGAAAACCCAACCCTGGATTACAAACGAAATCCTTGAAATGTGTGACAAAAGAAGAGAAATCAAGAAAGTCAAAAATACAACAGACGGAGCCCTAGCCTACAGAAACATCAACAAAGAAATCAGAAAAGGCATGAGGGAGGCCAAAGAAGGATGGATACAAAATAAATGCACAGAAATAGAAGACAGCCTAAACAAGAACAACAGCATAAAGGCGTACAAAGTGGTGAAAGAACTCACCACACAGAGACAGGCAAGGATCAGTACCATTCAAGACAAACAAGGAAAGTGCCTGACAGAAGATAAAGAAATCATCCATAGATGGACAGAATACTGCTCTGAACTCTACAACCACCAGACACAGGGTGACTCAACTGTCCTTACATGCCAGGAATCAACAAATGACGATGACCACCCTATTCTACGTGAAGAAGTCGAAACAGCAATACGATCGCTGAAAGATGGAAAAGCTGCTGGAGTGGACAACATCCCAGCAGAACTGATCAGGCATGGAGGGGAGGCAATGACTGACATCCTCTGGAAAATCTGCAACAAAATCTGGCAGACGGGAGAATGGCCGACACCTTGGACCCAGTCACTAATCATCACACTTTCCAAGAAAGGCAATTTACAACTATGCCAGAATTACAGAACGATCAGCCTTATCAGCCATGCTAGCAAAGTGATGCTGAAAGTCATTTTGAACAGACTGAAACCACAGGCAGAGGAGATCATTGCCGAAGAACAAGCGGGATTTCGCAGTGGTAGAAGCACAACAGAACAAATATTCAATCTCAGAGTCCTATGCGAAAAATACAGCCAACACCAACAGGACATCTACCACGTTTTTATCGACTTCAAAAAGGCATTTGACAGAGTATGGCATGAAGCACTGTGGGCCACCATGAGGAAGTACAACATGGGAAGGAAGCTTATTGACACCATCACACAGCTATACGCAAAAGCGAGGAGCGCAATGCTTGTTGGGGGCACAGTGGGGGACTAGTTTCACACATCAGTTGGAGTTCGCCAGGGCTGTCTCCTCTCTCCAACCTTGTTCAACATCTTCCTTGAGCGCATTATGACGGATGCCCTTGAAAACCATCACGGCTCAGTCAGTATTGGAGGAAGGACAATCACCAACTTGAGATTTGCCGACGACATCGATGGGTTGGCTGGAAATGAAGACGAACTTGCCAACCTGGTGAAACACCTGGACGAGACATCATCCAGATATGGCATGGAGATCAGTGCCGAAAAGACAAAGTTGATGACAAACAGCACAAAACCAATAGAAAAGAAGATTACAGTCAGCGGGAGTGAGCTGGAAACCGTGGCTCAGTTCAAATATCTCGGAGCCATTATCAGTGAACAGGGATCGAAAACCGAAGTTCTTGCAAGAGCAGCACAGACAACAGCAGCACTAGCCAAGCTGAAGCCCATCTGGAGGGACAAAAACATCGCCCTCACTTCCAAACTGAAGCTAATGCACGCATTGGTCCTGTCAATCTTTCTCTATGCGTGCGAGTCATGGACACTAACAGCAGAACTGCAAAAGAAGATCCTGGCAGTAGAAATGAGATGCTTTAGAAGAGTGCTTGGCATCTCATACAAAGACCACATTACCAATGAGTAAGTACGAAGAACAATTTCACAGCATGTCAAAAACTATGAAAACCTTCTGACAACAGTAAGAAAAAGGAAACTTCGGTGGTATGGTCACGTGACAAGAACTAACGGACTATCAAAAACAATACTCCAAGGAACAGTTCAGGGGGGAAGAAAAAGAGGCAGACAGAGAAAAAGGTGGATGGACAATATTGACGAATGGACAGGAAAAAGCTTTGCCACGACCCAGACCCTTGCTCATGACAGACAGAGGTGGAGACAGACGGTGCAACGTTCATCCATGTGGAGCCCCCACGACCCTGGATAGGGTTAAGGGACAGGAAGGAAGGAAGGAAGGATCTAACATTATATGTTCAACAGCTTTTGTCAGCTGTCCATGAATACACAAGCTGTAAAGACCCATCCATGAATAACAGAGATAACAGATATATGTGTATACACACTGAGTCTGCCTTGGTCAATGGCAGACTTGTGTATCCTCTCTCAGTTTCATACCACCTCTCTCCAGTTACCAACACATACCCATCTTTCAACATTTGAGGGATAC
>CM060315.1:53446634-53459134 GCA_030674185.1 Monoplex corrugatus
CTGTTCCATATTTCTATACATTTACAGGACTTTGCCAATCAAAAGATAGACCTCTTCATTCTACTGTTCCCTATTTCTATACAGTTACAAGACTTTGCAAATCAAACAACATACCTCTTCATTCTACTGTTCCCTACTATCATACATTTACAGGACTTTACTTCTTCCAACAATTTACTTTCAGAAATTTATGTACTTTTGATGGGTTTAATGCAAAATGATTGATGTCTCTATTTCAGAACACACTTCTGTCAAATTTTCAAAGCCTTTTGTACACAGACTGAAATTTAGCAGGCTAAAGTTACCTGTCTGAATCATCAGTGCACAGTATTGGATTAAGAGGACCATTCCACCAGTAACATCACAGAGTCATTAAAAGAATGCTCACTAGTCTTTCAATGACATTACAGATCAATAACTCTTGGAATGAGTCTCTTACATCACAGATCAATAACCTTTGGATACAGTCTACTAGTGACATCTCAGATCAATGACCCTTGGAACCAGTCTAATGATATCACCGATCAATGACCCTTGGAGCCAGTCTATCAGTGACAGTACAGATCAACAGCCCTGGGAACCAGGACAGTTCACATAAATAGCCCTTGGAATTAATCTATCAATAACATCATAGATTGATGGAACCAGTCTACCAGAAATATCATAGATCAATCATCCTTGGTTCCAGTATACCCATGCCATCACATGTCAATGACCCTCGGAACCTGTGACATCACAAAGCAGTAACCCTTGGAACCAATCAGTGACATCACAGTAACCAACTCTTGGAACCAGTCTATCGATGACATCACACAACAGAACCAGTCTATCATTGGCAGTGCAGATCAATAACCAACCTTTGGAACTGGTGACATCACAGATCAATGACCCTTGAACCAGCAACATCACAGATCAATAACCCTTGGAACCAGTCTATCAGTGACATCATAGATTAATAACCCTTGGAACTAGTCTATCAGTGACACCACATAATAACCATTTTAACCAGTACATCGGTGGCATCACAGATCAATAATCCTTGGAACCAGTAACTTGGAACTAGTCTGTCATGACATCAGAGACCAATCAATAACCCTTGGAACCAGTCTATAAGTGACATAACTTATCAATGACCTTGAGGAAACAGAAACGTTCACCAGATACCAGACCAAAAAAAGTATAATTTGCATATGACCACACAAAAGTAGACACCACACAGAAATGCAGAAATGTGAATGAGCACAGAAACTACATCTTATCCCCTAAATGCCATCACACAGAATGGAGAAATCTGATCACAGAAAATACATGTAATTATTCAATAAATAAAAAAATTTGAATATGATCACTAAAAATACATTTTCTTACTCCCCAAAACTAGAAATCTGAACACAATCACAAAAAAACCCTATATAATCATCACAGAAAATCATGCACCTATTTCCTAAATGCAGACATCTGAATATGATCACAGAAAATGATGCAATCCACTTTCAAAAACTGAAGCTGAATCATATGAGCAAATAGTGGCAAGCATTATCCATAACTACTTTCTAACACTAATCCAAAAATTAACTCACAGTATTAGGTAAAAAACAACTTCATATTGAAAATGTACTTAGCGTTTTAAATTTCATGAATGAATGAGCCAATAAACAACATGTCTGTAATAACCTTTTCAGTGTTATATAGAACCAATACTGTTGTTCAGATACGATAACAAGCAAAGTCAGAACAAGATTGAGGCAGCTGAAATATGGTCTCTAAGAACAGCGTTAAAGAGTTCCATAGACAACAAAGAAAACAATCGACAGTCCTGAAAGAATCAAACACACACAAAAAAAACATTGATGACAAAGATTTGGGTTAGACAAACAGTATTTACTGGCCATTTTATGAGGCAACAGAAATTTAAGCACCTATTCACAACAGGAAAGCTAGAGGGAAAAAGAGCACCAAGTAGACCGAGGCAGAAATGATTATTTTTGCAGACTCAGTGGAGACAAAAAAGGGTAAAAGGTATATTTGAAGTGACAAAAGATTGATTCATAAGGTAGGGCCATCATCAACTCCATGCAGCAAGGCACATGATGAAATAACTAAACAAACCAAATTAACAGGTTCTTTTATGTAGCTTTTTATATATTTACATAGAGATATATATATAATTTTAGCATATATATGTTCTTTTACTCTATAAGTGCTAAAAAATTCATATTTTTGGATCAGTAAATAAATCATTCAATTAGATAAATGAATGAATAACTAACCATATAGCCCATCACATGTATTAATCAAACAAACAAAATCTCATAGACACACAGATGTTTGTTCATAACAGATATAGATATACAGATATATAGATAGATAGGTAGAAAGAAACTCTAGGGAGAGCTAGACAACAGAAGGTCTTCAGAGAAGTAACCCCCTTTAGACAAGTGTTTCGGCCCTGAATTCCTTACACTCTCGGGGGGCCGGGCCACATCCAGGTCATGACTCCTGGATGCCCTTCTGCTGTTGTCTATATTTTTTTTTTTTTTTTTTTTTTTTTTTTTTTCCCACGCCGGGGATCGAACCTGGGCGATTCTGCGCTTCAGAACTGCGGTACGCGGTTTTACCAATGTGCTAACGGGGCACACATCATCTGTAGGGAATTTAATCCTTATGAAGTTCACTTTTTTGGTTCCTCCTTGCCCAGATCCAGCTTGAGCTCCTTTCTGCTGCCTCTGCCATCGCTTTAAGGGCTCTAGTCCTCTTCTTCCCAGAAATGGCGAGTTGTTTCATGAGATCATAAGCGGAGGTGCCCACAAACCCTCTTGCCCCGACCTCTATGGCGAAGATTTTGACCCGCAGACCTGCTTTCTTCAGGGTGCTGGCAAGACCGGCGTATTTTTCGGTCTTGTAGATATGTGCTTCTTCCATTCTGCTTTCGTATGGCACAGTGAGTTCTATCAGAATCACTTGTTTCGAGGAGTCAGAGTGGAGAGCGATGTCTGGTCTCATGCCTGTCTTGCTGATGACATCTGGGTAATTTCTCCACTCTGGGAGGTCTGCTGTACACTCCCAGTCGACTGCTCCATCCAGAAGACCCTTTGGCAATGTGCTGGTTGTCATAGCCCTTTCGGGCCAGACCTGTTTCCCTCCTGCTTTGTAGAACGTTGTCATAGCAATTGGTGCGTTTGGGGTCATGGTTTTTTCGCTAACCACATCTGTGATCACTTTCAGAACTTGGTTGTGCCTCCATGTATACCTTCCTTGGGCTAGCGCTACTTTGCAAGAGCTTAGGACATGTTCCACTGTTTGTTTCTTCTGACAGAGCGGACATGTTGGGTCGTCTGCTTTCCCCCATTTCACTAAGTTTGCATTCGAGGGGAGCAGGTCATATACAGATCTGAGGAGGAAGCTTATCCTTAGAGGAGCCATGTGCCACATATCGTTCCAGCTGAGACTTCTTTGGAGTGCACTGTCCCATGTTGTCCATTGCCCCTGTTGACCTTGCTGGACTGCCTTCTGCACTCTTTTGACATCTTCTTCCTTCAACTCCTGTATGATCATGTCTCTTTTTTCCTTCCCTTTGGCTTTGGACCACCACTGCATTTTTGTTGCTCCCAGTCCCTGTCTGTTGGTTTGCGTGTGTCCAATTATTTCTTCTCTTGACATTGTTTACAGCCTCTTGGACTTTCCACTTTCTGCCAGTTCTCAGCTTTGGATGAACTGCTCTCACGATATTGTCCTCCGATTCCTCCAGCATGCTCAACAGTCTTGCTTTTCCAACTTTGTATTCCTCCACTATGGATTTGAGAGGTAGCTTCAGCATTGCTTGACGACAGTAGAATGCAACATCAGTGAGACCAGGTGGGACACCGAGCCATTTTCTTGTGTATTTGTTGATTTTGGCTTCCATTGCTTCGACTGTGCTGGTGCAAATGTCATAGATTAGCAGTGGCCACAGCAGCTTTGGTATCAGCATGAACTGTAGACACCAGACTTTGTATTTGCCTGGCAGTCCGCAGTTATCTATTTTCTTCAGGCCTTCTTCTGCTGTATAGATAGATATAAATACACTATGCACAAAAAGTTAAGGATCACTTGCACAAAAATTCATAACTTTCAAAATAAGAAAGCCAATGCGTTGAAGTTTGGGCAAACATTTAATTCCATGCTTTAGTGATAACGATACACAATTGCCTTCAATTTCGAGCAATCGTTTGGTGTGTACATTTGATCAAAGTGGGTACGTATCGAAATTTGATTTCCCAAAGTCATTGAAATCACAAGACAGGGCATTCTGATGCTCCCAAAAGTTCAGTAATGCGTGTAACCGACATGGCTGTTCTGGCACTCGACGCAGCGAGTCCTCATCGAGTTGACCAGGTTGGTGAAGATCCTCTGTGGAAGCGCCTGCCATTCAGCCTGCAGCATCTGGTAGGGATTTTGGGCATCCCTGGGAGAGGGGTGGTTGCTCCTCACTTTGCGATCCAGCTCATCCCAGAGGTTCTCAATCGGGTTGAGATCGGGACTGCATGCTGGCCACTCCATTCTGTTGACTCCAGACTGCTGCAGGAAGTCGTTGACCACCCTTGCCCTGTGGGGGCGAGCGTTGTCATCCTGGTAGACAGCCGTCGGTCCCATCTGCTGCAGTGTAGGCACAGCCAGCGGTCGAAGGATCTCATCCCGGTATCGGAGGCCAGTCAGGTTACCCTGTACATGATACAAGGGTGTTCTGTGGTGAAGGCTGAAGGCCCCCCAGACCATTACAGAACCTCCACCAAAGGCCACCTTTTCTTGGACAGTGGTGTCAATAAAGCGTTGCCCTGGGCGCCTCCAGACCCTCAGTCGGCCGTCGTTGTGGTTCAAGGTGAAGTGTGATTCATCACTGAACAGGACCTGGGACAATTGCTGACGTGTCCACCTCACGTGACGTCTGCAGAAGGCGCAGCGTGCTGCCCTATGGGCTGGAGTCAAGCGTGGCCGTACAGCTGGGCGACGAGAACGGAGGTTAAACCCATGAAGGCGGTTCCGTATGGTCTGCTGGCTGATGTTGATGTTAGTAGCCACCCTCAGCTGCCTTCGAATGATGCTGGAAGAGGCTGTTCTTTTCTGCAGGGCTTGTCATTCAATGAGACGATCTTCACGTGGGTTTGTCTTCTTCGGTCGACCAGATCTGCGTCTTTCATGGACCCTCCCAGTGGCTGTGAAGCGTTGAATCAGTCTGACAATGACCGAGATGGACACCTGAAGTCGCCTGGCCACTTCTCGCTTGGGAACACCATCTTGGAACCATGCAACAGCTCGTCCCCTCTCAAACTCGCTCAATTTTCGTCGTGGAGGCATTGTCAGATCAGGCCTACTACTGGTGGAATGTCTTCTTATAAAGCCAAGCAAGAGACAGCATCTCACACATAAACAGCAGCGCTTGCACGTGCATAATGGTTTTTCCATCTGGCTTGTGCAATGTGTTCAGGCAGAACGGTCCAAAACAAGGTCCTTTTTCGCAAGTTTCCGCTTTTCCGTTTGCGGCCAAGCTCAGTAGTAGAGAATCCCGTGCAATTTTCGCACTAACACAACATCGCCCACTTACAGCTGAACAAGAATTCATAACAATTTGGCTGGACTGAGAAATAAATAACAGTAGCGAACTGAGTTTATTACGCACCTGTTTTCTCATAGTGATCCTTAACTTTTTGTGCGTAGCTTAGATAGATAGAGACACAGACAGACAGACTGAGAGACACACAGACAGGCAGACAGACACAGACAGATGGATATATAGATTTAATTTTTCACCATTTTCACGTTTTGTAGATAATACAACAAATAATTTATTAAATCAAATAATGATACAAGTACTCCCTGTGGTTGCTGCTGTGAAGAATGCTCAACAAGTTCATACTCAGCCAACTCCACCATTCTGTCAACATTCACATGCACAGTCACACATGGCCACTCAAACGGGGCAGATCTCTTGATACCCATGCGTGCAGCATCTGTCAGTCTCGCTAGTCCTACTGTCATTCCTCTGGTCGAGTGGTCCAACTGAAACAGGAAAATACAATCATCATTTCTAAAACAAATGATTTCCAATCAAGAGTGATTAAGAAACACAATTTGCCAGGTTGTGGGTTCAAATCCCCATCAGTCCCTCCAAAATTCAGTGTGGGAATTTTTCAGCTCCAACTGGTTCTTACCCCGAGTTGAGCATGCTATGGTTTCACCTGAAGGACTGGGACCACACATTTGAGTTTCACCCTATTCAGAGACATGTCACTGAGGGTGTTAAATTTTCTGACGAACACCACAGATGTCTACATCTCTCTGGTCTGGTTGATGCCAGGATATATAATGACAGTAAGCTTTGACTTCAGCTCTGTCACATAGTCTAAGTCCTGGATCGAACTCCACAGCATCATGATTATCATCTTTTTCCTATGAGTATGAATTGATATTTTCTGTAACTACATTACACATTGATTTATTTCAAAGCAATGGTAAAAAAAACACAAAACAAAGGTTAAAAAAGTGTATTAGTGAGTGGTAGCTTTTATAATAGCTATTATGAATGCATATTATGGTTTGATTTCTGTCTGCCATGCAAAGATCTCTTTTGACTCGGAGAAGCAATTGTTACATTTTCAATTTTTGTTGTCACATAAGGCCATTAAAGGTCAGAGTCAAGGCTGCATTTGCTTGTAGCATCCAGCATCAGTTATATTGGTATCCATCTGCTTCTGATCAATGTCACCCTCTCCTCAAGAAATACAATTTAGACCCAAATGAACTGAAAAATTACCGGCCTATCTCTAATCTCTCTTTCTTGTCAAAACTCCTTGAAAAAGTTGTCCTCAACCAACTGAACTCTCACCTGTCTGCCAACAATCTCCTCAATCCTTTCCAGTCAGCCTACCGCCAGTGCCATACCACTGAAACTGCCTTGCTACACATTCTCAACAATCTCCTCCTTGCAACTGATACTGGCAAAGTCTCTCTCCTCACACTCCTTGATCTGTCTGCAGCCTTTGATACCATTGATCATGGTATTCTCCTTTCTAGACTTCATCATACTTTTGGCATCTCTGACATTGCTCTCTCCTGGTTCACTTCTTATCTATCAAACAGAAAAACTGTTCTCATCAATGGCACTTACTCTCAACCTGCATACCTGACCTGTGGTGTTCCACAAGGATCTGTCCTTGGCCCTGTTCTTTTCACTCTTTACACCTCCCCCCTGTCCACCATCATCAACTCCCACTCTATAAAACACCACTTCTATGCTGATGACACCCAACTTCAAGACAGTGACTCACCTGACAATATACAGCGCCTCCTGACTCGCACCACTGAGTGTTACTCGGACATCAAAAATTGGATGACATACAACAAACTTCAGCTAAATGATGACAAGACAGAAGCTATCCTCATTGGCACCCGTCAGAAACTTTCTCAGCTGCCTCCTCTTTCTCTCCCATTATGTAACATATCAGTCCCAATTTCTGATTCAGCTAAAAACCTTGGTGTCTGCATTGACTCTACCCTCTCCATGAACAACTTTGTTTCTCAAACTGCCAGATCTTGCTACTATCACCTCCATCGTATAAGCCTGATCAGGAAGTATCTCTGTCGAAACAACTGCAAAACTCGTTCTCTCCTTCATAATGTCTCGCATTGACTATTGCAATTCACTCCTGTCCGGTCTTCCTGCCTCCACCACTCACATCCTACAGCGCATTCAAAACAATGCTGCACGCCTTGTACTCAAAAAGAAAAAAGCTGACCACATATCTCCTCTCCTGGCACAACTTCACTGGCTCCCTGTATCAAAGCGCATACAGTACAAACTAGACACCATGTGCTACAAAAGCCTCAATAACGCAGTCCCCAATTACCTGTCAAGCCTACTTGAGATCTATGTTCCCTCACGTACCCTCCGCTCTGCCTCCGATCCTCTGACTTTTCGCTCTCCACGCACTAAGCTCAATACCTATGGTCCACGAGCCTTCTCTGTTTCTGGTCCGCTCTCCTGGAACAAACTTCCTCTCTCAGTCCGTCAGCAACCTACTTTTGTCTCCTTCAAGTCCACTCTCAAAACTCACCTTTTCTCCTCTGCATAAAATCCTGACCTCACTCAATCCCCTCTGCAGCCTGTCTCCACTCGGAGGGGAATCACATTGTAATATATAATTGTATATAATATGCTCTCTATAATTTTCCATTGTTTTTATTCTTTCTCCCCATTTATAGCCGTGTGTGTGTGTGTGTGTGTGTGTGTGTGTGTGTGTGTGTGTGTGTGTGTGTGTGTGTGCGTGCGTGGGTGCGTGGGTGCGTGCGTGCGCGTGTGTTTCAGCGCTTAGATTTTATTTTATCAAGATTTTGCGCTATATAAATATTGTAATTATTTAATTATTTATTTATTATTATTTATTTATTTATTTAAAAATGTCTTCAAGTGATCAATTCTTGGGCCATGATACTACTTGGTTTAACCCTATGACTCCTGCATCCACTCCACCAACTACAAAAACATAACCATTTGACTCCCTCACCCTATCCACCAGCTTCCTGCAGGAAGCTGGTGAATAGGGTGAAGGAGTCAAAGGGTTAAGTTTTTACTTTGCCAGCATGGTTGATAATGCAGGATGCTGGTGGATATGGTATGGGAGTCAAAGGGTTAAATACACCAATACTGTTTAATTAATTTTAAACATAGCTGATGAATAATAATTAATGGAAAAAAATATAGCATGAATCAGAAGTGTTAGTTATACTGGTTTAAACAAAAAAACAAAGATCACATGAAAACTGAAATCTTTCAGATATACAAAGAAAAAAACAAAAAACACATAGCTCTGTACATAAAACTTGTAACTAGAACATGCACACAATGTTGATTTCGTCAGAGTGCACAACTAGGGTAAACTACCAAACTTGAAAAATCTCTAAACAGGATTATTGTATGCCTTACTCTCCGAATTCAATACTTCAATCCTATAAAAACAAATACAAAACACTTAAAATTAATCTGATTGGCATGTGGCATATGACTAGATAAGGTCCTAAAGACAAACCATTTGCAGTAAAACTCGTTGCTATGGAATTGTGAACAAAGATGGCTTCCACTTTATCTTTCGGTCTGGAGTGGAGAGAAACTGTGCAACCGCTTCGAAGCCTGAATCTGGAGGGCTCGGCTTCACAATCAATCAAAAATAGCCACCCACCGTACAACAGTACTGACACTGTCTTATCAACGTCATGCCGCCACTAAAATGGTGATAATGGTCGGATTATTTTGACAGGCTTCCACCGATGGGAGGTGAGCCGAATAGGGCTAGGTTAACGCTCCCTAGTTGGAGTCAGTGACGGAGTCGGTTTTTCCACGTCTGAGTCGGTGCCACATTCTGTTTTTGCCAGTCAGTATCCCTTCAGAGTCAGTTTTTCCACATCAGAGTCCGTGCCATGCCACAGTCAATTTTTGCCGGAGTCAGTATCCTTTAACAGTCAGTAGTTCATTCACGTCTATGATTAGATAGTTTCTTTTTTTTTTTCTTTTTTTTTTTAACCAGTGGCTAAAAGATAAGCAATGAACAATTTCAAGTGGTGAAGGTTGGAAGCGGGTGTGTTGGTTCAGTGATCCTATTAAGTTATAGAAAATCCCAGCAGGCAATGTTGAAGTCAACTTTTTTTGCTGCCCATCTTGTACGATCCAATCATTCAAGTGATGTCCGTGTTTGGCAGGTGTCCACTTCCCTTCCACTCTATTTCGAGATGTTGCCAGTGAATATTTTTTTCCCATGGATCAAGGAGTTACACTAGTTTGCTCGCAAATAAGGATGGCACAAATACATGGAATAGTCCGAGAGTGATGAATCTTTTTGCTACAAATACATGGAATAGTCCGAGAGTGAGAATCTTTTTGCTCGCAAATAAGGACTGCACAAATACATGGTATAATCCGAGAGTGCTGCATCTTCCTTGAACAGACTCGTTGCACAATCCATGGCAGCTGAACTGTTTATCAGCGACATTAATACAAGGGACTGTGAACACAGATTCTAAGACTGCTGAGTCATATTACATACAGGTGGCCGCTCAAATCCAGTTGTCCACTCTTTACTTTTCTTTCAAGTAATGTTTTAATAAATACGAAGATGTTTCCCATAATCTCAACATCATAGGTGGGTGAGACGGTAGAGACCTCAACTTTCCTAGTCAAGGCCTGCATTTTGTGGGTGGTGCCATCCCCGCCTCAATCGCTGTTTTGCTTTCCCCTACTCTGAACAGGGTCAGCTACCAATTCACACCTGGGTGGACTGGTTGGGAGGCTGTATGCACAGACTTTCGTGACACAACCTCATGGCTCATGCAACAAGACTACGCAAACCACTTTTTTCTAACAGGCGTATAGAGATGCAATGGAATGGCCATAGTGTCGAGTTCAATCCCCGCCACAAAACTGGTGTGATTGCTACCCATCTTAATTGATTAACCTTATGTTCTGATTATTATGGGTTGTCGGTTTAGTGTTTCCCAGTCCCGTTTTCCTTTCCCCTAATGATTGTGGGCCCTCAACACTGAAGAAGAAGAAGAAGAAGAACGCTGCCTCCATCACCATCTGAAGACCTTGCTAGCACATATAGGTTTGCCCAGGTCAAGGAGGCTCAGTGCCAGATAATTGCCATCAGATCTGGTGAAGCGCATATATCTGAAATTATCCAAGGTACGGTGCATCCCTATTCAAGGATTTTGAATAAATTGCTAGCTTCCACCATTACAATATTCGAGTCGGTCAGACTACTCGCTGTCAGTGTCACAGTTTTGACTGTTCGATCCCTTTGGCTATTCATACACTTTGAGCCCTTTTCATACCTACTACTAATTCAGCAACTGAGGAATGAAATTAAGTTGTCTTCTATACTCCTAATCATAATTTAAGGGCCACTTCTTCCTTCCTCTCTAATTTTAAGTTGAAATAATTGACAATGTTTAGAATTGATTCTATGTTTTATTTCATCATTTCCACACCTGTTTTGGAAAAAGAAATTAGCACAATGACCCATTAGTGAACAGCACATGCATTTAAAGGAACATCCCCCCCTTTTCAAAAAACAGAAAGTGTCAGATTTGGCCAATCTGTTTTCAATATCGCGTGTGTCCGCCCCGAGCCTGGATGCATGCTTCACAGCGCCGATGCATCGACCCCACAAGGGTACGGAGTGTGTCCTGAGGGATGGCCGCCCACTCGATCTGCAGGATGTCGACCAGCCTGGCCAGGGTGCCCGGTGGGGGGTGGTTGTCCCTGATGCGCCTCCCGAGCACATCCCAGAGGTGTTCAATTGGGTTCAGGTCAGGTGAGCACGCTGGCCAGGCCATACGGACGACTTCATGCTGCTCCAGGAAGTCGGTCACAAGGCGTGCTCGATGCGCAGGTGCATTGTCGTCCTGGAAGATGGCGCCTTGACCAAGGTCCACAAGCGCAGGCAGTGCCACGGCCGCCAGAACCTCGTCCCGGTACCGGACCCCGTTCAGGATGCCGTCAATGGGGAGCAGGGGGGTCCGGGTACCACGGCTCATGCCACCCCACACCATCACCGACCCACCGCCGTACCGGTTATGCTCTTGACAGTGGCGTCAGCGAACCTCTCCCCTTGACGTCGCCACACCCGAGCCCGGCCATCGTTAAAGGTCAGGGTGAACCTGGACTCATCCGAAAACAAGACCCGGGCCCACTGTTGCCTTGTCCAGGTCACGTGCTCCCTGGCCCAGGTCATGCGGCGCACTCTGTTGACCGGTGACAGCACGGGTCGGACGGCCGGTCTCCGTGACCTCAAGTTTGCCTCATGTAGCCGTCTTCTCACCGTGCTGCAGCTGATGTTAGCACCTGTTGCGTCCCTCAGCTGACCCCTCAAGGTCACCGCAGTGGATGCCCTTTCCCTCAGGACGGAGAGGGCAAGGTAGCGGTCTTGCTGTCTTGTCGTTACTCTGGGTCGACCCATGTGACGCCTTTCCTGGACTGCTCCAGTCTCATTGAAGCGCTCCAGCAGTCTCTGGATTGTGGAATGCGACACTTCAAGTCGTCTAGCAACTTCCCGCTGCGCTAGGCCTTCATCAAGCAGAGCGAGGGCTCTCCCCCGCTGCTCATCCGTCATTCGTCGTCTTGCAAGCATGGTTAAAACGAACCAAGAACGGGTCCTTTTTATCCTCGTCTGCGGGCAACTTTGGCTGGAGTAGTGTTCAAAAAGGCTTGCCTTGCACGTGCAAAAGCGAATTTTGTCGCTACCTTGCCTGCGTCGTCAGACAGACCCTGCTGAAGATTCGACAATTTCGTGTGGAAATTGTCTTCCTTGGGCCGCCCATTGCAAATCGGCAAATCCCCAAACACGTGCCAAAAGGAAACTGCAATGTTGTCTGAGCTCTTATCCATTCAGTTACGGCAACGAATTGGAGAAAAGAGTAAGAAAATAGGTTATTTCTCCTTTCAAAAATTGACTCAAAAACGTTCCTGGCCC
>CM060315.1:53464134-53596634 GCA_030674185.1 Monoplex corrugatus
GTGTGTGTGTGTGTGTGTGTGTGTGTGTGTGTGTGTGTGTGTGTGTGTGTGTGTGTGTGTGTGTGTGTATGTGTTGTGTAGTGTGTGTGTGTGTGTGTGTGGTGTGTGTGTGTGTATGGAAGGTGACTTTTGTTTGCGTAGGGGCATCAGTTTTTGTGTCTGGCTGGTTATCCATTTTTTTCTCCACTTGTTTTTTGTCTCATGTGTGTCCTTTATGATTTGCTCTGATTCTTAAATAATGGGGTTTTCTGTTTGTGTTTGTTAAATAATTAGAGTTTTCTGTTTATCTTTTATTTGCATTTGTTTGTTGGGGTTTTCTTCTTCGTCTTTTTGAATAATTGTTCAATATTGCATGCAATTTGCTAAAGTGCAAAGAGTTTGGACCTTATTGTCTGAAATGTAGCGCTATAGATATCTTGGCCTTCTATACAACTCACTCTTTATTACACTAGTAATGGTCCTTATTAGACTTTGAGGCCATACAGCAGACGACATCCTCCAGATGTGTCTAGGCTATAGTGCCCCTCAGGAGTCCTCTCCATGATATGTCAAGTTGTATGGGACGCAAGAAGGTCTGGAAAGAACAGCGGATTTCATCCTAGGAACCGGGCTGACAATATGATAACGTGCCCGAAAAAGGCAGAACTTTGATTCGACACCCAAATCTGGCGAAACTCTAGTCAGTAGCAGAGATATCATTGGTTTCTTGTGTCTTAAGCAGTTGATACCCAGTAAAACTGGGTTCGTAGCCTACTTTCAAACTCACACATTTGCAGAACACTGTTTGTGCCCAATCTCAGTTCAGCATTCGTTCAAAATGAATTAGAGAGAGAGAGAGAGAGAGAGACAGACAGACAGACAGACAGAGACAGACAGACAGACAGAGAGAGAGAGAGAGAGACAGAGAGAGAGAGAGAGAGAGAGAGCAACGTTTGAAGTTGTTCATTAGAACAGACTTTTATAACCCTCGTTTTATCCGTAAACTGTCAGTTTGTTTTTTGTTTTGTTTGAACTTTAACGTCCACACCCACACTCAAACTGTTGGTTGCAGGCTTCTGACTATATAGGCTACACAACCAGGCCCTCAAACTCATCACTGGTAACAATGAAATCTACGCCTATCCAGGAGTCCAGCCTCACAACCGGAAGAGGGAAGCCAGGAACGTGATGCTGGTTGAAAAGTTCAGGTGTTGACCAGATCGTCCCATGAGGCAGAAAATTGAATGGTCTTGCCAAAGTTCACCTGAGACAGAGAAGCTTTGTCCGCAGTAGCAGGGGACTGCTGTAGTGGTGGGCCCTGCTGGGGGAACATATTTTTGCTGTGTTCTTTGTTGCTGCAGTAGCTGTAGACATGGAGCAAAGATGATACAAAACGCCGGGCTCTCACACCGGCATTACCCTAATAGGAGATATGGATACATGTGTACATAAACGGGTCAGCCAGTATTGTTGTAACCAGCAGGTGAGCCGGGTTTCCTCTTCAGCTTCCAGGGTCTTAGTTTGCAACGGCCGGTATTGCTATAGACAAACAGAGCTTTAACTACAGAACAGAGGCACTCATGCTGGCAGCTTCCACGGTTCACAAAATAAATGGTAGGCCTACTTGTTATTATGTGATCTTCCTATCAAACATTGGCAGGCTTCCCCACCGCCTTCCAAAGCCTTCCAGCAAATCAGAGAATCAGAATGGCAGTCCTTCAGAGGGTCCCCGTCCACTGTGAGATACTAGGAAACGAGAGGGTAGACAAAAAACAAACAAAAAAAGAGGAAGTAGACTAGCTGGCAAAAATAAGAGTCCAGGAAGACCAACCAGACAACTGCCTACGCTACTCCAAAACAAGTGCGACTGCCCGCGTTCAAGCAAACAGGAACCAGAAGAAAAAACAACAACAACAACAACACGAAAATGGAATTAGAATGCGTATTCAATACAAACAGACAAGACAGGCACACCTTTTCGCCTGTCTTGTGTTTGTATTAAATACGCGTTCTGATTCTCTATTTTCGAAGTTTTTTGTTTTTTTTTCTGGTTCCTCTGTAAGTACAGCATGAAGAGGAGTATCATCAGATCACTAGCACTCCTTAACCCACAACAGACGGGGATGACTTTTATTCTTTCTCCCCATTTATAGCCATGCGTGTGTGTGAGTGTGTGTGTGTGTGTGTGCGTGTGTGTGTGTGTGTGTGTGTGTGTGTGTGTGTGTGTGTGTGCGTGCGTGTGTGTGCGTGCGTGCGTGCGTGCATGCTTGCGTGTGTGTCTGCTTCAGCGCTTAAATTTGATTTTATCAAGATTTTGCGCTATATAAATATTGTAATTATTATTATTATCGTGGACTTCAAGAAGGCATTCGACAGAGTTTGGCACGCAGCCTTGTGGGCAACCATGAGGCTGTACAACATCAATGCCAACCTGATCAGAACCATAGAATGCCTCTACGAAAAGGCGACCAGTGCAGTCTACCATGACAACAACATAGGCGAATGGTTCCGAATCACAGTTGGAGTACGCCAAGGATGCCTGCTCTCCCCCACTCTCTTTAACGTCTTCTTAGAGAGAATAATGGCTGACGCACTTGAAGACCACGAGGGAACAGTCAGCATCAGAGGTAGAACAATCACAAACTTGCGTTTTGCCAACGACATTGACGGACTAGCTGGGCAAGAGCAAGAGCTAGTCAGCTTGATAAAACATCTTGATGAGGCCTCCACAGCATATGGCATGCAGATCAGTGCAGAGAAAACCCAGTTGATGACAAATAATACCAATGGCATCAGCACTGACATTACCATAGACAACAAGAAACTTGAGACCGTCCATAGATTTAAATATCTGGGAGCTATAGTATCAGATGAAGGATCAAAGCCCGAGGTACTTTCCAGGATTGCCCAGACCACAGCTGCAATGACCAAGCTAAAAGTCATCTGGAACGACAAGCATATCGCAATCGGCTCCAAGATCAGACTGATGCGTTCCCTGGTCATGTCAATATTTTTGTATGCATGCGAAACATGGACCATAACAGCAGACACTGAAAGAAGGATACAGGCAATGGAGATGAGATGCTTCCGCAAACTCCTTGGTATCTCGTACAAAGATCATATAACCAATAAGGAAGTGAAAACCCGCATCGAAAACGCCATCGGGCCGTATGAAGACCTCCTGACCTCAGTGAAAAGACGCAAACTGAGGTGGTACGGGCACGTCACACGATCATCTGGACTGGCCAAGACCGTCTTGCAGGGAACAGTTCAGGGAGGGAGACGAAGAGGCAGACAGAGAAAAAGATGGGAAGACAATATCAGAGTGGACTGGCCTTGAATGGAATATCATTCTGCGGGAAGCTGAGGACCGTGAGGAGTGGAGGAAGTTGGTTGCAAAATCTTCAGTGGTGCCCCAACGGTCAACCAGACTACGGGACTGATGATGATGATGATTATTATTATTATGACTAGGCCATTTTCTGTCCAGATTGCATCAAGTAGTTTGGAGGTTCCCAACAGGCTCAAGTTTCAGTTTCTGTTTCAATTTCTCATGTCTCTGCGCTCGGAACGAATTCCATATGCACTAACGCACAGGTGCCACGTGTATGGTGATCATGGCACAAGCCTTAAGCCTGCACATAAACCCATGAGCTGGCCAGGTCCTGAGGCACTGCTTAGACTATGTTTTACCTAGTCTATTATTTATACTGGTATTTTATCAGCCTGCCGCAGGGATAATCTTGGTTACATGTAAATGACATGTGTATGTGTGTCTCTTACCTTCAAAAAAGGAACATACAACAGAGGGGGATGACTAGGCCATTTTCTGTCCAGAGCACAGCAATGGTTCAAAGGTTTCCAACAGACTGAAAACATTCACATGAACCGCAAATTCAAACCATTGCCTTCAACACTTCAGTTGTGGTCAAAGGGACCAGGTGGCTGAACATAGGTTGCAATGATGTCACCTTTGTCAGATGAGACCACAAGTGATGCAACCGACAATAGAGTCTCAGGCTACTGGGTCGAAGCATGGCCTTCACGAAGGCCACGGTCCATGACGGTCAACAGGAACTGGAAAAGGTGGCCACATCCATCAACAGATGTGACCTGACCATGTAAACAGTGAACAAAAGAAGACCTGTAAACTGTTGAGAATCCTCGCTTAAGTGATTCATTTATGCAACCGCTGAACAATTTGTAGACGAAAATGTTCTTCTCTCCTACACTTGTATTTGGTTTGGTCAGAAAAAAACAACAGATGTTTGGATTTGATGATATTTCCAATATCATTTTCGAACTGATTTAAAGAAAATATGACATCTTGCAGGTAAAGCAGTTAAAAAAGACAGAGACAGGATAAAAAGAACTACAGTGGTCTCATGTCTTTCCGGTTACACATCTAAAGAAATGTCCCAAATAAAATAAAAAGTCTACAACTCGCATTTTGTGCTAATTGTATCCACGTTTATACACACACACATATACACACACACACACACACACTCCCCCCCTCCCACACACACACACACTGAGAGTCTGAAAGACATGAGAAAGAAAGAAACAAAGAGAGACAGATCAACAGGCTGATTATGAAAAAGACAAACCATGTCACATTGGAGGCAAAGTTTTCATTATTTTTAATGCAATTTACTGCATTCAACTTTCTTTATGCGAATACAAAGTTCTTGTTTACCTTAAATAGCAATTTATGGTTGACTACAGGCACATCAGCAGTTGATTCATCAAAAGTACACTTCGCATATCAGATAATGTTTAGGTAAAGAAGGTAAGGGGACACAATCCTGCCCTCAACTTCTCCAACTTTCTTCCTTTCATCTCTGCTCAATGCACAACAACAACATTCAAGATAACACATTTTTACACTGTGTCTGATACATAACAAATATCTTCCTCATATAAAAAAATGGAAAAGAAAATTCTTCATCTGGACAACAAGCATAAAAATTAAAAGACTGCACAATAAATCAAAGGACATCACCAACAATAAGAATAACAAATATCATATATCATAAGATCCAACTCCTCCACCAACAACCAAAATAACAAATACCATATTTCATAAGCTCCAACAATCAACATGCTAACACCAGACACTTGTCACGTTAAACAAGCTTCAACCGCTGACAATCAACGTATAGATCACAACAAAACTGCCCTCACTAGGATCAAACACATAACAAATACCACACTAAAAGAGCTCAAATCACTAAAACACTTAACTACAAAATACCACATCAAAGGATTTCCCATCACCAACAACAGCATCACTTTCCCCGTATCAAAAAACTTTCAACCACTGAAAAGTAGTAAAACATATGTGGTAATGAAGCAGTCATAACAACTGATGAACAGGAAAGAAACAAAAACAAAAATGTACATTAAAATTACCAAAGACTAACAACGTAATACCGCCTCAAAGGAGTTCCAACCACTTAGAGTCCCAACCACTGAGACCGACAAGAAACAAAACCAATATTAAATAAAGGAACTCTGGTGTCTTACAAGGACACCCAACAACTAGATTGGAAAATTACATGATTTGCACACAGAAAGACTTCACAGAAGTTTCAGAAATGGTGTAGCACCAAATTCGTTTCATTACAAAGTTTAACACAAATTTTCACACTTTTTATGTGCTCTCAAAAAGACTGAAGAACACAACACACACACACTCAAAAACACATCATGCATGTATACACACAAACACCACACATACCCAAGCACACAAAACATACATTACATATCATATATCATACACACACAAACATTATATATTCATACAAAAAGGATGCAGATGATCTTACACACAGCCAGAAGTATACACAATGAGATAACAAAACAACAGACAGACAGGCTTAAGACAGCCAAACAATAAAAATCAATAAAAAATCTTCTATCTGTCCATGCCACAGTAGTAGTCTCCATAAAACCACATCTCTGACTCAATTCTTCTGCAATCAGATTTTCTCAGAATCCACGCTTTGCAGCCATAAATCATGACTGGCCAGATAAAACATTTTAAAAGTCTAACTTTCGGCCATTTGGTATGCCTGTCTTTCCCGATGTTGTTATGTTGGACCATTTTGTGCTTTGCCATTCAAATTTTTGTTTTGATGTCTTCAGAGCAGGTTTCCATCATCATGCAAGGGAAGACCCAGGAATATCTCATGTCAGACAGTAGAAGGAGATCTCAAGGCCCTAAAGCACACCTTGGGTACCATATGAAAAGCTGACCCAGACCATACAGAAGCAGCAGATATTTGGTGCTGCCCTACATGCCAATAACAGGACAGGCAGTAACTAACAAACTGTCCTGAACATTACATTAAAGAAAAAAAGAAGTTTAATAATTATTCAGCACCACCCCCAATATTTATGTAAACATGTTGACAAATCATTCAGCAACAACTCTCACATATAATTCTTTTTCTCCATTTTCATTTGCTAAAAAATTTTTCACAGAATGCAGATGATTTCATGTAGCCTACTTCACCACAGCTGCCAAGAGACAAAAAGACAATCAATCAAATAACGAAACTGATGCCATAATCTATATATATATAAACCCTCACAATGGCAAGGTTTTGAGGACAGCACACATGTATCTAAGAACATAGACCTCAAAGAACATGTGGACAGAAAACTGGAACCCAAATGTGAGCATCTGAATTCCAAGCCAGAAAGATTACTTTCTTGCGTATTTGACCTCCTTCTTCCATATCCCATGCCTTGGATCAGCCAAAGGGATTGAAGAAATAACAGATTGGTAACAACAAGGGGCCGGAAAATTGGGAAAGCAGAAGAATGCAGGTTTAACAGCATTTCTGATTTTCTTTCTGTTCTTTAAAGCAGAAGAATGCAGATTCAACAGCATTTCTGATTTTCCTTCTGTTCTTCATACAGGCATAGGAGAGTGCACCGAAGTCAAGAGATCTGGGTAAGAGCTGAATCAGTCCAACATCTGATGTCATGACTTGGCTGTAATGGCATCAAATATCCTTCTCACGCACTGACACACGGCTTGAGCTTGATCCTGGAACATACACGATGATTAACATCCATAGAAAAGATTAGAATTATATTAATAATTACATCACATATCTATACATCTGATTGTTGGTCTGTGTATGTGTGTCTATGTGTGTGTCTTTTTGTCTGTGTGCATGAGTATGTATGGGTATGTGTGGCTGTCTGTGAGTTTGTGTGTGCATGTGTGTGTGTGCAAACGTGCATGTGGGTAGGTGGGTGGCAAGTACTATGCTAAATGTTATGATTCATCGCTCAGCAGGGGATGGGAAAGAACTCTGCAACAAAAATTACCACAAAACAGTCAAATGATACTGAGCATTTGCTACTCATTATTATCAATCTTGCAGCTGTTCTTACCTCTGTATGACACTGGAAGATGTAGCAGTGGAAGACAGGTTTGCCCACCTGCCCAGTCTTAAGGGCAATGTTGGGTTTACCAAACCCATCAGTGTAGTGAATCAACTGGGAGATGGTGTGGAGGGGGTGACGTTGTATCACTTCCTGTCAACATACCAGATGATCATAACACTTGGACACATATCATGAAAGAAAGTAAGACTTAACAATATACTAAGACTTAACATTATACATCTACAATTTAACCAATACAAGTTTTCCCAAAGATATCGGGCAAGTTTATCTTGAATGTCTGAAAGAACAAAGCTTTAGCTGTCATAATTTTATTTTGAGTCCTCTTCATGATTTCTAACAAGTTCAAACTAAAAATCCATTCTTTTCTACTTTGCATACATGGAAAAAAAATTGTTATGACTGATTATTCCATGATAATAAAAAGAAAAGAAATTATAACATTCCAACCTCACAACATTGTAACATTCTTTCTGTTATTTTTGACATAATGATAGACATCTTGTATAATACTGTACAGTGGAACATCCATTTCATGACTTCAAAAATACTGTGAAAATTACAGTAAGAAGAAAGGATCCTACCTATAAAGAGGATTAACTTGATTTCCATGTTGGCAATCACTCATTTACATAGACATAAAGCCACATCTACTACAATTCCGAGAAAGGTTAGGCAGCAAATACTGATTGCTTTGAATGTATTTATTTTCTTTAATTGCGCAATGAACCTGGCTGTGAGAGTCCATAAACAAGTTTACAAACATGGCAATACACAACGTCAGGGAAGGCTGCAACCCTGTGAGTTTCATCATTGGATAATGTCCAGAGTAGCGGCCAATATCAACAAACTTGTTGTTGGGTTTATGTGCACACATGACAATGAAACACTTACATAATTAAATTTAATGTTCTAAAGATCGGAGTATTGTTTTAAATCTTTATAGATAGACTGGACATATTGGATGCAGTTGTTAAACAAACCATACAACAGAGGCACAAATACGTAGAGGAAAATTCAGTCAAAATTCTGAAGAAGCCATGAAGCAAAAGAACTGCTGTAGGGGGTACCACTGCATTCTAGTACTCAAGCAAATCCTAAAACTGGGAAGAAAAAATTCATGTGTTGCACATGAATCATCTCTTAAACATTGAAAAAATTAATTATGTAATCATTTTTAGTAATGTACTGACATTAAAAGCTGTAGTGTAAAAAAACTTTCAGCTAGCTTTTTTATCTTGTTAGGATTTTTTTACCAAGATAACAGACTCAATTTTCACACCATTTGACATTTCTCACAACTGACTCTGTATAAAAGTTTGAAAGAACATCAGTCAGTACCTGTCCTGATGTATCCAGAACCTTGAAGCCATAGCGTGATACATTGATGGTCACTTTGTCCTCCTCTGTCACAGTCAGTTTTAGTTTCCCTTCGATCTGAAATACAAAGTACAGCTTTAATTTTCCTGATATGCATGTGATAGTTTGATCAATTAAGCGGACTGAGGGAACAATGTGATCGAACAAATGAAACAAACAAAAATTATCACCAGAAAAATGGGATACGTTCACACTCATTCAAGCTTCAAGATGTGTGAGGATGGCCTGGTTGGCACAGAGATGGTGCTCATACTTCCAGCCTGATTGCACAGGTCTGAGTCTGGCTCAAGAAAACTGTGTATGCAGCCTCTAGTCCACCCAGCTGTGTATCTTACCCTGTTTTGGGTTGGGTACAGCAAAACAGACAGAGATGATAGAGAGTCACTTTAAGAAAAGCTGACCGGCATTTAGACTTTGTTCAAGAGGAATTCATCACACTCAGACAATTCCATAATGCTAAACCAAAATTTCCCAGCAATTATCTGGCAGACTCCTTCAACCTGCAAAAAAAACCGATACACTATGCAAAGTCTTGAAACGGGAAAGCAAAAAGGGGTGGAGGATAAAGACCTATGAAAAACTGACACCACCAGAATTATTGGAACATGATTAAGATACTAAAAAAAAAATCCTAGAAATAGAAAGCAAAGGTAAGGAGTTGGAACTAAACAGCAGGAAGACTGAAGTCATGGTGATCAGTAAAAAACATGAAATCCCCTCATGCAAAATAACAGCAAATGGCACAACCTTGACACAGGTTAATAAGTTCAAATACCTGGGAATGGTCATTTCATCAGACGGCAGATGCACATCAGAAATAGCCGGCAGAATCGGCCAAGCCAAAACAGCATTCAAGAAGATGACAAGCATTCTTACCAACAAATGCCTATCAATTAACATCAGGATGAGAGTCCTTGAATGTTATATAGAACCAATACTGTTGTATGGATGTGAGACGTGGACAGTCAGCAAGCAAAGCAGCCGAGACGTGGTTTCTAAGAAGAATGTTGACAGTTCCATGGACAGCAAAGACAATAAACGAGACAGTCCTGATGGAGGCAGACACAAGTAGATCACTCATAAGGAAGATTAGGAAAAGACAGGCAACATTTATAGGCCATTTTATGAGGAAGGGGGATTTGGAGCACCTAGTCACAACGGGAAAGCTGGAGGGAAAGAGAGCACCAGGTAGACCCAGGGAGAAAATGCTAGACGGACTTGCGGAGTGCCTGAAGACGAGGAGGGTGGAGATGCTTGGGGCAACAAGAGATAGAGACAGATGGAAGTCCATGATCGCCAACGCCATGTGGCAAGGCACCTGATGATGATGATGATTAAGATAGGCAGAACTCCAGAACAGTTTTTATCCTGAGGACTGGGCTTGAACTAGAGACATCAAATATAGAGTCCACAGCTCTATAAACTGGCCCAACCACATCACTGAACATTAAGTGTATTGACCAGGAATCAAACCCAACTAAGCCACTCAGCAGGCAAGTATTGTATCATCTGTGGCCTGACCAAGGATCAAACCCACAACCCCTTGTTATCAGCAGAGACCTTTAACCAACTGATCTAATGGGCCACTCTGATCTGAGAGTCTAAGAAGGTTTCTACTTACATCACATCCTGTGATGTAAGGTTATGGGATTAATGGGTTGTTTTTTTTTACCTTCATGGCTACCCACAAGAAAAGGCTCATGGCCCCAAAAGCTGGTAAAAATCTATCTCCAAGTAGACAAAAGATATGCACCGGCATATTCTGCATAGAGAACAGACAGAAATAAACGGATATCATATGACAATGCTACGTTTTTTAATTCCTATTTTGTGTAATACCTATTACCTTGGCAAGGAACAGACAGAACTATACAGACATAGTACAAACACATGGGATTAGATTTTCAAAATTCTCTTTTTTCATGTAATAGTACTATTACTAATACCTGTTTTTCTTCCACATAGTCAATCAGCTGAGCCTCAGTGTCTCTGCGTTTGGAGTTCAGTCCTGATATATCAGCCAAACAGCCAACGTAGAACAGCTTGAAGTGAACTCTCTGGTGAAGAATGCGGTCTTCTTTAGCTAAATTCTCTGTGCTAGATCCACCACTCTGCACAATAATAATGAATGATGATTCATAACACTATCATTATAGAAACCATCACAAAGACAATTCTTTAACCCTTTGACTCCCGCACCATATCCATCAACAGTAAAAACTTAACCCTTTGACTTCCTCATCCTATCCATCAGCTCACTCCTTCACTATATCCACTAGCTTCCTGCAAGAAGTTGGTGGATAGGGTGAGGGAGCCAAAGTGTTAAGTTTTTGCTTTGCTAGCAGTAGCATAGTTGACAATGTAGGATGCTGTTGTATGAGAGTCAAAGCATTAAATAATATATTCTGGAAAATTTATGATAAAAGCAGATAAACTGTAATGACTATGAAGTGAACAGATAATTCTCTCTGGTTTTTTTTTTAACAGAGAAAAGCATTATTATTACAATTGTAATCTATATGATTACTTCTGACTGATGAAAAGTGAAAAACAGAATTATACTCAATCGAGTCGGTGTTTTGGTGTGTGTGTGTGTGTGTGTGTGTGTGTGTGTGTGTGTGTTGTGTGTGTGTGTGTGTGTGTGTGTGTGTGTGTGTGTGTGTGTGTGTGTGTGTGTGGTGTGTGTGTGATTTTATTCAATCGTGTCAGTGTGATTCGTGTGTGTGTGTGTGTGTGTGTGATTTGGTGTGTGTGTGTGTGTGTGTGTGTGTGTGTGTGTGTGTGTGTGTGTGTGTGTGTGTGTGTGTGTGTGTGTGTGTGTGTGCAATACCATCACCATGGATCAGATTGTCAATGATCATACTATCATCATGAATAAAGGGAAATGGGTTGTGTGCAGATGACGTCACTTCTCGCCAGGAGGAGTTATCTTTCCATTCCTACAGTATTTGTCGCGTCTGAGAGTCCGCGAAACGTTCCAAGTCAGTTCCATACTTCTGCTCGGTTTACCACGCTGGCGCCAACAGGAAAAAAATCATATATGAAGAGTGGAAATTAAAAAGCTAAAGATGGTGAACAGTTGTTGTGTGAAAGGATGACACAACAGACAAGATCGGGAAAAAGGCGATGCTACAGTTTACCATGTGTTGTGACAACGAGGGGAAAGGATGTGGAGGAGCTGACATTGAGGAAACAGAGAGAATGGCTGGCACAGCTTCAGCTCAAAGGCCTGATATCTGATTCAAACACGACCCACAGATTTGTTTGTTCAGACCGCTTTAAGTTGTAAATGGTATGTTATATTTAGGCCTGTTTCTTTTCAAAGCATGCATAGTCTTGAGAGATAAGATCTACTTTTGCTTTTGATCCCTTCCCCGCGAACCTTTTGTGTCATCTGCCACAGATGGCTGGCTGCGGGCATAGCATCTGAGATGTAAATGTGTTTATGTATCATAGTTTCACCTTGTTTTCAGTCACTGATGAATGAATGGGGCATGTAAATTACTGATATAAACAAAGAATTACTTTTATCTGCAGATTTGCATCCTAGCTTTCAGTTGTTTGACCAGATGCTATTCTGTACGCAGAACACTGAACTATTTTGTTTCTATTTCAAGTGTGTGTGTGTGTGTGTGTGTGTGTGTGTGTGTGTGTGTGTGTGTGTGTGTGTGTGTGTGTATGTGTGTTGTGTGTGTATGTGCGCGCGCGCTCGTGTGTGTGCGGTGTGTGTGTGTGTGTGTGTGTGTGTGTGTGTGTGTGTGTGTGTGTGTGTGTGTGTGTGTGTGTATGTGTATGTGTGTTTGTGTGTGTGTGTGTGTGTGTGTGTGTGTGTGTGTGTGTGTGTGTGTGAACTGAAATGTTTCCAGAGTTTCCAAGACCTGAATTTTTTTTACTCCTATCACCACCCACATCTCACGTCTGCAAAATACAATCACAACTCATGACTTTTTTTTTGGGGGGGGGGGGGGGGGGAGGGGGGGCGGTCATTTGTGTATTTAACTGCGGGGGATCACTTGTGTATTTGTGAGCCTAACTGCAATCTTTCATTTGATCTAGAAATGGGTGAAAAGCAATAAAGCTATAAATCCAGTGATCCAAGTGTGGTGTGTGTGTGTGTGTGTGTGTGTGTGTGTGTGTGTGTATGTGTGCGTGCATGCATGTGTGCGTGCGTGCGTGTGTGTGTTGTGTACGTGCGTGTTATCAAGCAGCTTACATACTCCTGCAGCTCTAACAGCACTGAAACCTTAACATAACTGGAAACAGTTATAAAATTTAGCTACAGTAAAACCACACACACACATACACATACAAAACACACACACACACACACACACACACACACACACACACAACACACACACACACTGTTTCACACATGTATGGGGTGTCTCTCTCTCTTTCTCTCTCTCTCTCTCACACACACACACACACACACACACATGCGCACGCAACACAATATACATGCATACAAGTGCATGCGTGCACGCACACCACATACCAAGCTGACGCAGCGCACGCGCACACAACACCAACATCACACACACACACACACACACACACACACACACACACACACACACACACACACGACTCGTGCAGAAAACACTAAAAGCAAAAATGAAAGGAAAAACAGAGCTTGATAGTGTACACGCTGCACGAAGCATACTTTAGCTGAGATGACCACATTCTGACATCCATCAGGTCCAAATATCACGGACCCAGCCGGACACGAACAGCCGATATGCCTTCAAACTTTTGTAAGCCCTGAATTCGTCCGTTGTGTAGGCGCTGATCCCATAGGATAGGCCTAAACAAAATAATTAACGATTACGATGCTGATATAGTTTATATCAGGGAGATTATCTGGATTCGTAGACCACGATTGTTTGGGAATATCATAAGCCATAAGGATCAACTCCATCTATATCCAGAATTTTTAAATGATGCCTATGTTTCTCCTTTTCATTGAGTTTTTCTGCGCATTTCAATGCCGATTGTGCTTGCGTTCGCTCTGTGGCGTCCATGCCTACAGCCGTCGCGTACTGTAGGGAAGGGAAGGAACTCCCGATAACTTGTCGAACTGCACACATCCTATAGGCCTAGGCTAGCATAACAAATGAGATTGTATAAGTTCTATGACATTCATGTACTGTAGCGATACGTACCATCACGACAATGACAAAGAATCAAAAATAGACTGAAAGAAAGAGTGGCAGAGACTTGAGACTTGTCACTCACTTCACTGTATCATTCAGAAATGAGAAAGAGAGAGACAGAGAGATGGAGACAGAGAGAGACTCAGAGAGAGCGACAAGGCCGAAGGCGTTGCCCATAAGATTCAAGTCTCACCATCAGACTGTCCTCCATTTCCTTGGTGACAGCTGGCTGTGGATTCCGATGTGATTTTGGTTTCTTGAACATCTTTGTATCTTAGTTATCTAGTCACATGCCGCTAAAGTAAAGACTGGTTAGTGGCTTAGGCCTACTTTTCGGCAAGAGTTACAGCAGGTTATAGTAGTAAGGGAAATAATTCCTCAAGGCTTTCCTCTCTTCCTCCATCCAGCCCAGCCCAAATCATTATGTCTTAATACACGAAATGTCCATAAACCAAACATCACTGTTCCCTCGCTTAGTCCACGGTCGCAAACATGGTTACAGAAGCTAAAGTACATAAGCATCATCACAAAGAGCTACATAAGAAACAGTGTTCGTGAGTGCTGGCAATAAGACATAAAAAAAAAAAAGAAAGAGCGGAAAAGAGCAGGACAGAGAGAGAGAGACAGAGACAGAGAGGCAGACAGACAGACAAAGACAAAGACACAAAGAGAGGCACAGAGACAGACAAACAGAGAGAAGGAGAGAGGATGAAACATGAGCAAACACACGCACATGCACACAATAAAAACTGTAGACCTAAAGTATGAAAAACAAAGTAAACAAACAAATGGATAAATAAATAAACAAAACAAGTAGGCTACATGCATATTCACATGATTCTCCTATATTTATACCAAATAAATAAATGCATAAATGTAAGTCTTCGTTGGGATGATAACATTGATATATTAAATTAAGAATATATCTTGATCAGAATAAAGTCAAATGGAATGTGCAATAACACGCTAAAACAAAATGCTTTACCTGTTGAATCTTGATCATAAACAAGCAGCCTGTTTGTTTACCTTTTTAATTTAAAGTGTGTTTTCCTCCCTTTTCTTGTTTTATTATACTTGATTTCATTTTTCTTTACAGGTTGCGGAAGTGGTTGACCCACAGCTGCACTGAGGGGTCCAGTTGCTGGCTGTAGGTCCCGTCAGTTGATCACCCGCTCTGGTTCACCTGAGACAGGGAGTACTGCATGCTGACCGCCATATGGCTTGGCTATCACATGATAAAGCTGGGACTGCCAGTAGTCCTGGATCTTGTTGCGTCCTATGAGACGGTTACGGACATAGACATGATCACCAACCTGTAGCTCATGGTCTGCAGCTTGTTTGGGCTCATATCGGGCTCAGTCCACTGCTGCTTTTTGGAGCTCGTCCAGGGCTTTCTGGTGTGCTGCCAGGAGTTGTACGCGGTGTTGCTTTACCCAGTCAACTGTCCCAGCTGCTGTGGTGGCTGGCCATCCTAAAAGGTCATCTACTGGGAGTCTGGTTTCCTGGCCAAAGAGGAGGAAATATAGTGTAAAACCTGTGTAGGCATGGGGCGTTGTGTTGTACGCCTGTAGCAGCTCTGGCAGGTGAAGAGGCCACCGCCTCTTTTGTTCTGGAGGCAGTGTTCTCAGGGTCTTGCAAGGATCGATTAAATCGCTCAAACTGTGCGTTACCCTGGGGATGGTACGGAGTTGTTCTCGTCTTTCTGATCCTATAGAGATCACACAGTTCCTTCACTACCTTCGATTCAAAGTCTCACCCCTGGTCGCTGTGGATCCGTTCTGGTACCCCATAGTGTTGGAACCATTCTTGTACCAGGACCGGGGCAACTGTTGACGCTTCTTGGTTGTGCGTAGGAATGGCCTGTGCAAACTTGGTGAACACATTTGTGAGGACAAGAATGGTGTCACGACCATCAGTTGCAGGTTCAAGCTTGGTGAAATCTATTGCAAGAATCTCCAAGGGTTGACTTGCCAAAAGGGGAGTAGATGGGTATGCAGTCTGGTGGGCAGGCGATTCATGACACAGCGTTGGCAGTTTGCCAGGTAATGCTTCACGTCTGCATACATGCCAGGCCAGTAAACACGGGTCTGGAATAGCTCCATGGTCCTGTCATAACCCTGGTGACCCATGCAATCATGCAGGGATGCCAGGACATCAGGGCGTAGTGAGCTGGGGAGGACTAGTTGCTCACAGCCTCCATGCGATGGGTCCGTTACCCGCCGATGCAGCAACCCCTCTTTGCAGAAGAGACGAGGGTATTGCCGTACTAGCGTGCGCAGCTGGTGGTTATGGCTACCTGGTGGCTTGGCTGGCCAGGACTTCAGTACAGATCACAAGATGTTGTCTTGGGTCTGCAGTTGATGGAGCTCTTCTGTTGACAGACGTGGTCAAGATGGTGTCCATTTGCAGGGACTCGTCAGGTGGTGTTGCATGGTCCTGTTGGTCAGTGGGATAGTGGCGTTCTGGCTGTTGCAGAAAGTCTGCAGGACTATTGCAACTTCAGGTGGCATGGATGTAGGAGGGGGTAGGGTGCTGGGGTTGTGAGGTAATCAGGAAAGGGCATCAGCAGGGTTGGTCTTTCCTGGTCGGTATTTGATGTCGAAACAAAACTGGGCAAATTGTGCTGCCCATCTCTGTTCCAAGGCACCAAGGGAAACTGTCCTGAAGTGGACTAGGGGATTGTTGTCAGTGAGGATGACAAAATTCGCTCCCAGCAGGTAGTGCCCATTTGAGAGCCAGGAACTCCAACTTCATGCTGCTATAGGCGGCCTTGCTCTTCTCTGTAGACTGCAGATGGTGGCTGGCATAGGCAATGACACGCCGGCCTCCATCTTGATCCTGGGATGGGATGGCACTTAACCCATTATGGCTGGCGTCCGTTTCCAGGATGAAAGGTTTGGTGAAATTGGTGTTGCCCAACATTGAAGTAGAGGTCAGTGCCGTCTTCAGAGCATCAAAGACTGTCTGATGGATAGCGCCCCACAGGTTGGAAATGTTCACAGTTTTCTTCTTAGCATCTCTACTACCCTCCATGACCAGGTCATGGAGTGGTCCTGCTAATTTAGAGAACCGGTGGATAAGACGTCGGTAGTAACTGGCACATACTCGTTACACTGGCAAAACCCAGAAAGCTTCACAGGGCTGTTGTTGTGGTAGGCCTTGGCCAGTCTCTCACTGCCTCAATCTTGCCATCTTCACAGCTGACTCCCCCAGCTGAAATGGTGTGGCCCAGGTAATTCACTTCCCGACGAAGGAACTGGCACTTGTCCAGGTGCAGTTTCATGCCCATAGCTGCGATGCATCCCAATAGTCGATCAAGGTGTTCCAGATGTTCTTCAAAGGTTTTTGACTATAGGCCTTCCAGAAGGTCATCCAAGTATACAAGGAGAAACTGAAACATGAAGTCCGACATTGTTGATTGCATCTGGTGCTGGAACGTTGCTGGTGCCAAGACTAACCCTATAGGCATTCTTGTATATTCATAAAGACCCATGGGAGTGACAAATGCTGTCTTGTATTGATTGTCTGGGTGCATCGCAATCTGGTGATAACCATTGGCTCCATCTCACCTGGCTTTCGAGGGCGGCTGTGTACTGGCTATTACACCGCAAACAGCGAAGGGCGGCTAGGAACAAAGACAGTCTGCCCCAGGCTCATACAACCGCAATATCACCTGTGGTCATTGTCTGTGGGTTTCTGCGGACTACGTACTGACTATTACACGGCGTTTGTTTTACAATGTGCTGAAGGCAGCATATATACATTAATGACGGTCCTCTCTAGGCTCTTGTAGAGGACTACAACGTGTAACAGACTGGAGATTTGGGACCATATGACGACAAAATTTGTAGGCCCAGCTTTAGAACACATGTACACATTGTAGATCTGCTCATTGTTTAGCAGTGTGTTATATGCGTCATTTATATATATACATATATGTATATGTATGTATGTATGTATGTGTGTATATGTATAATAAACACTGCACACAATGACATGATTATAGAATAATGACTGAACAGAAAAGGTGGCTTAATATATACTCTTAGATCACTGTTTCTATAAATCACAATTTCAAACACATTACACAAAAGATCTGAGCAACCAAAACTGCATTTTTTTTTCAATGAAACTTGTATAACTCATAGATTTAATTTTAATTATCCGCACAAACAGGCATGTCAAAAGCATGCTCATTGTACTTAATGGGAATAAAATATACACAGTGCACACACACAACACACACACACACACACACACACACACACACACACACACACACACACACACACATACTCAGAGGATACTGAGCTACAATACATTCAACCTGCTAGGCATGTGACCCTTGACCCAAGTTGTCATCCTCTCTCTCTCGCAGTGACACACACGCACACAGGTTACTGAAATACGGTTTTTACATGAATATTATAATATTATATGTATATGTATATGCATATGTATATATACATGCATATGCATGTATATGTATATATGTATATATGTATATGTATATCTTTATCAAGATCTGCATGTATATATCTATATAATAAATCTATACATATAGCAAGGGAATGGGCGTGGGAGAGCTTACTCAACTTTTCTCGGGGTTAGATTTGTGAGGGCTCATCGCCTTTGCTGCATTTTCTTCCTCAACCATGTGAAGGGCCAGGTACATATATACAGCTGGATGAACTGGAGGCCGCATAAAGTTATTCTCGAACCAGACGCGAACACATACTGTTAGTTTGCAGTTAAAAAACACATTGACTTCAGAATCCTCTCTGTTCCGGTATATAGTAATACCTCTGCGAGAAACTGGGTTGAGCGCTACAAAGACGGAGCGTTTGTCATTTGATTTAGATCTTCAGCAGAGACAAGGTGGGAGTGCAATGCTGTATGCTAATTCAGGGATATGAATTATCAGGCATGCCAATTTTTAATTGATGAGTAATTGAATATCTTTTAATTAAATTAAATCGCGTTTTTTAAAATGCATATTTGAGGACGGACGTACTGCCGCCATATTTAGATTAATTCATGTCTACACAGTCACACAGTAGGCATATTCTATAGTTCGTTTGCTTGGGACCGAGTCTAATTTACGTTGGAATCACAATTTCTGGCTTGGCTGCTGTGAGAAAACAAGGAATCGAATGCAGTTTAGGTGTCCCTTGCTCGTTTGTGCATTATAATAATAATATTATTAATCTGATCACTGTAAGTAGTGTAAGTTTTGTTTCCACAAGCCTGTCATTGGATTAGCCTAGGAGTGCAGCACGGAAGATTCAAATGAAACCCCGTGTCCGAAGTTATCCAGTACTCACTCCCTTAGTATTATTTCGTTCAAAAAATTTATACACAGCGTAGGCCTATTCAAAAACTGAAAAGAGCTGGTGCCGAGTTTATCAACTTTTCTTTGCATGAAGTCGAAGGGAGTGACCCATTTCAGTTTCTCAAGATGACGTCTCCACGTTCGGAATGAACTCCACATGCACTAACGTCACAAGTGCCAGCTCGGGGTTGAACCCACATCCCTTGAGTTATGAGCATAACGCTAAAATAACTGAGCTAATGAGCCACTTTTTGACATAAAAAAGTGTGCATTAAGTCACCCCTGAAATTACCAGTCGTCCTTTTAGCTTATATCGTAGCATACAAATTTCAAACAACTGTTATGGAACTTTTGCAAAAACATTTGGAAAAAAACAAAATAAAATACAACAAAAAGCAAGCAAGCAACAAACCAACCAACCAACCAACCACCACCAACAACAACAACAACAACAACAACAACAACAACAACAACAACAAAATGCAAGGCTTTTTATGCTGAATGTTACCAATGACACTGCCCACAGGAACCCAAAACAACAGCATGCTTACATGTTAATTCAGTCTTCGAATATGGCTGTATAAACCAAATACTCTGAGAGCTCAGCTTCCAAAATTACAACTTATACAAGATTTGAAGATCCCACTGCACCTGCTATGCCTTACTATTATGTACAGAGTGGTTAAGTGGGTAGCGTTGACTGTTTAGCTCACATTTTGTTCTCACAAGCAAAAAAAAAAAAAAACCCTAAAAAAAACAAACCAAAAAAAAACAAATGAACCTCCCTCCCAAAAACAAAACAAACAAAAAAGAGTAGGCTACAATCAGACATATCACTAAAAACAAAAACTCAATACAAACAAAAAAAGAGTAGGCTACAGTCAGATGTATGTCAATAGTAAATCGGAAAATTTCATTACCAAACTCAAACCAGAAGAACAAGAAAACCAATGTAAGCGCGTCTCCAACAAGACAAAACAAAACAAGCGCAAATTTTCGGCCAACTAGCCTTTGTCAAGCGCGAAAGCACGGTCACAGACAAATCACAGACACCAAACAATGGATAATAAAACGGGACTAAAAACTTCCCTGCCGCCTCGTCCAGTGGGTAAGAGATGGAATGCCAAACTGTCAGTTCAAAACAGCAGAACATTTTAGAATTATTAACAGCCACACTGAATAATGCATAAATTCATCCTTATTAAAATCATTAAAAATTATGATTTTAGGATCAGAATAAAATGACAATAGTTAACTGACTGCCCATGGGAAGCAATTTTTTTGTCTTGGGCATGTAGTATCTCTTCATATTTGGTTGCAAACCACCAAAAAGACAGTATTGTTCTCATATAATGTACTGTTTGTGGGGCCAGACTGCCACAACTGGCACAAGATCCCCTCAAGGACAACCCATGAATTCACCCAATACCAAGATTCCTTTACATGAAATAACTACAGGGTAGAAGCAGCTGGACAAACTTAGATCAAAATGAGTATGCATCATTGCATGTCTGGCTGTAAATGAAAAGGGGGGAGGAGGAGGAGGAACTACCTATGCTGTCCAGTATTTTACAAGTTGCTTTCCTAATTGAAACTGCATGATGAAGAGGTGTCATGGTAGGGATAAGTTTATTTCCTAGGTCCCTCCCCTTGAAGCCCAGTTAGCCTTCTTGCCTTTCTGAAGACATGGAAAGAAAAACGTTGGAACAATATGTGTGTGTGTGTGTGTGACAGAATATGACAACTTGGGTCAAGGGTCATTTGTTGAATGGGTTTATTTGTATCCTAGCTCAGCATCTTTGTGTGTGTGTGTGTGTGTGTGTGTGTGGTGTGTGTGTGTGTGTGTGTGTGTGTGTGTGAGATAAAGGAAGGATGACTGCGTGGGTCACGGATCACACACCTTATTCCCTTCTTTTCTTCTCCCTTTCAGTTTGCTTGTGCTTTGTGACCTGGAGGCTTTGATGAATTATGAGAGTGTGTGCCTTTATTTGATTCTTGAACCAAGATTTGGCGCCTTATTTTGGTATCCAAGAGGTTATCAGGTAACAACGCAACGCATTCTTGGGTGACTTTCCATAATTTATGAAATCCAGGTAGAAACTAGAAAGGTCAAGTCTTGTGATGTGTTCTGTTCATGAAATTTGGGTTTTCCACAAACGCACATTATAATTTATTATCATACAGAGACAAATTGTATCAAACTGTACAAGATCGTGTCAAAGTGTACAAAAATGTCCGTTTTGACCACACCATACACAAAAGAGCAGTATAAAACAGATGACATTTTAGTTGATTTCTGTGCGAAACATGGACTCATCATTAAAGACAGGATCATATAAAACTTGCCAGTAACACCATCCTCATCATCAGACCCAAGTTGATGTATTGATTCAGGTAGGGCCTAACTGTTTCTGAGAAATCTGGCTGCTAACTACTAAACTAGTCATGATGAAATGCAAGCAGTTCTAAGAAATCACAGTCCGTCAACAAAATCTGCATGTCTAAATCCTGTTGAACGATAGAGTAACAATCAAAGGGAAAACACTGCTGCATAATTGTGTGACGGTTCCAGGAATATGATTCATTTCCTTGCACTGATTTTAGTTCGACTAGAGAGTCAGTTAAGTTTGTCAGTCGCCAGCTTCCAGTGGCAGCTAAAGTGCCAGAAACCCATATCCACAAAGAATTTATTGAAGTAAAATTTGCTGGATGCATACTTCCAACATACTCATTACTCTTGAGTGAAAATTACCATCATAAACCAATTTTCAACAAAGCTGTGCTGAGTTAAAATATTTGTTATTTAAATGGAATCATACTTTTTGTTTTATTGTTTCAGATTTGGCAAGACCTGTGACTGGTCCTTCAGAGGCAGAATAAAGTGCAGATTTGCCCTTTTCCATTGCTTTGAGTCTCACTGGTCATCACTGAATATTGAACTGTCACCAGGATGGGTTGTGAAGACGATGTTCTACGTATTGCAAAAAAGCTTGAAAAACTTATTTCCAGCAACACAGCGGTAATTTTTACTCTCAAAGTTGAAATTGGGTTTTAATTAACTTTATGCATCAAAGATAACTTATAGCCTATAAAAAGTTTTGATTTCATGAGAGCGATTCATTGCTCAGCCATTTTCATTTTTTAATCTGAATTTAATTAAACTGAGGGGATTATTTAACAAAGCTAGTCGACAGTGCAACTGCCAGGTTTGTAATATATTAACAAAGAAACGTCCAAGAGTGCTGGGTGGGACCCAAAGCAACAGTGCCATATCACCGGCCAGACAAGTCACCTCCCACCTGGATGCCACATGCCAAGCAGTAGCAATTTCTCCAAGGGAAGGGGGCTGTCTATGCACGGCATGGTCCATGTGGACCCAGTCATTTACCCTGTTTAGAAGCCAAATGGCAGTGTGGGGAGATTGCAAACCCTGGAAATAACCACACAGCAAATACCAGTAAGTCCAGCCCAGCCACCATACAAGAGAGAATGAAAGGGTTTTTCTCTGCCCTACTTGGGCCTTTCTACTTGGCAACTCACCCAGCTGCTGCCAGCTTAACTCCCCTCACTATAGCTGAAACACTGGTACAGTATATAAATTATAATCACTAACATGCTGAAATGTCAGATGAATAGCATGTTAAGTTTAATTAATCCCTAGATTGTCCCAGGTACGTACATGCCAAATAGTGAGGAAAATTCTTATCTCTGTTGCATGTTTCACTGTATCACAACAACTATGTTGAGGATAGATTTTGTGTGATTGTTTTCCAGATGTTGTAGACTTATTCTAGTAGGCCTACACATCAAAACAATCATTTCGTAAACAGATTTACAAAAGATGGTGAAGCCCTGTAATTTTTTTTTCAACCAGAATTGTTACAGAAAATCCTGTTTTTGTACCCCCCCTATATTTTTTTTTATTTTTATTTTTTACCAAAATTCTGAAAGAAGGTGCAAGTTTTGTAGCCTACTTTTGAAGGTCACAGTGACCTAAAAGAAGTTGGAATAAAACTTGATGTTCAAAGAGCGAAATGGCAAGACTGTCACAGCTGTGAAAAGATTTCAGATAGTCTGAGAAGCTTCTGAAAAAGTGTTGTTAACACACCGTCCTCAAAACATGCTGATTTTAGGCATTTTTTAGGTCTGTGTGACTTTGGCAGTGATGCTTTGTCCTCCAAAATCTATGCATTGGCAACTTTTTGACAGCCCACAGCTTTGTCTCATTTGACCGAAGTTTAGTGAAGGTTGTCCAGAAACAGCAGATAGAATGTTGCTGAAACATTTTAGTAACACACGCACGCACACACGCAAGCACGCACGCACGCACGCACGCACACACACACACACCACACACACACACATATACACATGTGCGCATACATGCATGCACAGTCAAGCAATCACTCACACACTCAGTCATACAATCGTGTATACTGTATGTACTTACAATCACACACACAAATACACTCACATCCTACCATGTAATTGAAATTATCTTCCATTTTAACTTAAGAGAAAAATGATTGGAGAGATTAAAATGGGCCATGTATGAAGATTGAAAATAAAAGTTTGGTCTCTGCAACATGCATATCAAGAGCAAGGAAACTTCTCATTTGCTTCATCCTCATTTTTTCCTGAATCATACATCTATTACATGTCATTTTTTTCAATATGTGTTTCATTCATAATTTATTTGGTGCTCCCAGAGCTGTAAAAATTTGTTGACAACTATGAATGAGAAGTTGCACCAGCCTTGTGAAGAGAGGATTGTTTAAAAATGAAGAAAACTTGGGTGGGTGGGTGGGGGGTATTTGTTTTTAAAGCCAGAAAGTCGTATCCTTTCAACTGTGTCAGTGCTATAACTTACGCATGTATCAAGCTTGAAGATTTTTTGTGATGAGTGTCATGCAGTGAGCACAGTGAAGCCTAGAAAAGCTTCTTGAAGGGGTAAGTTATACTTCTAAACTAGTGAAAATGTGAACAGTATAATCCCATTTATTATAATTATGTAATATTGTAAAAATGTTTTTTACAGAATCATGCATCAGTATTGATTATAATTAATATAAGAAACAGAATCATGCATCAGTATTGATTATAGTTAATATAAGAAACAGAATCATGCATCAAGATTGATTATAGTTAATATAAGAAACAGAATCAAGTATCAAGATTAACATAATGTTGTTAAAATGTTTCTTTACAGGATCATGCATCAGCTTTAGATCTTTTGAAGGCCCTTCAAGACTTGAAGATGTCGCTGGATGTTCTACAGGTATGTATAATTATTTGAAAAATATCAGGGCTCACATGTGTGAAATGGACATCTGTGACATGCTGTAAACAGTGATATTATGAAGCCAAGTCTAGTTGGTGATCTGCAGATTACAGATTTGGATGATTTGATAACATATGATGAGAGACGAGCCAAGATAACAGTTTCCAATTTTGATATTGTTCGTCCAATGATTTGTTTTTGTTTACTTGATTGTGTGTGTGTGTGTGTGTGTGTGCGCGTGCGTGCGTGCGTGCGTATGTGTGTGATTTTTTCCCCGATTGTTTCATATATATATTTGCGTAACTTTTTTCCTTAAAATGTGAATTTATCTATGTCTCTTCATATGCTTCAGTTAAACATATGGATGTAGGCCTACATGTATGTGTATATGTATGTATATGTACATGTGTATATATATGTAGGTACCGGCAGCAGCGCTCATTCAGTGGAGGAAAATTAGCAAACGCAGCAAAATTTGCCAGTATTCCACACGCTCTATTTTCTAAACTACTTGGATAATAAACTAAAAAATCATACATTAATAAAGAATGATCTTTCTGCTTTTAAATGGTGTGGTTCTTTTATTTGTGGTTGCGACTGAAAAGGAGAGAATTAAGTTGAAAGTTGCACACTGGAAGCCGTGTCACGCCGCCGTGGTGAAGTCCGCGCGTCACTGTCTGCGATCTCGAATTTCGCATTACTTGGCAAATCGCTTGGCGCGTCACGGCCACTGCATACATTAACCCAGTTTTGAGTTCTTCCAAAAGAGCAGAAGCTAATCTTTCGTTTGGACTAAGTTATAACGTGAAGTATCCAGTATAAATCAGTCAAATTTTGTGTTGAAAATTACCCAAATTTTCTCGTAAAATTTTTCATGTAAAATCTAAAATTGAGTTATATGTTTTTGATCACCAGAAAAGTTGAAGATTCGCGGTTTACATTTCTATGCAATTAGCTCAATCAGTGACGTGGCCATGACGCGAGATCCCGTTTAAAATAAGGACCCTGATCAGTTGATCCGAGGAAAACCCTCACACGTTTAACGACAATGGCGTCTGCTGTGCCGCGAACAAATTTGCTGTCATCTGCCATTTCGATGTAGGAAGAATAGATCTATATCGGTAAGTATTTTTGGCTGTTTCGATCATTACTTGATTAATCTGTGCTTTAGATCTGAATTTGATTAAAGAAAGGATTGTAACTTCGAAGTTTGAATCAGTGACATATCGAACATAGCAAGGTCTTTCAGTGTATCACGACACATTTCAAGCTCGAGAATTTATTAGTCTAAATGTGCTTGTGCAGATCATGTAATATCAGCATGATTTAGTCAGAAGAACTGTTGATGTTTTCTGGATCTGGATCTGGATCTAGCTTATACGTCACTGAAACCAACTTGATTATATTGCGCAGTGTGCAGTACTTAACAAAAGCATTTTATTCTTTTACCAGTTTATTAGTATCATTATCAGATTGCCCCTCCCAGCTTTTTTGTGTTTGTGTGTGTGTGTGTGTGTGTGTGTGTGTGTGTGTGTGTGTGTGTGTGTGTGTGTGTGTGTGTGTGTGTGTGTAACACAGACATGTATTTATTGGATTTTACTTCAGAGTTACAAAGAACAGTGTTAATTAAGTCAGTCTTCAGATTAGAAATTGTGTTCATACAAGAGAGAGGAGAGATGAAAGGCTTAATTAAATCTTTATTGTTGTCTGAATGATAATAAAGTGTGTATGTGTATTTGTTAATGTAACTAGTAGCCTAATTGCATTAAAAATGAAAATTGTGTGTGTGTGTGTGTGTGTGTGTGAGAGAGAGAGAGACTGAATGATAATAAGTTACAGGCCTGTGCTATATTGTATCATGTATGTGTGCATGACTATATTTGTCTACCTCCAGTCCTGTACCCCACTCTAAACCCCCATATCCACACAGAATTTCTTAATTTTTTGAGTGCGTACTGTCACATATTGTGATTGAAAAAAAATTGGGGGTGCTTGCAGCAAGTACCTGTGCAGCATGCACCTGTGTGTCATGTTAAGTATGTATAAATAAAATACATATATTATGAAAATGCCCCTGCTCTCCATCTCTCTCACACACACACACACACACACACAACACACACACACACACACACACACACACACACACACACACACACACACACACAACCTTCTTTTTAATTAACGGTAGAGTAAAAAAGACAAAAAACATACACTTGAAATCTAAATCTTTCGTATTTTCAGTTGATAATGACTACAACACCATGAGGTCAGAGGGGAGAGGCAGGCGGAAGACCTTGACCAAATGTTCTACAACCAACAAACTTCTTCTCCAGCTTTATTAAATCCTTGAGGGAAGATTGAGACAAGACATGGGAAGAGATGGCAGCCCTTACTCCGACTGTTATTATTGACATGACCTCATTTGAGAAGAATATCAAGTCCAAAGTGTGATGCAGCTGTGAGGAAAGCTTTGAGTATCGCTGAATAGGAACGCTTATCATTTCTTGCTTTTAAGCTTGCAGATGCACTTGAAAAGAAGAATATGGGCAGCTTCCTCCTTGAGTGTATGCCACCTACAAGGCCAAGTTCTGCTGATGTGCAAGTCTCCCCTCCCCCCTTGATCATGATTGCTTGATAGAGACAGTGTTTTGGTAGAAAACAGGTTTTGTTGATTATTTTTATGTGGATTTCTATGACAGTAAGACTAGTAGAACAGTGTTACACAGCCATTTTTTTTATTTTAAAGTACAGTAGTGAAAACAAATATATATCTTGTGGTGTAAAATGAGGTAAATGAAAAAATTTTTTTAAATGATTGTGTGCAGACTTGTCATTTGCTATTATTTATCATGGACAGTGATGAAAAAACCCCTGATGTAACCAATATACATTTTGGAACATATTAAATATTTATATGTATTGCTGTGAACATAGAGAATAAGTACACAAAATTTCATGACAATCCCTTAAGTAGTTTCTGAGATATTGGTGTTTAAATGACGTTACCCCTAAACCAACCCATTTTTCCGCCATGAAAATTAGCGATTTTAGCTAGTTTGGTGCTTTATTTCTCAGGAACCAATGAACTGAACAACTCAGAAAAAATTGACACAATAAAATATGATATATACTCTACAGAAAATAAGTTTGAAGCATATCTCTTGGTTTATGTTAGTATAGGGGCATGTTGAAAATGGACATTGTAGCAATTCCGCGATACTCAGATTTGGATTTTTGCCATGTTTGACATGTTATTACTCATTTCTCATTCCTACAGATGGTAATATTTCTGGTGGTTTTAACTGTCTGTTACACATAGATTTGGAAAATGCATTTTGACAGTTTTATGTCCATTAGAAAATGTTCTGTGAGTCTCCAATTTTGGAAAAAATCAATGCATGCATTTCTCGACGCAAAATTAAATATGTAAAAAATCATATCTCAGGAACCAATTAAGCTAGACACTTGATTTTTGTTTTGTTTTCTTTGTCTTGATATGTTCTTTCGATGTTGTATGGTTTTAAAACTCTATTTCTGATTTGAAATTTTGGCTGCCGGTACCTAATATTACATGTGTATATGTTTATGTATGTGTATGTTTATGTATGTATATGTGTGTGTGTGTGTGTGTGTGTGTGTGTTATATATATATATATATATATATATATATTATATATATATATATATATATATATATATATATATATATATATGTGTGTGTGTGTGTGTGTATGTCTATGTATGTGTATGTGAACAGATATATACATATATATGTATTGAAATGAATGCTTGTTACTTTCTACATTTTGTTAGATCTGTTGATTACGCATTGTGTACATTTCAAGATGTTTGTATGAACTATATATTTGAAAATGAATAGAAAACAAGTTAAAAAAAAAGTTTCCAGCATGCAGGAAGTCAACAGTCACCTGATAGGAGAAAGTGTGTGTGTGTGTGTGTGTGTGTGTGTGTGTGTGTGTGTGTGTGTGTGTGTGTGTGTAGACTTCAGCTTTCATGTGCACACAAATACATGAATGGGGTTTTTGTGTTTGGTTGTTTTTGTGTTTATTTACCCCACCAGTAAGGTATCATTCATTGTTGTTAGCGATGTGCTTGCTGGGTATTTTCATATGTTGAATACAGAATGGTTTGTGGATGGTAACAATACTAACATGCATGTTTCATGATCTGCGTGCTTATACACATGTGGGGGTTTCAGGCACTAGGAAGTCTGCATGTATGTTGACCTGGGAGATTGGAAAAAATCCCCACTCTTGCCGCCAGACAGAACCCAAACAGATTTAACATTGATTGGAAGTACTGTGTCAGAACCACCTAATTATTTCGCCCATAGATCATAGTTGTTTTCCAGTTGCTTTTGTTATCTTATAATTTGAAATTTTCCTAAAAAGAATTGTTGAATCAGGGTTTGGGGGAGAGGAAGGTATGGTTAGAAAGGAAATCTTGGAGAAGTTGTACTGTTACAAACATAGCATGTTGTCTGTGTGTGCAGAAAACGCGGATCGGCATGACAGTAAACAACCTGCGAAAAGCCAGCACGAATGACGATGTCATCTCTCTTTCTAAAACGCTGATTAAGAATTGGAAGAAGTTATTGCCTGCCGGTAAGATGATTCTGTTGAGCTTTCTATCAGGATTTGGCCAGTTTACTTTCAGTGGTTAATTAAGTTGTTAAAAATGGGTTTTGTGCACTTCACGTCTGTCAGTGAATCAAACTGTGAATCAGAATTGCTGTGGTGCAGTAATTAGTGCAGTAGACTGTTGACTGCAGAGTGGGTTTAAATCCCATTAATCCTATCAAAACCATTGTGAAATTTCTTGGCCCCAACCAGCTCCTACTCAGAGTTGAGCATAGCTTGGGCTCATTGGGAAGAGGAGCGATGCAGTTGAGTTTCTTACATCACTTCATGGATATGTCGGTGAGGATGTTGCTTAAATTCCCTGACTGGCATTGCAGGTGTCTGTATCTCTTGGGTTTGGTTGACACCAGGGTACATTGTGATCGTAAATGTAGACTGCAGTCTTGTCACAGTCTTAAGTTCTAGGTGGAACTCCCTAGCATTACTGTCATCATCTCCATCATCATAAGAAAGTAAAATTGCCACAGGTTCTCAGGGCAGTAAAGTGGCATAGGAAATGTGACAGAAACAAAAGGAGAGCACTATTGAAATGTGACGAACTGTATTAGAAAAAGATCAGGCTTTGAATTTTATAACTAATTTTTTGTTGGTTATGATATGGTACTATTGTGGATGTCAATATGTAACTATGTACATATATCACAACAGGAATTTACATACATTGCAACTTCTTACCAGTTTAAAATATAGTGTACATATATCACAACAGGAGTTTACATACATTGCAACTTCTTACCAGTTTAAAATATACTATCTGTGAAGTATATTTGGATCCTGTACAGGGTAGACCGGGTTGGAAAGGCAGCTGGGCTGGACTTAAATTCAAAGAAGACAAAGGTTATGCATGTTGCAGGCAAATATAACACTAGACAGGACCAGATCATGCTAAACCAAGTCCCTCTAGAAAATGTCAAGGACTTTAGATATTTAGGTTCAGTCAAGACACACGATGGAACATGCTCAAAAGACATAAAGATGAGAATTGGAATGGCCAAGAACAGTATGGTTCAATTGAACAATATTTGGAAAGACCACAGCATAACAGCAGACCTTAAGATAAAACTCTTAAAATGTCTTGTCTGGCCAGTGATGTTATACGGCTGCGAGGCATGGACAATGAAGAAAGAGGATGAAAGACGAGTGGAAGCAGCAGAGCTGTGGTTTTACCGAAGACTGCTGAGGGTCAAATGGACGGATAGGCGCTCAAATGAAAGCATACTGAATGAGTTGGGTACTACACGCAAGCTTCTAGTACTCATACAACGGAGGAAACTGAAATATGTTGGACACGCAATCCGTAATGAGAGAACAGACTTGATGTCCACTGTCCTCCAAGGTAAAGTGGAAGGAAAGAGAAACAGAGGACGGCCACCTGCATCACTTGCTAGAAACATCACAAACATCAGTGGCAAGAAACTCCAGGAGGTGGTCAGACTTAGCCAAGATCGAGAGTGCTGGAGGCAACTTGTGAGGACATCATGTGCAGCGGCCAACACTGTTCCCGGTGACGCCGACAGGTGAGACAGGTGAGATCTGTGAAGTTGTTTTGTATGTACATGTGTTTTTTAATTGGTGAAATCACCATAAAAGAGACTGACATTTACTTTAGGCTGATTTGTTTGACAGCAGTTGAGATTTTCAGATTTGTGTTGTGATGCTTGCACAGATGGAGGCTCTCAAGGAGGCCTCAGTCGTCAGTCCTCGACTTCTTCCCTTCCTCGCAGCAGCAGTTCACAGAAGATGGAAGAGGGTGAGACAGGAGAGGGTGGTGATTCGCAGTCCCCAACTGGCAGCAAGGATGAGGATGAAAAGGAGGATAAGCCTGAGAATGGTTCTTCTCGTGTACCTCCCACACAAGATGCTATCCGGTTAAAATGCAGGGAACTTCTCAGTAATGCCCTGAAAGCTGGAGGTAGGAACAGTATAGTTTTGTATTAAACAGTGTAAGCTTCTGTATGTTTTTGATGTAGCATTCTCCTCATTTTTACAACTTGCCATTCATCGCTTTGATGAATATTGTAAATTTCAGCAAGCAAAAAGCCTTGCCATTTCCCACTGTGTGGATGCTAGGGGCTCTTTCAGTATAGATAGTATTCCTACCTTCTGAAATTCTGTGCTAGAAATTTTTTTTTGTCACTCTCTTTGTTTCTGCCTTGTTCCTTTGCTTTCTGTCATTTATTCCTATCATTTTCTGTTTTGCTAGTCCATTTACCTGTACGCGTTTGATAAAGTCTTTCATACTTTGTTTTGGGGTTGATAATTCTGTACATGTATTAAGTGTATTTTTGGCTCGGGGAAATGTGATGTGCCGAAGCAATTTTAGGTAATTCAGGCCTGTTTTTAGTTTTAGTGTCCTTAACTATGTTTACATTTGGAGAGGGCAGGAAGCTGAAGATTGTTTTTCTGTGTGTAAAAGCTGACCAAGAGTTATGTAATGTCTTTCTGTGTGTAAAATCTGACCCAAGAGTTATGTAAAAGCTTACCCAAGAGTTAAGAGGTCTTGACCATCTTCCTGATTGTGAGTTATGGGTTAGTATTAAGAAGTTGGAATAAATTTTTTTTTGAAGTTTGAACTGTTTCTTTTTGAAGTTTGAACACGTTTCTTTTTTAATTTTAAACTGGTATTGTTTGAAGTGTGAACTAGTTTCCTTTTGAAGTTCGGACTGGTTTCTTTTTGAAGTTTGACCTAGTTTCTTTTTGAAGCGTAAAAACTAGATTCTGTGAAGTCAAGTCAGAAGTTGGCCATTATCACCAAGGCAGAAAAAGTGTCAGTGTTTTCTGTCTGGAACCATGGCCATAAAATAAGTGACCACTGAGTCATAAGGGACACAGATCTCTGTTGTCTTCAGACTCTGGTCTACACTACATGATGTGGTGTACACTACATGATGTTATCACCTTAGTGATATATTATACATCAATATCTTCAACTAGAAGTAGCCACACCTAAGTCAAATCTTTGTCAGCTGTCGTGTATCTGTTAACTGTTGCGCCCAGTTCCACACTTTGTCTTTAGAGTAGTCTTTTGATGGGACAAGACTGTCTCAGCTCATGTTCACAGTCTTCAGTTTCAAAAAGAGTTGAATGTTCATCTTGTGGTTATAGGCTATGCTTGTATAAAATAATACGTGCTAGTAGGCCCTACTTGTGAATTTGACTTTGTCAGAAGTGTCTGTGAAACAAATTTTTTAACTGAAGATGACTGTAGGAATGCGTAACATAAGCGTGTATTCGTTCTTGTGGTTAATGCTTGCAGTGAATCTCAGAGTTGTTTGGCGTTGTTAATTTGTGAATAAAATTGACTCTTGGGAGCAAAGACTACAAACAGATAAGTTGGTCCGTGAAGGTCTCGCACACCCCCATACAATTTTATGAAAAAGTATTTTATATGACACACATGATACAGCTTTCATTTCTAGTTTTTTCTCCTCATATATAACAAAAAGTGTGAAAAGAAAAGGAACATGGGTCCATGCCGTTTCCCACTGTGGGTATGCTGGGGGCTCTTTCAGTATTAGTATTCCTACCTTCTGAAAATTTTGTGCTAGAAATTTATTTTCTGTCACTATCTTTGTTTCTGTCTTGTTGCTTTGCTTTCTGTCATTTCTTCCTATCATTTTCTGTTTTGCTAGTCCATTTACCTGTACGCGTTTGATGAAATCTTTCACACTTTCTCTTAGGGTTGATAATTCAGTACATGTATTAAGTGTATTTTTGGCTCTGGGGAAATGTGATGTGCGGAAGCAATTTTAAGTAATTCAGGCCTGTTTTTAGTTTTATTGTCCTTAATTATGTTTACATTTGGAGAGGGCAGGAAACTGAAGATTGTTTTTCTTTATGTAAAAGCTGACCCAAGAGTTACGTAAAAGCTGACCCAAGAGTTAAGAGGTCTTGATCGTCTTATTCCTGATTGTGAGGTATGGGTTAGTATTAAGAAGTTGGAATAAGTTTCTTTTTGAAGTTTGTGAACAGTTTCTTTTTGAAGTTTGAACAAGTTTCTTTTTGAATTTTAAACTGGTATTGTTTGAAGCGTGAACTAGTTTCCTTTTGAAGTTCGGACTGGTTTCTTTTTGAAGTTTGACCTAGTTTCTTTTTGAAGTTTGACCTAGTTTCTTTTTGAAGCGTAAAACTAGATTCCATGAAGTCAAGTCAGAAGTTGGCCATTATCACCAAGGCAGAAAAAGTGTCAGTGTTTTCTGTCTGGAACCATGGCCATAAAACAAGTGACCACTGAGTCATAAGGGACACAGATCTCTGTTGTCTTCAGACTCTGGTCTACACTACATGATGTGGTGTACACTACATGATGTTATCACCTTAGTGATATATTATACATCAATATCTTCAACTAGAAGTAGCCACACCTAAGTCAAATCTTTGTCAGCTGTCGTGTATCTGTTAACTGTTGCGCCCAGTTCCACACTTTGTCTTTAGAGTAGTCTTTTGACGGGACAAGACTGTCTCGGCTCATGTTCACAGTCTTCAGTTTCAAACAGTTGAATAATCATCTTGTGGTTATAGGCTATGCTTGTATAAAATGATTTGTGCTAGTATTTGTGAATTTGACTTTGTCAGAAGTGTGTGAAATAAATTTCTTCAACTGAAGACAACTGTAGGAATGCGTAACGTAAGCCTGTATTCGTGCTTGCAGTGAATCTCAGAGTTGTTTGGCGTTGTTAATTTGTGAATAAAATTGACTCTTGGGAGCGAAGACTACAGATAGATTAAGTTGGTCCATGAAGGTCTTGCCCACCCCCATATAATTTTATGAAAAAGCATTTTATATGACACACATGATGTAGCTTTCATTTCTAGTTTTTCTCCTCATATATAACTAAAAGTGTGAAAAGAAAATCAACATGGGTCCACAAAAATAAATTTTGCTGTTGATGATATCAGTGTATATCGTTCTGTACTGCTGTTGTGTTTGAGCTTTGTGAGATCCAGATCTTTGATGATGTAGATTTTTTTTGTTATTGAGATTAACAGTGAAAGTTAGTTTATGTTATACACCAAATATTACAACATATTGATGGCTGTGTTAAAATCTTTTTTTTTTTAATGCTTATTAAAATGCATGATGTAGGGTATATTGTACAGCTTTTAAAAAGAATTTCACATATCGTTAGCTTTTAGAGGGAATTTTATGTAATCAGTGATTGCTCCTGTACTTGTTTTTGCATGAGTTTATATATATATATATATATATATATCTGTACTATATGTTTGACATGATAGTCGGATATATGACACAATGCAGGAAAACCAGGATAATGAGCAAAACTTTCAAATCTGAGTGTTTAATCCCCTGGGCAGCCATCTGCAATACCATCAGCCAGTCGGGTAGTCCTTCATTCGTGGACAACTCTGTCCTGCTGGATATTGTCCGTAGGGCTTCCCTTTGGGAAGCCTGACCCCCCGCGGCACCCGGCCGGGGATCTCCTTCTCGTCCTCTCCTCCCTGGAACTTTCGCCTTAACGAGCCCATCAGGGAGTGTTCTCCCAACTTCCTCTCATTTCGGACGGCCTTTCTACTCAATGTCTCTCCGCCTACTCCCGGACTTCTTGGCCAAGAACCAGTCACCAGGTTCTCCTACTCTGTCTATCTCCATTCATCCCCTGACGTCTATCCTTGCTCCGGATGACGAAATCTTCTCGCCAGAAGCAGCACCACCTGTTTCTCTCTTACAACGAAAGTTATAAGAAGGCCATTAGCCACGCATCCCCCTCTCGATGGCTGTGAACAGTCATCAAGGATGCGTATGCCAGGCCGGGCTCAGATTCGGCTGTCTTCTCCCTGAGGCCCCATGAGATTAGAGCATGGGCCTTGTCACTGGCGTTCACTCAGGGCCAGCCCCCTGAGTGTCCTGGACGCCACGCATTGGCGTTCTCTGGGCACGTTCATTCCATCCTACCGGCGCGATGTATACCGTCTGCGCGACGATGGATCTAGGGATATCGCTTCCACTGTGGTGGCTCAACACCCCATCTCTGCTGCACGCCCTGACTTGTCTCATTCCTCCAGGCGTTAACCAGGTAAGCCCTCCTTCCGGGTAGCGCTATTCTGCATCAGTGAGCCACGGTACAGTATGTGTAATTAAAAGGAAATTTTCCTTCTAAAATTACGTTTAATCTAACATACTTACCGTGGCTCACGCAGAGTCCCTCCCTTCCTCCCCGCCTTCCTGGTTCCTTCCGTTCACAGTCAGGGTCTTGGTTTCCTCGAAAAGAGGAAGAGCACATGCGCATGCGCAAGACATGGATACTCTCAGTTATAGTCCCTTCGGACTTTATTGTTTATGAGGCAGGAATGGCAAATCGCTGCCGCTTATTGCATCAGTGAGCCACGGTAAGTATGTTAGATTAAACGTAATTTTAGAAGGAAAATTTCCTTTTATGAATGAACAATTATGAATTAATAAAACCTAAAACCAGAAGTAATTTATCTGTTAAAGTTTTCTTTTAAGATGTAGGCTATGTTCAGATTGACGAGGGATGTAACAAGCTCATAAAATATTGAAAATTAAAGTTGCTGTTTATGGTGCGTTTGACGATAAGATTTTTGGAAATTGAAGATTAATTGTTGAAGACTGGAAACATGGAGAAATCTCTGTTGTCATAATTTTAACCTTAGCCAGCTAGTTTCATATGTAGCAATGCTTAGCTGGCCTTGAGTTTAATTGGGTTTTCCCATGCTGTATCACATATATGTTTGTTATTGTATATATATATATATGTGTATATAAAGTCCTGTTTTCGTGTACATATAATTAGTCAAAGTAGTGATTTTGGATAGTTTTACATACAGGTATTCATTCATGACTAACCCAAGTTGTTATATTTCATCAAATTTGTTATATTTAATCAAAAGACATAACTTGTAATTTATCTGTACAAGTACATGCGAATAATTGACATTTGATTTGTGTTGATGAATGTTAAGTTCTTCTTACAGATAACACTGGTGAATGTTTACTTCTTGTTACAGATGTCCCAGAGAATGTGTGTGATCCAGAGGAGCTGGGAGCTCATATTGAAGAGGGTATCCTTAGACTTCGTACATATGTGCATGTCTGGCTGTGAAAGTATTGCTGTATCAGTATTGTGTTGTATACATTTGAAAAGAGTACATTTATCAGTGTACATATTTCGTGTAAGAATGATAGTTATAGTCAGTTTGATAGTTCCACAGAAGTATTGTGTGCAGGTGTTTTATAACTGTTATTTGAGGTGTGTTTCAGGTGTTTTGTTTGAGGTGTGTTGCACAAACACCTGGTCTTAAAACAGAGATCCCTGTGTTGGGTACAGTTAAGTGTTTCCACATGCAAGTAGACCTTTCGGATTTACAATTTCCTGTTGTCTCTTGTCACTGGTATGGAAAGAACACAAAGAATTGCAAAATCTCTGCTCAGAACACTTCATTGGCTCCCGGTAAAGGCTAGGATTCAATATAAAGTTGCCTGTCTCTGCTTTCAGTGTATCTATCACGAGAACATGCCATCCTATCTTGCCAACCTCCTGCAGGGTTACAAACCTCCTCGAACGCTCCGCTCTTCTGACACCTCACTGTTGACTGTTCCTCGCTTCTCTCTAGACACCTTTGGTAAAAATCTTTCTCTGTCTTTGGCCCAAATGTATGGAACTCTCTACCACTGTCTCTCAGAAAAACTAAGCGTTTCTTAACCTTCAAACAGCGCCTGAAAACCCACCTCTTTCAAACTCATCTAGCCTGAAGAGCCTTAGTTTGCAAGTCTGTCATCAGACTAATCTCTCCTGCGTGTATAACAGTATTTTGTATAAGGGCCTATAGAGCAAGGTGTGTGTGTGTGTGCATGTGTGTGTGTGTGTGTGTGTGTGTATGTGTGTGTGTGTGTGTGTGTGTGCGCGCGCTTGAGTGAGCATGTGTGTGTATCACTGTATGTGTACAGCTGAGGAGGGGATAGGGGAGAAATTGAGTGGGAAAGAGACTGAAATACTTTAAAGAAACTTTTTTAAATCTTTGTTTGTATGTAAATTGTGATGTATGATATGCGAATAGTTTATAATTTGTGAGGTAATTTTGATTGTCAAGGTGTTAATGCTGTAATACTGAAGTTATAATGTTTTTCCTGTATATGGATTAGAATTTTTCTGTTTTTATCTTCATTCAAAATATTGATTATAATTTTATGTACAACTATTGCATGCATAAACACACACACACACGCATGCAAACGTAGCACACGCTTACACACACACACACACACGCTCACACACACACACACGCACACGCATACGCACACGCACAGACACACGTCACACACACACACATGTACGCAAGCACACACACGCAGCAATATATAAACACAGTATGCCTCTTTATTCATATGAAAAATCTGTTAATCTTTCTTCATTACATATAAGTCAGTGTTTAAATTTTAATATTCTGTGGTTTCTTATGTGTCTTCTTACTTGTATAGCTTTAATGTTTGTTGTTATCTTATTGTGTATGTAATTGTGAACATTTTTTATCACCTTTTGCCTTTCTTGCGAAATGTAAAGCGCTGGTGAGCATGTTTTTATATGGAATATGCGCTATCAGAAATTTCATTGAGACACATGGCTTCAGTTTGAAATTTGTTTTTCTTTTCATTCATGAATCTTTTATAAATTTTTGTTTATGTTGAATTTTGCGTGAATATGTCTGTTTATCGTCTTTGTGTTTTGAGTGGTGCCGAATATACCTTCCAGTCCCAACAGGCATTCATTATGTTCCTTGACTCATCAGCTATCCATAAAGAGTTTGGCAACACTGATTCGAAGTACAAGAACCGTGTGCGAAGCGGGTGGCTAACCTGAAAGATCAACGTAACCCAGAGCTGAGACAGAATGTCCTGGTTGGCCTGATTACACCAGAAAGAATTGCTGCCATGACTGCAGAGGTCAGTATGTCCCTCTTTTGTGTGTGTGTGTGTGTGTGTGTGTGTGTGTGTTGTGTGTGTGTGTGTGTGTGTGTGTGTGTGTGTGTGTGTGAGAAAGTAGATTTGTTTTACCATAGGGTGCAGACAGTTCTGAGACTGAATGACCCACAGTGCAGTAAGCTTCATTTCCTCAGGTTGCCCTGCTTACTGGTAATTTTAGGTACAATGGCCAGTTTTTGTGTATGCTTTTGTGTACTTTGTTAGTTTATGCATTCATGCTCAGGTTTAAAAATTTTTTTTTTACCCCCCTTGCTGATAAATTGGCCAGAATGATGAACGCCAGAGACTGAAATTATTTGCTTAACCCTTTGACTCCCGCAGCCTGTCCACCAACATTCAACATTGCCAACCATGATAGAATAGCAAAAACTTAATCCTTTGACGCCTTCACCCTATCCACCAGCTTCTTGCAGGAAGCTGGTGGATAGGATGAAGGAGTCAAAAGGTTAAGTTTTTGCCGTTGGTGAACAGGGTGCGGGAGTGAAAGGGTTAAATGCAGTGGTACATGTACTTAATTTTCTTTTCCATTTTTGTTTTTTCCCAGGTAATTGGTGTGTATTGTGTTTTGTGTGAGATAGTTACAGCCCTATTATTGTTTTGTGAATGGGAGTAAACCTAACTTGCATGCAAATTTTTCACTGATTAAGTAAATCAGAATTCCCCTGTGGGGATGCCGGGGGCTTTTTCAGTATAAATAGTATTCCCACCGTCTGGAAATTCAGTGCTAGAAATGTCCTCTTTTATGTTACTGTCTTTGTTTCTGCCTTCCTCCTTTGCTTTCTATCATTTCTTCCTATCATTTTCTGCCTTGCTGGTCCATTCACCTGTATGTTCGATAAAGTCTTATGTGCATTTTCATAGGATTGGTAATTGGGTACATGTGTTAAGTGCATTTTGGCTGTAGGGAGGTGAGATGTGCAGAAGCAATTTTAGGTAATTTATGCCCATTTTTATGTATGTTTTGGTGTCCTTAGGTATGCTTGAATTTGTATTCAGGTGTGTTTTTTAAATCCCCTGTGCGATAAATTGGGCGGAGAGGTCAATGCCAGGGGCTTGTCCTTAGATTATGTGCGCAAATGCATTGATATTTGTAATTTTCTTTATTTTATGTTGAAGTTTTGTCTGTTTTGAAGCAGTTATAGCCCAGATATGGCTCTGCAGTCGGCTGGGCTTTAAACAGTACCAATAACTAGTAAATCAGAGAATCACCTTCAATTGAAATTTTGTGTAAAATGGTGTGGTTGCATGCTTTAGTTTAAATTCTGCATGGAATCTGTTTTTAGATGTTCAAGTTTGCATAGGTTGTTTAGCCATGTAATATTACACAGGGCAGGTGAACTTCTCGATGGAAATTATCAGTGGGGTATGCTTTTGAGAATTTAAATCTGAATTATCAGTTCCTTGGAATTTTTCTAGCAACAGTATAAATAAATGCAGTGTCATCTGTTATTTGTAAACTGAACGTAGCACCAAGCTGCCAGTGTTTCTTTTTTCTAATAACAGTATAAATAAATGCAGTGTCATCTGTTATACGTAAACTGAACGTTGCACCAAGCTGCCAGTGTTCTTTTTTCTAATAACAGTATAAATAAATGCAGTGTCATCTGTTATACGTAAACTGAACGTTGCACCAAGCTGCCAGTGTTTCTTTTTTCTAATAACAGTATAAATAAATGCAGTGTCATCTGTTATACGTAAACTGAACGTTGCACCAAGCTGCCAGTGTTTCTTTTTTCTAATAACAGTATAAATAAATGCAGTGTCATCTGTTATACGTAAACTGAACGTTGCACCAAGCTGCCAGTGTTTCGTTGTGGCCTGGAGATTCCCAAATACTTAACAGTCAGTGTGCAAAACATTTAAAGTTAAAATAGTGGTTTGTTCCAGATACCTATTGAAATTGTGGCTTGGGAATATTCCAAATGCTTATGACTGATCCTGTCCATATTGAATAGCAGTAGCCATTTGACTGACCAGTTATGAAACTGGCTTGAACTGTCATAAATTTCTAAAAAAAATAAAATAAAATAAAAGTATATTTTGTATAGCTGTAGGTGGACTGATATTTGTCAGTTTGTTACCTCAGTCTAAGTGACAAATTCAGGTATCAGTGTATTTGATTATTGTGATGTGCATGCGGTATTATGTAACATTTTTTTATCTTTTCTCTGGTTCAAAAGTCAAGATTGTATCACTGAGAGTGCTTTGTGCACAGGAAATGGCAAGCAAAGAAATGCAGCAGTTGCGAGCCAAGCTGACCAAGGAGGCAATTGATGATCACCAAATGGCTAAAACAGGAGGCACCAGCACAGATCTGTTCAAGTGTGGCCGTTGCGGCAAGAAGAACTGTACTTATAATCAGGTACAAAAACTTTTGTAGCTGTTCTGTTCTAGTTTACAGTTAAAAGTGATCTTTAGTGTGTTGTAGCTGTTCTGTTCTAATTTACACTCAGAAGCAATCTTAGTCCATAAATTGACAGTGTTCTGATTTTAAAACTTTCATTTGTTTTGACATAATTAAACAAAACCTGAACATCACCTCATAATCTAGTCTGTTATTTTCCATTGGCAACACACAGTCTATTCACACCCATGAATAAATGACAGTTTGTGAGCACAAGCACACACTCACCTCTCTCCCTCACCGGGATTGGCGGCAGGAGCCACTTTTGACGTCACAAGTCTTCTCCAGGTCACACGATTGGGACATCTGTGAGCAACTTCCTGGATTCCCAGACCACAGACATCAGTGATTTTGTTGAAATAGGTGTGCGGCCTCGCCTCAACTTTACCATTGATATCAAATCTGTTTCGGTCTTTCTCATCGCATGGCCTACATATTTCAGCTTTCTTTTGTTGATCTCTGTTAGCAGTTGGCGCTTGACATTCATTTCTATTAATACGCTATTGTTTGTTCTTCTTTCTGTCCATTTGACTCTGAGAAGTCGTCTGTAGAGCCACATTTCTGCTGCATTGATTTTATTTTCTTCGTCTTTTCTTAGTGTCCAGGCTTCACAACCATACATTAAAACAGGCCGAATCAAAATTTTCAGGATTCTTAGTTTTAAAACTTTGGGAAGCCCTCTGTCTTTCCATATGTTGTTGAACTGGACCATTTTTGGTTTTGCCATGCCAAGTCTTGTTTTCACATATTTGGTGCAGAGAATTTTCTTTATGCTTGTGATGTTATCTGTTGTTAATGTAGTGTTGTCTGCATATCTCAGGTTGGTGATATTTCTTCCTCCAATCTTTATTCTTATCTCTTCTAAGAAATCTGCCTCTCTAATCTCTCTGAAGACTTGCTCTGCATATAATTTAAAAAGATGGGGCGGAAGGATGCAGCCCTGCCTGACTCCATTTTTAATGCCAGTTTATGATGTTGTTTCTCTTATAGCTTTCTGAAATTTCCATGATGAAAAAAACTCATGATAGCCATGGTTATGCATAGGGAAGCATGAAAATGACACCATGATAGACACGACGTGGGCAGGGAATGGATTAATTCTGTGCAATCTAGTGCATCTTCAGGCATCACATCAGACATTCAGAGTGCTTAGAAACAGACTTCTGCACTACACTTATCAAGTCATAAATTGTACTCATTTTGATAAAAGTAAAAAGCTGTATGTGGATTTTCCATGGGAAAGGCTGTTATAATTCGAGGAAATGGATTTTTTCTGCTGCAAAAATCTGAGGACCTGAGGAGATTCCCATCCCTGATGGACAGGTAGATAAGTAAGAATTTTTTTTTTTAAATGTGATAAGATAAAAGAAGTCAACAACAACGAGATAGATAAGAAAGAAGATAAAATATGAAACAGTAAATAGATTTAAGTGATAATAATACCTTTACTTTTGTAGCTATATTCCTATTGCTTTCAGTTAATCTGCTCAGCATGTTGCAAATTATTCCTCTCAGATCCATTTAGTGGCTGGCAGGTTTGATTATAGTACTGTGTACTGGCTTGATTCATCTCTTTACTGTCTAGCTGAAAAGTAAGACAGTGTCAACAATTGGGTGACAGAAATTATGTAACATTGAATATTTTAGTATTCAGCCAAAATTTCATGAGTGATTGTAGGTAGTGGGAAGATAATGTATTTAACTTATTTGTTCATCATACATTGTAACAGTTGTTCACCTATGTCTGTTTCAGCTCCAGACCAGAAGTTCTGATGAACCTATGACCACCTTTGTGTACTGCAATGAATGTGGTAACAGATGGAAGGTATGTTCCCCCTCACCTTTCTCTTCCCTTTATCCTACAGTCATGGACACAGGCGGTTATTGTTACTTTTGTTCAAAGCCCAGCCAGCTGCGTAAGGCCGTATCAAAGCTATAACCATTTCAAAACACACAATACTTCAACAGGAACCCCCCTCCCTAAAAAAACAAGAACAGCAAAACCCTGAAACAAAACTACAAAAGAACATACACGTATGCATGCATTTGTTGGACACACATACACACATAGACTCTACAGTTTCTTCCTAGAGTACAGTTTCTTCCTGACCTTCAAGTAAGCATGGACATGTGATGTGAGAATAAGAGAGCATGTTTTATTCTGTAATATTGTGGGTACAAATAGCTGGACAGACAATTGTAATTTATTTCTTGCTGCAGTGAAGTAATCCCAGGTTTGATCATGATGTTTGTCAATCACAACAAAAACGTGAAGGTTTTTCACAGCTTTCTGACATGTTAACTACTAAACACATGTGCAGGACTTTGGGAGATTAAAACTTCAGCATTTTACTCTTTATTTTTGAGTTTTTATTCTCCATTTCTTTCTTGTCATCTCTCTCTCAGTCTCTGTATTGTCATTGTACTCACATTATGCATGCATGATTGAAAGATCTTTTATCTTGCGAAATGAGGCTGGAAATAGTTTACTGAAGACACTCGTTGGGGAATATGTACCATTTGGCTGCCATACAGATTGTGCAAAGTCCAGGTCCTTCTGACAGATAAGGCTTATTCATTGCAGTCATGGCATTGTTAAATTAAGGCATGAAATAATGAACTGTTTTTATCTTTGAGAATTTGACTTGAACTCTCTGTGGCAGGTTCATTCAGCAGAAGCACTTATTTTTGTTGAACGGGAATGGGAATGGAAAGGAGGATGGGTTTCAGACTTGCTTTTGAAATTTTGTGATAAACTATGGAGTAAAAAGTAGTTTTGCACAGTTTTGTGTGTTCATGGGTTCCATTCGGTATGTTAGTGTTAGAGTCATTATTCATTTGGACCGTCAGGTTGACATTGAAAATGGAAGAACCCTGGATTTACTGGTAAAATCTGTTGCAGTTCTGCTGACGGAGCCACTTCCAAATGTCGTCACCTCATGGGATCATTTGTCGTCATCAAGAATCAGTGTGTGCTGCCATGACTGTGTTGGTATTGTGTACATAAGACTACAGACTTCATTCACTCATAGTGCATGTGGTTTCCATGGACTTCAACTTGAACCAAGATGTATGTGTAATTTGTGAACACCAGCAGAACAGGGAGACTTACAAAGTGGTGTTGCATTCATTGTTTCATGCAGATAAGAATGAAGAAAAAAAAAATACAGTACAGAAAAATGGGTTGCTGAATTGACGAAAATGTCTTAAGCTGTACTCAAGGTGTCGGGCATATGCTCAATTTTTTCTTTCATTCGCCATCTTTATATTCACGCCAAATCTGATGATGAATGTTGCCATTTTTATCCTGTTCCGTTTGCTGCGGCCCTGCCATGGAGCTTGTTGATTTGTAATCAGACATGCCTTCTGTCGCTCCATTAGGTAAAGGCAACATCATGCAGAATAAGATAGCCAGTTTGTATGCATTTGAAAATAACTTCTAAAAAGTGCAGAGTAGAATAATCACTTCCCATGAATTTAAGATGGCTATCACAAATGCAAAATGAAATAACCCGTTCCTGTGAATGTAAGCTTTTGATCAAAAATTGCAGAATACAATGAACTGTTACCATGAATTTAAGGTACCTACCAAACAGTGTAGAGTAAAATAACTTTCCATGAAGTTAAGGTACCTACCAAACAGTGTAGAGTAAAATGACCAGTTCTCATGAATTCAAGGTGGCTACCATTGGTTTTAGAATTCTACAGTTTTATGTCTGCACCACAGCTCTTTTTCTGAAGGCAGAATTGTGGTGTAGTATCTTGGTTTTGTTCTTAATAATTTTTTTTTTAGAATCATGGCTTACAAATATTTGTCACACTTTGTTCTTAATATTTAAGGAGACATACACAAATATTTGTCACACTTTGTTCTCAATATTTAATGCAATCATGGCTGGGAACATGTGTCAAGACTGTAATGAAAATGTTTATAACCACATACTATGCTGGAATCATCTTTATATTGTCGGAATACTGATTGCTAGCAGCTAGTCATTCTGAGAACAAACTGGTCAGCTATGTTGAAATACCCAGGTGAAGCATTTCATAAACTGAGCACTTGCTCTTTTTGCCCTACTAGAACTTTTGTGCGGTTGGTAGGCCAGTCGCTTTTTACACCCAAATTGTTAGTCTTCTTAAATGTCCAAATACAACACTCATCTAAATTCGGTTATATTTGTTTAATTCATGGAATTTAATGCGAGTTCTCAGCATTTTTTCCTAAGATTGCCAGAATTGATATTGCAAGATGGCACACACAATTCAAATTCAATTTCACATGTTCCAGTGTTGTTTTACTGTATTGTCGGACATTTTTAAAGCAGGTATATGTAGTCATCCATTTGTGTGTTATACAGTTTTGATCTTTTCAGACCTGTAGTGATCCATTCGGTGTTATGTGGTTTTCATCTCTCAGACTTATGAGATTTAGAGTGCAAGAGTTTAGGTTCAGCGTCTGTCACTATTTTTGTTCTAATTTTAGTGGTCATATTCTTTTTGTACGATTTTTTTCCTTTCTTAAAAATTGGATCATGAACTCACTGTCTTTAGGTTTCAAAAGCATTTTGGTGTCCTTTCCCTTGAGTGAAGTGTTGATTTTTTCCTGTCTGTGTTTACCTGTATAAAAACTCTGTTTAACTGTATTTAAACATAAAAAAAGAGGAAAAAGCAACAGCAGCCAGACTTTCTGTGGGGTGAGGGTTTATGGAAATATTTATCCTCCACTAGACCTTGATGACTCGAGAGGTTGATGTGTTAGTTAAAACTTGCTTGAAAAGAGAGGTCTCTTATATGGCATGTATGGAAAACAATGGTAGAAAAAAATTCTTTGGGCCAAGTTCTGCAGAAAAGTCCATTTGATACTGGGGTAAATGAAAACACATAACAGAAAAAAAATGCTCTGTGGCAATAACGTAGTCCCAGAGGTGAGCTCCCATGTTTCACATGAAAAATATGTTTTAATGACTCATACTACTCTGCGATCATGGGTGCTAACAATCTGCGGCAGTTAGCTGTTCCCACACACTTACATTTTGCAGCATCGCTTGAACTGCATTCTGTCGGGACAATTGTATCAGCAGTGCTCCTACCAAACATGCTTCATCGTTTCAAGCTTCTCTTAGACAGGCATGGTTGTCAAGTGGGTAAGATGTGAGACTTATGGTCAGAAAGTCTGGGTTCATTCCTGCTTGGGTACTGGGTACCTCTCTCTCCTGGTGGGTAAAAGGTGAGGGTTTTCTGATCTCCGGGGTCAACTTGTGCAGACCTGTTTGTGCCTAAACTCCCTTTGGATGTATATGTGCGCAGAACATCAGATATGCACATTGAAAGGTCAGGAGGCTAATGGAGACACGAAAACGCCCAGCATGCATGCCCACTGAAAAGTTGAGTATGCAGATTGTCTGTGCAGAGATGTGCTGCCTTTGTGGTGTGGGCAAAACAAATTGCATACATGATCTGAGAAAAATGGGAATGCTTTAAGTAAAAAACAACTTTTTTTTTCAGACTCGAGTCTCCCTATCCTTTATCTGAGGTTTTTATCATGTCGCGTTGCTGTAGACTCTTAACCCTTCGCTGCCAAAGTGTAAATAAAAAGGTGAATCGCCTGTGCCACGGAGTTTTAAACGTCTCGACTTAAAATATAAAAAAATTCATATCGCTTCATCCAGCCCAGAAAACCCCACAACACTATAAATTTCATTGTTCAGTATACTTAACAACACACCAGGAGCAGCAGTACTTTCGTTTTTACGATCACCAGTGCTAGTAATGTCCACTTCGACTCATATCTGGGTCAAGTCCGACTTCGGACATCAACACCGAAATATCGCCTGCATGCGCTAAATTACCGTCATTTTCACTCTTATCGACAGACTGTAAATCAGAATCAGCTCCACAAGTAATGATTTCTGCAACTTCTTTTGCTGCAGAAGTTGTTTTTCGGGTCCGATCGACGCTTGGTGTCGAAGTGAGTCCGTCCGCCATTGTTTACACTCGCTGAATAGTAATCAGCTGTAGGGGGTCACATTTTCAAGCGCACGGGCAGAAAAGACAGTAAAATGTCACACACACATAAGTAGCATCGAGGTGTAGAGGGAATACTGAAGTTTCCGTTGATATCTCATACATCACTGAAAGCGTTGGGGTTTTCTGGCTAAAAATAGGAAAAGTTGCCGACCGAATATTCGGTCGGTGGCACTGAAGGCATACGTTTCTTCCGACAGAATATTTGGTTGGAAGCACTGAACGGGTTAAACTGTGCTCTTTTATTTCATTTTTAGCACAAAATTGTCATTTCTGTTTTGTATTTGCATTCCGAATTTCTTTCCCAAATATTCTCTGACCACATCCCCCCACCCCCGCACTTGTCCATGCACATTAATCCTTTCACCGCCAATGGCACCTTTTGGTGACAGTATGGCAGACCGCCGATGTCGCCAAAATGCGACAATAGGGTCTGTTACTCTCTCGCTTGCTGCTCTTAATTGTGCTCTTAAATCAGTCTGTTGCATAAACATACTTTATTGTTGCATAATCCCAAACTCCAATCATTCTTCTTTCTTTTAAAAAAAAACAGAAAGCAATTTGGTTGAGAAATAAGAAAGTTACAGTCATTTGAAATCGGTAAGTGCATTTTTCTTGTTTTTTCTGTAAAACAGTTGGCGCTGAGGACTTTAACATTCTAGAATCACTGGCGGTGAAGGGATTAAAAGATAGAGGTGTGATTTGTTTCAAACAAAACCATTATGTAGGAGCATAAAGTTTCACACTGTATCGAGATACATGAAGGGGGAGATTAACTTACCATTTTTCACCCCAAATGTCAAAACCAGTCTTACGGTGGCACATTTATTCACATTTTTGTTTTAAAATAGGAATATGGCTGGAGAGTGGGGAAATAAATCTTTACAGGATTGCCCATCTTTAATGGGCCTCATCATTTGACATTAAACTTCAGCACTGCATGTTGTGTAATGGAAAATAGATTCTTATAAGGCGAGGCAAAGGGAACAAAACAGAAATGAGCATTTAGATTAGTGTTATGTTCTCATAGCCTTACATTTGCTGTTGTTCGTCCAAATAAAAATGCAGCTCATCATACGTGTAACCGAAGTTGTAAAAGATTCATTCATTGTGGACAATCATGCCAAGAAAAACATTGAGGGTGTTGACTGACGGTACTCCAATACAAAGATGTGTGTAGGCTTTTGGCCTGCTGGAGTGAAGTCATGCTGAACAAGTCCTCGGTGGAGTGGTTTGACAACATCATGTCTGTGGACGGCACCGAGGAGTTCTGGCTGTTCATGATTTGTAAGTATCCTGCATTCTAATGGTGCAAACCAGTATCATTTCATATGTACATATGTCATATCAGTGGATGTGTACTTGATTACAGATTTGTGTGTTTCAGGTGTTTTTAAAGTAAATGTAATACAAAGATTTGGAATAAAGCTACTTACAGAATGAACAGTACATTTCAATAGTTCTCGTGAGCACAACATACAAGTAACAGACTGTTTGATCTGTAGTTTATTTAGTGCAGAAATTCTTGGCTGTTACAGATTTCCTCTGTTCACGTTAGTGCTGGACATGGTTTGTTCTTGTGGCTGATGATTTTGTACTCCCTTGTTTTCTGTTGAATTGATGAATTTAGCACTTGTGATTTGGTCGTTCTGCTCTGTTGTCAACTAATGAAGATAGGAACATTGCTTAAAATTGACTGCTGTTTCAGTGATAATTTTTTCTCTGTGTTTGTAATTTTTCTCTTGGGTTCAATATAAAATCTCAGATAGCAAAAATATAGTTTTGTTTCATTCGTTCTTTGATTTAACATCTTTTTCACTATAAGTGATATTAGACGGATAGTTTTGTTTATTTGTTCAGACGTGGCAATTTATTGAGTTACTGTGAACTAGTTGAAGCCATTAGTGAACTCGGTCAAAAGAGAATATTTCTCTACATTTGAAGAGACAGTAAAGAAGGTAAATTCTAGATAGTTGTTAAAAGATGACCATAAGTATTTTGTTCCTTATGCTGTCAAACCCTTAAGTTTTGCCAGAGGATACCTACACATTTTATTGTCAGATGTTAAATCTGTGCCAGATGTAACTCATGAAAACAGTGAATATTGATTATGATAGCATTTTTCACAGACTTTTTGACATTGGTTGGCTGTCATCTCATGGAAGATAGAATTAGATATGTTCGACAGCATCTGTGAATGCAGAGAGTGTAACAGCTCCATGTACATGATTGTATCATTATGTCAGAGGTAAATCTGTGTGCAGTTCTGTCATAGATTTTTAGGTCAGAATGATAGTAGTGCATTGTTGTTGGCAGGGTGGGAGCATTAAATACAAATGAAATGTGGAAGAAAATACAGTTGATGTGAAAAGCACTGCATCATGTTTGAGTTATGTTTTGTCACTGAAGAATGGGGAAGAGCACAAAGGATGTGTTTATGAGTGCATGCACGTGCCTGCATGGTGTAAGTGATGTCATTTTTGTGACCAACTGGGTACATTTTCAAACGACTAATCAGTACAAACTGGGTGCTTTTCAAATGATGAATCATTAAGCATGAGTTGTCCTGCAAGATTTGGAAATTCTAATTAAGCCTGTGAAGCCATGGTAAATATCCAGTTTCCATTTCAAGACACATTTTGCTTATTTTACTTATTTGGCATCATGGTAAACCAGAAAATCCAAGATTTGTAAAAAGTCCTTTCACAGAAAGTTTTCTGATCCTACAGCAGACGAAAGTGTTTCACTGATTTATTTTGAAAATAGACTTATGAATACATGCAACATAATGATTGGCATTAGCTTGAACACAGGAATTCTCAGAACACAGCATCACAACATTTCACAGTTATCACAATTACATTTCCAAAAATAACATTTCCTCTCCAAGCATCAATCTCGGCACTTCAGTTTGCGAAATTTACAGTTCATGAGAACCATGTCTTCTGACCTATAGAGAACACATTTGCATGTTCCAGAAGAAAAGCGCCAACCATGGTTCCATGCGTAACCGCAAAGCCCTATTAACCCGATCACCCCCTCACCCTGTCCACAAGATTCCTTTAACTTTTCAGGAATCTGGTGGACAGGTGAGTGAATGAAAGGGATAAAAGCAGCTGGTGGACAAGATGAAGGAATAAAAAGTTAATGTAATTCTTGTGGGCCATTACTAGTAGACTGAATGCTGTAGCAGATGTGAGTTCTGGCAAAGTGGCAGTCTGTGATTTGAAGATGAGAATTTATATCATAAATTGACTGGGCTCCCTCCTCCTCACCTCATTATCTCCCTCTCTTGTGACATTTTTCCCACCAAAGTGTGGAACACACACACACACACACACACACACACACACACAAACACACACATACATACACACACACACACACACACACACACACACTCTCTCTGAGTGTTGGAAAGTAAATTTAGACAGAAGGTCTCTAGAAAGAATGTCATCAAATTTTTTGAAGATCATGAAGCACGCTTGTGAACACACTTTTTAAAAACAGATGTATGTGTGTATGTATTAGGTTGCTGCTGCTATCCCATTCTTATACTAGCAATGCCGCATGAAAAATTGAAATTGGGTTTTGAGTTAAAAGATTTATATGGTTTTGAAGATATTGTTGTTCTGAGTAAAAAGCAGTTTAAATTTTTCAGATCGGACTATTAGTTCACGAGATATTCGAATTTGAAGCGTCAAAAATTTCTTAAATTTTGGTACCACGTCTTAGTGGGACAAAGAAGGACCAGCTGTCACAGAACAAACCCATCAAATGGCATGGTATGCTGATTTTGCTGGAAATGACATTCATTTTGTAATTGTGAGAGACAGACAGGACCAAATGTCATAAAATTTTGATCGTTGATGTATTTTTGTATGCCGAATTGAATGAAACCATTATCGTAACTCTGCGACGAGCCATTTTTGTCTTATTACAGGAAACATGTGATATTTGGCATGTTTTATCTGTTTTTCATTAATAATTGCCCATATTGTATTAATAACAGACAAAAATGAAGCTAGAAACAAAACAAGGATATATAATCATTTCATGAGATAGATATAAAATCATTTTGCTCATCGTTCAAGTGTCTTATTACTGCAAATTAAACCAAAAAAGTCACGACTCGCTACTTCAGTAGTCTTATGAATAATTTGTAATATTTCATCAGTTTCTGTACAAAAAAAGGAAATCTGAGAATCAATGACTTCTGGAATCACTTAAATAGTTGAAATATTAAAAATTACTGCATGCTTTTATGCTACAGGCTATCCAAAAATATCATCTGATCAATATTCTACTAAAAACTAAACACACACACATACACATACACATACAACACATACACACACACAGAGGAAAACATATCAGACAAGATTTTTGCACAGTACATTTGATTTTTATTTTATTCATCAGTGTTTAGAAAACTGACTGACTGACTGTGGATGAGTCAAGTCCCCGAACACTTAGCACAGCCAGCGTCCAAAGAAAACTTCTGGGAGGATATGGGACCGCTCGCCATTCAGGAACAGGTCACTTAACTCCTAGTCCTACAATAGAGAAATATATGAATTTCTGCATAATATATACTATTCATTGAGAGACTGGAAAGGAAAGGAAACCATAATGCATAGTCTCCACATCAATATTACTTTAACATTAAGCCCAAACTCGCGACTTTGATTTTTAGCATATTACTGGTAAAAATCCATCAAAGCAGAGCAATCCTGCTAAGTGTTTCCAGTGTACTCTTGCCCTTTAATACGAATCAATAATAGGCTACTACTAAATAAGATGCAATCTTCCCGTTAAAACAAATTAATGACAATAGGCATATCCTTTCCAGATACTGACTACAAATTGAAACAACTACGTAAGCTAATGGATGGCCTACTTTACAAATAATACAACTCATAGCCTTCTATTCAGTTTCAAAACCTAAATAAAGAATATTATAACAATGAACAGAAGATTTTGTTTTGTGACATTCTAAATCTCTATGTGTATTAGTGTGTGTGTGTGTTGTCAGAGAGAGAGAGAGAGAAAGAGAGAGGATCATGCCTGTTAACAATGACTTGGATATGAATGTACTGGGGCCTATTTACTTATTTATTCATTTTTTGTTATTTATTCATTTTTGTTCTCTGAGAGAGAGAGAGAGAGAGAGAGAGAGAGAGAGAGAGAGAGAGATTCATGTCAAGGAAAGTACATTGACTTGCACAGAATTGTTTGTTGATTTGAAAAAAAATTATTTAGATCTGTTTATTCATTCATTTAAAATTTGAGTGAGAGAGAGAGAGAGTTGGAGGACGCGGGTTACCCCTCTGTTTGGGCAAACCCATTTTCCACGGCCCCCGGGAAGCCCGTCGATCACATAGCATTTTTAGTAGTAAGCTCGCCCGTCATGGGGTGAGCAAGTCTACACAGCGACATGCGAATTGGCATGACCTCGGGAAGGAAATGGTTGACAAATCAAGCTTCGGCTAACAACTCCGAATCGAGTTCAAACGCAGTAGTCCTTTTCTTGAAAAATACAATGTTACAGATAAAACAGAACTTGATCTGTTGATTGCTAGATCTAGATCTAGTCTTTGACAGCGCAAAACTTGCCGAGCTGAAACTTGCACAGCATTCTGTTTCCCGTTGTAGGCCTACTCAGGCTACTGGCGTCAGCACATTCCGACGTTGATCTGGTACAGATCCTCATGTAAAAAGTTGGCGTACGGCCGTATTTTAAATCAAATTGATTTCATATTACACATGCATATAGAAAAAAGCATGTAAAATCGAATCCCGCCGACGACAAGTTCCAAAAATGGCGACTTGCCTGCAAACTTTTCCGATGAAAAAAAGCAAAACTTTGGAAGCGTCGATCTCTGTTCGAAACTGGCACACACAGGTGTCGTCGGGATATATCATTCTGTTACATTAATTCTCATTGGCTGCAAAATTACAATGTGATTGGTTCACAAATATAGCCGTACCGACCGAAATAGTGAAGCATCCCGAACAAACTTCGATTCTAAACGCATACCATATCCGCGATTGCACCCGAAGCGCGGATTTTCGACTTTCTCATCAAATAACTAATTCCATTTTCGCTCTAAATATATAAAAAGGCAATCATTCAAATCTTTATTCATTTCTTATTCACATAAGACAAAAAATAAGAATGAAACACCGATTAAAGAGGCAGTAATACTTGATTGAACCGAAGACCCCCCCAGTTTTGCGGCCGGCCCCGGTTTTCCCCAGTTTTTGGTACCACAAATTTGACGTCGCGTTTCGGTTCGCACGGCATTGCTACTTATACGCCACCTTAATGGCCGCAGAACTTAGGACAATTTTTTCACAAAGCTATGATGATCATGATGAGGATGGGATGATGGTCATAATGCTATGGAGTTCCACTAAGAAGTAAGATCGCATTCACGGCTGCATTTTCCCAGCCATTCTGCCACCCTTTAGTTGTGAACCGGCGTCACCTCTGTGTGCTATTTTTAGCCAGGCAGGGTCGACCAAAGTCCATCAGAGTAGCGCGTCTTTGTGCTCCTGCACTAGTGATAAAGGGATGGGTGAAAAGGGTGTTGGGAGTGGAAGGGAAGGGGCGCACTATTAATAGCCGGCAGAAAGTGGCCAATTAAAGTATCTCGGATTTGTGCGCCGTGCATTACAAGGTGTTACTGTATGCTTACTTTCATATTTCCTGAGGTCAACCAGGCCCAAGAGGTGAGACACCTGTGGTGTTGGTAAGCAACATCCTCAATGAATCATCCATGAAGTGTGGTCCAAGTCTTTCCAATTAGCCCATACCATACTCATCTGTGGGTAGGAGTTGGTTGGGAATTGATGGGGTTCGAACTCACAACTTTCCAGTCAGAAGTCTTGCGCTAACTACTGCAACATCATAATCAACTTGAAATGCTCTTTCTTTCTCACAATTGTCTATTGTGTGTGTTTCATAATTTGCCAAGTCCTAAATGCTTCCTGATGATTTTGTTACTTCAGTCTTAAGACAATAATGCTAATGCTACTGTAAAAAAAAAACCATTAACAAACTTCTCTAATGTATTTTTGAAAAAACTTTCAGCTGTTCTTTGTTAAATGTGGTCACCGCTAATGTTTTAGAATTAAATTAAAGTTCAAAGGAGACAGCAGATAATGGTCTTAAAATCTAAATTTTAGGGGACATTGCCTCTGCAACCAATCTAGGGCTGCGCACATTTGAGTATTGAGAAAATAATTATATCTTATTCCTATGCATAGGAATGTTTTCTTTTTTTCTCTTATCAGTTGCATGAATGTTAGAAATCTGGTGAACAATATATTAATTTTCGTAGGTATTTTTTGCAGTGGTCTTGCTAAGATTCGAGTGCAGTGTTTCCTTGACTTTCAGCCAGTGTTGAACACCTTTCTCTCAAAGGACAACTAGTTAAGAGTTTGAGTGAAATGCACCTCTTGCAGAAAGAATCTGTAAATCATCATAAATAAAGCTGTACGTGTCAAGCAGTTGTAGCTGTGTGTGATAGGACCACAGTAACTTCAACAGGACTATACAGTACCTATCTTGCACATTCGTTCTTCAAACTAATCTGATTAACTTGCCATAGTATGCACTTGTCCTTTAAGGGGATAACATAGTCCGCTGTGAAGTCAGACATGGCACCAAACAGTAAGGTTTTTGTTTTTGTTTTTCTCATATTTATAGCTTTCCATAAGGCTGGACCGGTAAGTCTGAATATGGTGAAATTAGTTCCATAAACCTCTGAAAAGTCTTCACTATATTCCGATGCAATCTACACTCTTTGTCAGTTGCATGACCCATCTAAAACTCTCTAAAATCAAGTAAGGGAGTATGGGGGGGGGGGGGGGGGGGGGGGGGGGGTGTCCTTTCATCAAAGTATTGTAAACACTTAACTAAAAAAAAACAACCAGCAAAACATTTGGCCAGAAATAAAATCAAAACTGACCAGCACTCTATGATAATCTCATGAAATGTTGAAGACACATGCACTCTTTCTCATCTTGGATACACGCACATTAACACAAAACAGTTATTATAGAAGATAAAAGTATTTCATCTGTTTATTTTTAAAATGGGCTTTTGTAAATACACAGCAGATGATTAGCATTATCATAACACAGTTCTCAGAGCACAAGGAAGGAAGGAAAGATGAATATTTAATGCCTTGTTAACAACTGTGATTTTAGATTTCTGAGCACAGCACTATTCACAGATATCACAATGTGATGCATACAACCAGGCCAGTGAATGAGAAATCGCATTCGAATATTCATGAAATCTGATGAATTAAAAACTTTCAGTCGCCAGACTTTCTAATTGTTAATTTCAGGAATCGTTTTTCAACTCTTTTTCCAGTTTGCAATTCAAACAAATAACAATCAAAAAATGTTACATACCTCTCCCAATGCACACATACACATTTCACTCGATCTCCCTTTTCAAAAACAAGGTGGTTATTTCATGTTAAACATTTAATTCAATCGCTCTTTTCAAAAGAAAGTGATTATTTCATATTGATAAGAGAGATGTCTGTCTGTGAGTCTGTGACAAAAATGTGTCATAATGATTTCTTCAGTTCTTTCTTGAAGTCTGTGACAAAAATGTGTCATAATGATTTCCTCAGTTCTTTCTTGAGGGATCTATACCAAATTCTGGTCCAAGGTGTGGAGTGTTGAGTGATCGTGAAAGTGAAAAATCAAGGTTAGATGGCCCAAAAGTGTCTAGATGCTAGTTAAAACAGGGATTTCAGAAAAAAAATCCCCGTTTGTGTGACTTTGATTCAATCTTTAATAAAAAAAAAACAATCATGCAATTCTAGATCTACTGCTGATATTCAACTTTCTCTCAGGCCTTCTTAGTACTGTGTGTGTATGTGTGTGTGTGTATGAGTATGTGGGTGAGTGTGTGTGCGTGTGTATGCACACACATCCATTTAATTGCACAAGCATGATATGACTAAATGTGCATGTTTATCGTTTCTTTGTTATTGACTTTACAAGGTGTGTGAACCCACTCAATATTCATCCATACAAACTATCAAAGTATGCTTACTCATTTAAAACAAACAAACATATTTCTACAATTACGATCCAATTCATAGGGTTTTTCATACAAAGAGACATAACTCTGTGGCTTAAAACGGCGCATACACAGGCATATTCTAAAAGAATTTGCTTAATCAAAAACTCGCATCTTGAAATTTCTAGGAATGTTTCATGTTTCAATCAAGACAGCACTTCTCTGTCAAGACAGACATGAGACTCATTTAAAAACTTTCGCATTATGACCCATAATTAGGTCACAATGGCTATCCCTGCCTAAAATTGTCAATATACATATCTACCTTTACTCCATGATTTTCCTTTTTGTCATTATTCCATTTTTATCACAGGCATAGATACAATGCACCAATATGTAAATGACATATAAGTAATGGTGATTTTTTAAAAGCCGTGCTTTTTTTATTCTCAACCGCATAGAGATTTGCAATGAGAAATGCTTGTGAAAAAAATGTGTTTTTATTAATTTTTGTATAAACAGGGAGATTATAGAATGGCTTGACTTATTTGATCTCAATTTGCACAGGTGAAAGATCTGATTTGCATGATTACAGGAGGACTGTAGAAAAAACATGGGGAGTGGAAAAAAATGGAAACATTAACCAATGATGCCACTCAGGCTCTAAAAGTTCTAAAATGATGGCGTGACTACATGCTTCATTCCATTCCATTAAAAGTACAAAGGCACTTTCAAGATAACACAAATTCATCTCCATGCTTTTTCAAAATAACACTAATTCATCCTCAGTCCCCGAACATATCTTTGCTTTTATTACTTCAGGAAAAAAATCATGTTGAAACCTATATAACAGTATCCTGCTATGCAACACCAACAGTGAGATACAGCGATGTGATGATAATGCTGATTCCACCACTTACATGTGAAAGCACTTTTGGAGAAACAACAGAAAGGAAAAAAAAAAGCATTTTGGCCATTTAGATTATGTAATAATGTGTAGGGGCCTACATTAATCCTGTTACCAGCCATCAGTTTTAACAATCTATACACAAGTATCGGTCAACAGCTGTACAGTTCGTACATTAATAATTTGAACAATCATTAGCCCTACAATTTGTACAATAATAATCTGAACAATCATTAGCTGTACAATTTGTAGGCTACATTAGTAATCTGAACAATCATCAGCTGTACAATCCGTACATTAATGACTGTAACAATCATCAGCTGTACAATCTGTACATTAATGATTGTAACAATCATCAAATCTGAAGAATATCTTTTGAATACCATCAGTGTTAATTTCTCTAAAAGACAACTTTTCACACCATAATGACTTGTAATGTGGTTCATACACACACACTTTAGTTAACTCAGTGCATAATGATATAACATGGAAGTAAATATATCTCGCTTTCATCACTCCACTCAGTCCACTTGTTTACCAGGAAAGGGGGAACAGTGATCAGAAAACCGAGACCAAAATCTACACCATGAACATAAGGATTAATATCATGTGACCCATTTTATCACAAATGGGAACATAAGTTGATCCCTGGAGATAACGGGTTATTGGCATCACTGGAAAATGCATAATAATTCCTTTCCAATCATACACACATAAGGTCTCTAGGAGAAACTGTATAACTTGTGGCAGCTGAAATGCCATATGTGCATAGTCCTTGTTTAAGAGAAAATGGAGGAGAATGTTTGAGAACACTGATTTTACTGTCAGGTTTTCTTTACAACATCATTATGAACAGCCTCTCCTGAATTCTGATTGTGAATTACTGTGTGCAATGCTCAAAACTTGGTGCTGTAAGCTTCAAACTGATGTGGCCCCTATATCAGGCCAAGTTGTGATAGCATTAAGAAAACTGCCAATTTCAGATAATGAAGCATGGTCGAGGGATATCACTATATTGATTTTAATCTTATTGCTTTTATAGACGAACTTGACTGTGATGTGCGCTTAAAAGTCGAAGAGAACAAGCATTTTACCCAAAATAATCAAGACAGACCCTCAACACCTTTGCAAAGCTGTACCTTGATTTGCACACATGTAACCCTAACCCTGTTTGTGAGAACGGATCCAATATACTGTAAAACTAAAAGACAAAACAGAAGAATGAATGGAGGACAGAGGAGAACCCAAGTTTTGAATGCCAGCAGGACACAGATGATACCTGTGATGTATTCTGACATAGGAACATCACTCCAACTAAGAGGAAGTGTTTTTCAACATTTGCAAATTGGTCCTGCAAACAAACAAAACCAAACCCCCCAAAAAAAACAACAACAACAATAACAAACAAACCAAAAAACAACAAAGAAACCCCACACCAACTTCAGACCATATGAATCAACATACCAGATGAAATCAATCCTTCATGAATGGTTGAATGCAAACTATTTTGATGGAGTATGGAAATGATGCCCAGAGGGATGTGAAATATTCGATTTGTATCACAAAGGAATTGAGCCATATTCCTGTAATTCACGCATGATTCCTTTAACTCTTTGACTCCTGCACTCTGTCCACCAGCATCCTGCACTGTCAACCATGCTAGCAAAGCAAAAACTTAACCCTTTGACTCCCTCTCCCTATCCACCAGCTTCCTGCAGGAAACTGGTGCATAGGGTGAGTGAGTTAAAGGGTTAAGTTTTTGCAGTTGGTGGACAGTGCGGGAGTCAAGAGGGTTAAAAGTCTACAGATAAATGCTGACTATGGTAGCCCTATCTTTGAGTTTGTCCTCCCTGAAAAAGCAATTTATGAGGTAGAAGCTGATGTCTGTTAGAAATTAGGTAAAACGAACATTAAAAAAAGAAAGTGTGGACTGGAAACAGGAGAGGAAAAAGATAAACATTCAGCATTTACTTGCAAACACTGTAGGTACCAGGAATTCAAACTTGAGAATAAACAGACGAATAACATAGAGGCATGGAACTTGGAAATAAATCTTTATATGTAGGCCTATAACACAAGAAGTGATGGAAATGATAAAGAAGATTGTCAAGACTAATATTAAGGATAAGGAAAACTTTTGAAAAAAAAAAAAAAAATCAGTGGTGATGGAAACTGACATTAGACTTTAGACAAACAATTTACAACAATAAGTTTTGCAACATACATACATGATATAATTTGCAATGCACTGAGGAGAAAACAAGCCAGAAAACGTACGATAACATGCTTTATTTTCACCTGAGCTACTCTTATCAAACTTGAAGCAAACTCAACTTCTCTGAGTCCGGACAGTCTCCAAGTTCAAATAGGCTTCATTGCACTTGGACAATTCCATCTGCGCTCCACCAAAATCTGCCAGCTATTATTTGGCAGACTCCCTGAGCTTGCGCAAAACCCCATGCGCTGGCGATGTCTTGAAATGGGGAAGAGGGAGGACGAAAACTATGAAACACTAAGCTGACACCATCAGAATGATGGAAAGAATGAGACAGGCATCCAGCAGGCCAGTTTTTAATGAAGAACTTAAGATACCAGATCTAGAGTCCATAGCAAGAACAAGGATTAGCTTGGGTTTGGATGGCAATAGGTCACAAGACCAAAAATAAGATGTGAGTCAATAGGGCCTACATCTGTTTCGAGGTCAGCTGGTCCAAAGTAGGCCTACACTGCACAAATCACACTTGTCACACCCCTATTTTCCTCGGCCTGAAGCACCCTGTTGCATGTGCACTGACACACATTTTAAACTGCTACACAGCACACACACACACCCAAACATACACACACACTATTCACTGTGAGAAAAGGAACAAAACACTACCACAAACTATTCCTGATGTTCATCGTCACCAGGAGGGCAAAGATTGTGTGAGCGGTTTCAGTTACTCAGTTTACAGCTTTTTCTCTGGATGAGCCTGGCTTTAACTGCAGCACAAGTCCTACTGAAGATCACGTTCTTCGAGTCTGACATGGAGCAGTTTGTTCTGTGTTTCTGTCAAAAGTGTGTTTCTCAAGGATGTGAGGATTCTTTCTGGGCACTGAAATCTCTGACAATCTGCAGTTGAACAGGACATGTAAGAGTACATGCAACAAGTTTTAGGAGACTGGGGAACTGTTCTTTATGACAGAGCAACCAAAGGCTGATGATTGGCAATAGCATCTGTGGGATAATCCCAGCAACAAACAGTCTTTAGCCTGAGCTTTCCCTGCATCAACCAGTGATGGAGAAGTTTGTTTCTTCCCTATCTCTTGTATGTGTTCCTTTTCTGTATTCTGTACTGAGACAGGAGCACCTCCAGTATTTAATTTCCCCACTTGGTTCTTTCCTCTTTTGAAAAGAGGCTGACTGGTCACATACACAGGGCTAAAAAGCGCAGTCAGCTGTGCAGCTGGTTTCCCTGCAGTCCGACCAAACAAATCAAGCTGTCTTTCCAACAACCTTGGCTTTTTGTTTGGGGGCATTGTATGAAAAAATGATTATCACAGCATACTGATAATGGAACATGATGCAAGGCTCCCCATGAAGACAAAGAACAACCATAAACGGGTTATGCATAAGCAGAACCAGCTGCTGAGTTCTGTCTGCCCTGTGGCAAAATGAAACTATTTGATGTGTGTGCATGTTAATGCATATTTTTAGAAACCCGAGTACCATCTGTTTAGGCCCACACTTATTTCATAGTTCCTTTATACAGGGCACATGGTACAGATAGTACCGAATGTCAGTAAGTCGACTGATCCACAAGAAAGCGTGCTAGCTGGTCTTTTGAAAAACTGAATTTGATCAACGACCAAAGACCAACTCCCAAGCTAATCCCTGCAAGAATACACAGGCGCCTGCCTACAAAAAATAATAACAATACAAATCTCAAAACTCTCATTCTTTTTCAAAAAACTATGAATGGGAAATGGCAAAACTGGAACAGCTATGCACCCAAAACTGCAAAAATCCCAATTTTCCTGTCTGACCCCTTTCTGGAACTTGAGTGACTTGTCAATGATTTCTGTGAGAAAAGAACACACATAAACAGGGGTTAGCTGTGTTGAGGACATCGGCCTTGCAAAAAATGCTGAGTGATGACGCCAGAAATGCGGAAGCGGCAGTGAAAACACATGTGGGACTTGCAGTTCCAGCAGCGAATATGGTTGTTCCTGTCCACTTTGAAGTTGGTCTGCTTGCACTGCACACAACGTATCCGCCTATCGACATTGTCGGCCTGCAGCTCTGCCCGTGCTTGCATCCACAACAGCGCCTGCAACAAGCATTAACAACAAATTTTAATGGATGACCAAAAAGCAAAAAAAAAAAAAAGGTAATGTTTGTCCCCCCAACCCTGAGGGTGTAGGGAAGCAAAGCAGTTGATACCTCCACTCTTCAAAAGACCTGTTCATCCACGCCTTCCATCTTTGATACCATAACTGCTGCTCTACTAATATGCACTGCTTATTCTTACAACTAATCGTGTGGCACTGCTCAGTAAAAGCATATCGCCACAGTATAGCATCACATGTATTTCTTCTTCTTCCTGTATGTGGGTGGCTTGGCTTCCTTAAGGTAAGCATATCACCACAGCACAGCATCAAGAGCATATTTTCTTTTGCTGTATGTGCATGACTATACACTGGACTCCAAGAGGTGGCCGGAAAAGGCCAAAAATGAATTGCAGCAGAACATCGACTGGGACCTATGACTTGTTAAACTGCCGATGGAGCAATGTGTCTGCCCTTTCGAAAGAACAGACGTGACTGGAGCATCTTGGCTGCCTCATGCGTCTTCCAGACATGGCAGTCACTAAATTTAATGTAGGCCTATTCTCCCTAAGCAGAGCATATCGCCATAGCACGACATCACATACCCCCTTTTTTACCCCATGGATACATGCTTTTCGTTCATCTACAAAAGTACATTTTTCTACAGAATTTTGCCAGAAACACCTTTTGTGGCCATGAGATCTTATACTTATGAAAATTCAGAGGCCTGTTAGCTGAGTTGTTTGAGCACCATGTTCTTAACGCCGGGGTTTGGGGTTCAACCCCCAATTGGGCGACAATATTTCCCCAAAGTGGGCTGGCTCTTATAATAGAGCCGTGAACTCAAGATGCTGGCGAACAGGGTGCAGGAGTCAAAGTTTAATATAAGAATAATCACACTGAAAATAACCACAGTATTTAATCACCAAATAAAAAAAGCAAAACAGAAAGACAAAGACAACATAAATTAATAACAAACATAAAAATCAAAAGAAAAGCAGAATGCGAAGGACACATGAAAAACACTTACGTCAGGAGGTCGTCTATGATTGACCACACGGTATGCGACGACTGGCTGATAGCGGAACAGGACACAGGAGCTTGATGTGAAATGGTCGTAACCAGTAATGCCCTTTCCACACACCCAGCAGAAATACTTCCCACACCGACATGTCATCTTGTTACACCTACAGCACAAAATCAGTTCTTCATCTTAAGGTCCATTTCTGAACTGACTTGAATCGATATTGCATGAAAACTATGTTCAGAGCCATGCAAAAAAAAAAAAGAAAAAAAAAAAAGGGTTATCCCCCCCCCAAAAAAAGACAAAAAAATAAATCATACACTGACCTCATTACCGACAACTAAACATCACTGAAGAGAAGAAACTATTTAGAATAACTAAACTAATACTACCATACATGATTTATCTCCCATAAATCGTAACTGTACTAGAGGAAAATCCACAAAAATCCTCTGATGAAAAAATAGTGGAAAAGTTGCATTGCCTGGCTGTAGTTTGCATAAAAATATGTGTAACAATATGACTGGGTCAAGTAGCTGGGCAGACACTGCTAAAACCCACCAAAGTAACCTGGCAGCAGTGCAGTCTTCTCTGGGGGGTGACCTCATGGTGACTTGATATTCATCAATCCTCTGGCACTACAACTGAATGGGTTTGGGTTTGGTCATGTGTTGGGAAGATGCGGGTGGGAGAAGGCTGAAAAGAGTGGTCATCATCATCATCATCATCAGGTGCCCTGCCGCATGGCATTGGCGATCATGGACTTCCATCTATCTCTATTTCTCGTTGCCCCTAGCATCTCTCCCACCCCCCTCGTCCCCAGCCACTCTGCAAGTCCATCCTGCATTTTCTCCCTGGGTCTACCCGGTGTTCTCTTTTCCTCCAGCTTTCCCTTTGTGACCAGGTGCTCCAAATCCCCCTTCCTCATAAATTGGCCTATAAATGTTGCCTATCTTTTCCTAATCTTCCTTATGAGTGATCTACTTGTGTCTGCCTCCATCAAGACTGTCTCGTTTGTTTTCTTTGCTGTCCATGGAACTCTCAACATTTTTCTTAGTAACCACATCTCGGCTGCCTCAATCTTGTTCTGGCTTTGTTTGTTGACTGTCCACGCCTCGCATTCGTAAAACAGTATTAATAATAATAATAATGATAATAATTACAATATTTATATAGCGCAAAATCTTGATAAAATCAAATCTAAGTATTGGTTCTATATAACATTCAAGAACTCTCTTCCTGATGTTAATTGACAGGCATTTGTTGGCAAGAATGCTTGTCATCTTCTTGAATGCTGTTTTGGCTTGGCCGATTCTGCTGGCTATTTCTGATGTGCATCTGCCGTCTGATGAAATGATCGTTCCCAGGTATTTGAATTTATCAACCTGTGTCAAGGTTGTGCCATTTGCTGTTATTTTGCATGAGGGGATTTCATGTTTTTTTACTGATCACCATGACTTCAGTCTTCTTGCTGTTTAGTTCCAGCCCCTTACCTTTGCTTTCTATTTCTAGTATAGAGTGGTGAGAAGAGAAATGCCATGGAAATGGTTGGGAAAGGTACCTCGATTTGACAGAGGGGCAACCATCTTTACTTGATGGGTGCAACTAGTGGATAGCTTTCAGATGTGCAGGTGGCTGTGAAACAAGTCAGGCTCGCCTGGACAAACATACAATTGTACAAACCATCAGGTATGGGGAGAGGTGGCCCTTAGCAAGCTTACACCCTTAAAACACTCTGCAAATTGTATGTCCTACGGCGGAGCCATCAGGAGGATAAGGGTCTCCTTAAGCCCTAACCCTCCTCATTCATAAAGTAGGCCTTTTGGCATAAAGTGAGGATGAGCTAATACCAACAGAAATGGGCCAATGTCAAAAGTACTGGGCCTCTGTAAGAGTCTTTTAACAAACCATGGTACCACATAGTTTAATGCAAACATCTGCCCGGTCATCAACATCAGCAGAGAATGGCTCTTGCTCAATGCGGTCCCTCCATGGTAGAGCAGTTCAAACCGAGGGCCTTCAATAACCTGCGCCTGCAGTCAACAGGACCAACAGCTGAACACATACTTCAGACATGTCACCTGTAGTAGACTACAACTCTGCTGACCACCAAGCTCTACGACAGCAGGCAAAAACTGGAAATAATGGCAATAATGACCAGATGTGGTCTGACCATGAAGACGGTGTATGCAAGAAGCAGCAACAACCGTAAAGTGGTGCAGAAAAGTGAGGGTCACATCAACAGCAACACCTCTTACCCTTCAATCTTTTCCACAGGCACCTTGCAGTGAGGACACGGTCTTGTCTTGGCTTGGATGTGGATCAGAGATGTAGCTCTCTCCTCTGCCTGTTTTCTTAATTCCTCATACCTCTTCTTCGCTCGCTGGTCATTGCCCTGAAGTCGCTCTGCCTGAATCTCCAGTCTCTCCAACTCTGAGATACATGGAGAACCCTGCAATAAAAACATGAACCGTTTCACAAAGCCGGTTTCACATCTAATTCTTGATGTATTTACAAAATAAGAGGATCCTGCAACAGGGCACTAACTTTCAAATGGGGACCAGCATCAAGTTTGTTTGAATCTGTCATGCAACTAATGCTCTTGCCAAGGGATATGACAATTCAAACTATCCTGAATGTAAAATAACACGAAACCAAAGGACTAGAGTTCTACAGATACAGGAAAGAGAAAGGAAAATATCAGAAACAGTGGGGTAAATAAACAGAGGATGAGGAAAGAGCAAGAAATGAAGACCAAGAAACGAAGACCTAGGACTCAAGTGAAGAGACCAAGGCTTGGCAGCAGTGTGCTAGCTGTGAAGGCTTTGTTTAAGAACTGGCTGAAATCTTGCACATCTTGTCTTTGTTGCTTTGTTTTCTGTTTTTCTCTAACCTCTTCCAGCTAAAATACTGAATTTCATTGACTATGGTTTTGGCCTAAAAATGTTGTCACAGACCAATGATTGGAAACAAGATAGAATACAGACTCATGAGAAATTGAAACCAAAACTTTCAGCTGAAAATATATTTAAAAAACATTGAAAGATCAAATGATAAAAACCAGCAGAAGAAGATTTAATAATCTGTTTTAACAAAGCTCTCTTGGCAGGAGGCAAAGGAACAAAATGATTGCCAAACCAGCATTTGGTTTCAGACAGGTGACTCATGCATTGCCAGTTATTGCATCAGTGAGAAACAGACCTATATTCATACATAATAATGGCTATCAGAGGTGTCTTTATATAGATTAGCAACAGCAAGTGTGAAAAATGACTCTTTGAGTTATTTTCAATTTTTCAGTTTCGGTTTCTCAAGATGACGTCTTCGCGCTCAGAATGAATTCCATATACACTAACGTCACAGGGGCCAGGTGATGGAGAAGATCCAGACTGATCATGGCACAAGTCTTAAGCCTGCACATAAACCTATGACCTGGCCAGGTCCAGGTCCAGCTTCTCGACCTTTCAGCTAAGATCAAAGAGCAGTAGATGTTCTTATCTTGAGTTAATAGAGTGTAGTAGATGTTCTTATCTTGAGTTAATAGCTTGAAAAATAAAGCTTCATTGTCATAGTCACCTGGTGCCAGGGTTGCTCGCATTCAGTGCAAAAGCTGAAGCAGCACACCATGCAATAGGCCAGGTTGAGGTCCGCGTCCTGTTCACGGATCACCACAGACTGGCAGCGAGGACAGTACACCACATCCTCCATTTCGTCCAAAGACCGCTGAAATATACAGACACACACATGGTATCTGGCTAACCCTTTCACTTTCACAAGTGACTGTACACAAAGCAATTCTAGTTTAACTTAACTATTTCACTTGCAGCCAAAGATCTACCTGCAGTTCACAGGTGACTGCATGCAAAGTAGTTCAATTCTTAATCAAAAAAAAAGTTTTACAAAATGCAAACTAGTCCTGGTCAAAATTACAGGGATCTACCAATGAACTGTTTCCAGTAAACTTAAAAAGCAGCATGACACCCTACTTTTTCTTTCATTTTCTTCATATGGATATTATTAGTTATTATTATTTTGTATTGGGACAGGCCTAGCTAATCCCTGCTATCACCATTTGTGAGATACAGTACAGATGCACAACTGAAACTTCCTTTCATTATCCGCTTGAATGCATCTGCCAAACCGTCTCGTTGGTCATCTGCTGAACCACCTCATTGGTGAGAGGCTGTGTTGCAATGCTGCTGACTAACCCACTTGTCAATGACTCCTATATATACTGATGACTTTTACTAACAGTAAGTATTGTGTCACACACAAATAAGCATTCCACCGTACACTACAAGATACAAGATACCTGACTGCCATGTTCAGAGAACAGGAATTTTGTGAAGTAATAATAATAATAATTACAATATTTATATACCGCAAAATCTTGATAAAATCAAATCTAAGCGCTGAAGCAGACACACACGCAAGCACGCACGCACGCACGCACACACACGCACGCACACACACACACACAACCACACACACGCATGGCTATAAATGGGGAGAAAGAATAAAAGCAATAAAAGCAAGAATAAAAGCAATGGAAAATTATAGAGAGCATAGCATATACAAATTACAATTATATATTATAACCATGTGATTCCCTCCGAACGGAGACAGGCTGCAGAGGGGGGGGTTGAGTGAGGTTAGGATTTTATGCGGAGGAGAAAAGGTGAGTTTTGAGAGAGGACTTGAAGGAGACAAAAGTAGGTTGTTGACGGACTGAGAGAGGAAGTTTGTTCCAGGAGAGTGGACCAGAAACAGAGAAGGCTCGTGGACCATAGGTATTGAGCTTAGTGCGTGGAAAGCGAAAAGTCAGAGGATCAGAGGCAGAGCGGAGGGTACGTGAGGGAACATAGATCTCAAGTAGGCTTGACAGGTAATCGGGGGCTGCGTTATTGAGGCTTTTGTAGCACATGGTGTCTAGTTTGTACTGTATGCGCTTTGATACAGGGAGCCAGTGAAGTTGTGCCAGGAGAGGAGATATGTGGTCAGCTTTTTTCTTTTTGAGTACAAGGCGTGCAGCATTGTTTTGAATGCGCTGTAGGATGTGAATGGTGGAGGCAGGAAGACCAGACAGGAGTGAATTGCAATAGTCAATGCGAGACATTATGAAGGAGAGAACGAGTTTTGCAGTTGTTTCGACAGAGAGATACTTCCTGATCAGCCTTATACGATGGAGATGATAGTAGCAGGATCTGGCAGTTTGAGAAACAAAGTTGTTCATGGAGAGGGTAGAGTCAATGCAGACACCAAGGTTTTTAGCTGAATCAGAAATTGGGACTGATGTGTTACATAATGGGAGAGAAAGAGGAGGCAGCTGAGAAAGTTTCTGACGGGTGCCAATGAGGATAGCTTCTGTTTTGTCGTCATTAAGCTGAAGTCTATTGTGTGTCATCCAGTTCTTAATGTCCGAGTAACACTCAGTGGTGCGAGTCAACAGGCGCTGTATATTATCAGGTGAGTCACTGTCTTGAAGTTGGGTGTCATCAGCATAGAAGTGGTGTTTTATAGAATGGGAGTTGATGATGGTGGACAGGGGGGAGGTGTAAAGAGTGAAAAGAACAGGGCCAAGGACAGATCCTTGTGGAACACCACAGGTCAGGTATGCAGGTTGAGAGTAAGTGCCATTGATGAGAACGGTTTGTTTTCTGTTTGATAGGTATGAAGTGAACCAAGACAGAGCAATGTCAGAGATGCCAAAAGTATGATGAAGTCTAGAAAGGAAAATACCATGATCAATGGTATCAAAGGCTGCAGACAGATCAAGGAGTGTGAGGAGAGAGACTTTGCCAGTATCAGTTGCAAGGAGGAGATTGTTGAGAATGTGTAGTAGGGCAGTTTCAGTGCTATGGCACTGGCGGTAGGCTGACTGGAAAGGATTGAGGAGATTGTTGGCAGACAGGTGAGAGTTCAGCTGGTTGAGGACGACTTTTTCAAGGAGTTTTGACAAGAAAGAGAGATTAGAGATAGGCCGGTAATTTTTCAGTTCATTTGGATCTAAATTGTGTTTCTTGAGGAGAGGGTGAACAATAGCAGACTTGAAAGAATCTGGGACAGTTCCAGTTTGAAGAGAAGTGTTTATGATGTCAGTGATGAATGGGAGGAGAGTAGGGAGACAGTCGGCGTAGAGAGAACCTGGAAGAGGATCCAGTTCGCAGGTTTTGAACGACATGGATCTGATTGTGTTGAGAATTTCTTCTTGTGAGACTGGGGTAAAAGTAGTAAGAGGTGTGCCAGAGAAGGAAGGGTCAGGTGGGCATGGTTGACAGGGTGTCCTGTCAAGCCTGTCACGAAGAGTTTGTATTTTGGTGGTGAAATAGTTGGAGAATACAGATGGGAGTTCTTCATTTGTATGTTTTGTTGGGAGAGGTAAATCTTTTCGTGTGCCAAGGAGATGGTTCATGGTTGTAAAGAGTTCTTTTGAAGAAGAGGCATTCAGGATTTTGGTTTGGAAATAGCTTGTTTTTGCTGATGCAATGAGGGTGGATACTTTTGTTTTAGAGGCTTGGAAAAGTTGCCTGTGTACAGTGAGTTTGGATTTGCGCCAGCGGCGCTCTGCTCTGCGGCGGGCACGTTTTGCACAGGCAATCTCATGAGTGAGCCAGGGGGTAGGGGAGCGGTCAGGTAAAAGACGGGTTGTGCCTGGAGCATGAGTGTCCAGAAGATGGTGGAGAGTAGTATAGAATTCATCGGCAAGGTTATGTGACTTTTCAGAAAGGAGACGGGAGGCATCAGATGAAAATGTGGAGAGGTCGATAGATTTGAGATTGCGTCGAGTCACTGTGCGCATGGTACGGGAAGGAGGAGAAATGTCGAGAGAACAGAGAATTGCAGAGTGGTCAGATGGAAGGGCTGAAGTTAGACGGGTAGAAAGAACTAAGCAGTTGTCAGTAGCGGAATTGTGGTGATCACGAGAAATGATCCAGTCAAGAATGTGACCTTTTTGATGGGTTGGTTCAGAAATGTGTTGAGTCATATTGTGATTGGACAGAGAGTTGATGATATGTCTTGTGTCAAAACGGTGAGTGTTGTCATAGTGGACATTGATGTCACCTAGAATGATGAGATTTCCAGGTAAGAGGCAGTAGTGGTCGAGCAATTGGTCAAAGTCAGAGAGAAACGTGGATGTGGTGAGTTTGTTGGCAGAGCTAGGTGGGGGTCGATAGACACAGGAGAAGGTAATGGGGTGAGGGGTGGATTGGAAGGATACTTCAACGTGCTCGAAAGAAGGATGGGAGAAAGGCAGAGACTGCGAGAAAGATAGGCGGGAATGGAGTGAGTCGTTGTAGAGGATGGCGATACCGCCACCTCGGGATGAGCGATGGAAAGAAGCAAGCCTGTAACCACTCGGAGTGAGGCTAGCATGTATAGGTTCGTGACCAAGGGGGTTAAGCCATGTCTCTGTGATAAAAGCAATGTCAACATGCTCATCTGCGATAAAATCAGCAATGACTTCGGCTTTGCCATCAGTGCATGTTGACTGAGCATTAAAAAGGCATAGTTTCAGCCTATCACAGTCATATGGTGGTGGCCGAGGTGGCGACGAAGGCGGCACCAACGGGACAGAAGGCGAAAGCGGCACCGGCGGGACAGAAGGCGAAGTGACATCATGCTCACTCCTTTCAACTCACATCACACTCACTCACATCCTCACACATGACATGGCAATTCCCTCAACCACTCCTCCCTCTCCCCTGCAATTTTCCATCACAGGACGCTCATTAAAATCAATAAAACAAAATCAGATATACACACATATTCATACATATACATATGCCTGCATAAAGGCACAGAATGTGTGAGGTTAGCACAATGTAATCCTAAGTCAAAAGCACAATTAAAACACATACACACAACACAAACACACACATGTATGCATGCACATGAACACGCACAAATGCACACACACACACACACACATGCTAAAAACATACATTTAAAGAATACACAACATCATACACATACATGAACTCTAAAATACAAAGCGGATATGCAAAAATAACACACACATGTGACCAGTTAGACTATTGATTACACAATGATTCCTGAACTGCAGCTATATCCACAGTCAAGAGAAAATGGCTTAATGTGAAGGGAAAATGTAGGTGCGTGGGTAGTCCTCAGCCTTAAGAGGCAAAACAGGGTTGTCTGCCTTGCAATGGTAAGGACAACCAAACAAAAAAACAAACAAGACCTGTCTAGTCTATAACAATACAATTAAAACAGAAACCTTTGAGGGAGACACCTCTTGAAAATAGAAAGTATTGTTATTCTAAGGGAAACAAAATCTACAGGCATTGGTGGCTTGTGATACAAAACAAAATGAAAAAAATCGACTAAAGCCAAAGTGAGTGACAGACAGCAAGGAACAAAACCTTCAGCTGTTTAATGTACCTGGAGTGAGAGGGTTTCCCAGCGAATGAAGTCATCAGGGGACAGCACTGTCTGCAGAACATCCGGTGTTATGATTGTCTTGCAATCTGTATCCGGACATCTGGAAAAAGGCCCGAATACACTCCTTACAAATTTGGCAACCACGACTGCATCTTTCAAAAACTGCCTCAACACAAAATGTCTCAAAAAGCAACAAACAATATATCAAACGACTTATTCCAAACTTTACTGGCTGTCTCCACAGTGAGAGAATGTTATATACTGAATTACTGTTTCACCAGGGTAACTATCCCTGTTGTCAAGATATCACAAAGTGTCAACTGTGGTCTGAACAGCACATACATATTAGATGACTCTTTTAACCCTCTGACTTCTGCACTCATCCAACAACTGCAGAAACATAACTCTTTTGACTTCCTCACCCTATCCACCAGCTTCCTGCAGGAAGCTGGTGGATAAGGTGAGGGAGTCAAAGGGTTAAGTTTTTGCTTTGCTAGCATGCTTGACAATGTAGGCTGCTGGTAAACAGGGTGTCCAGGAATCAAATGATTAATGTACTCAGAAACCCTTTTAGTGTATTAAAAAAAAAATTTTTGTTCCAGAAATAACCTGAGCAGAAAGTGTTAATGCATCCTTAAGACTTAGAGAACAAAATAAAAAATAAAAAATGATCATGACTGAACAGCTCATATGTAGTATTTCTTGTCAATTCAGGATTTTTTTACAGTCATAATCTGTGGTTATCAAAGGAGGGCATGCCCACTATAATTTCCACTTTTGCAGCTACAGTTCTATATTATATTTGGGCCACTTCTTCTGCAGCTAAAATGTCATTTCTGATATGAAACATGATTCACAAAACATGGATGCCATCCCACTAATACAATGCATGGTCTCCACCCTAAATTTCACATGATGATTCTCTCACCACTGTAAAACATCAAAATACATAAAAGAAGAAAGGTAAACCTACTAGAAAGTATTACTCACGTGAGAAGCTGAATGGTGCCAGCAGTGACATGGATGTCACAGTGAGTGGCAATGCAGTCAAAACAAAAGTGGTGTTTGCAGGGCTCCAGACGGAAGAACTTGGTGCCTGGTTTTTCATCACAACACAGACAGCACTCCTGCATGGTCTTGCAGAATTCAATGGCCTCTTTCTGGTTGTTGTACCTGGGAAACAGATGACGCTGCAGTATATGCAAAAAATTATCTCCAGAAAATGGACTGACATCAGATTAATTTGAAATTATTTTTCCTAGAACTTATAACGATGAAAACACCACTGAAAATTCCACATGAGTTTCTTAAGAGACTGCACTGCAAAACTATTCAAATGTTGTCTTGCTATCAAAATATACAATAGGGCAATTAACATTCTCCTTTATTCAAAATAAACAATGGAGCAATTAACATCCTCCTTTATTTCAACCAACATATCTATCATTAATTCTTGTTGATCACTAACATCTTAGCATCTTCCGAATGAAGTTCTTTACCATGAGATTTTGCTCTTATGAACGAATACTTTAAAAAAAAAAACATCAATCACTAGTACTTTAAAAAAAAAAAAGAAAGACATCAATCACTTACTGAAGCAGTATATGAACAGCCTGGCCCACATCGTGCACTCAGACATAGTGCGATCATCCACATCATCATCCTCTGAGTTGTTGTCACTTTGGGGCATCAGCACCAGCCTTTCTGTCAGACCAAGGAAGCTACAACAAGAAAACACGCCCATAGTGATGGTAAAGTTCAAATCCACAACAGAATCAATATACAGAACGTTTCTTGTTCATACAAAGAGCAACAGACACCATTTTCTTTTCTTCATTTTTTCATATGCCACTTTCAGTTGCTAACTTTCAAACATCATTATGAATCTTACAATGAATCTGATTAAATCTGAAATAAGTGAATGAACACTCTCTCTCTCTCTTTGTCTCCTCTCCCTTTCTTTCCTTATATATCATTAAAATAAAGAAAAAAAAGACACACACTAGTGTTAATAACCAACCTCGACAAGCATAACAGTTGAGGGGCAAGGATACCAGTTTTGTAACTGGCCGACATAGGTTCAATTCTGCAAAAATACTACCTGGTGAAGATTTTTTCGATTTCCCAGGTCAACACACGCAGAGACATGCTAGTCTGAATCCCTTCAAGTGTATATGTATGCAGAACATGGAATATGCGTGTTAAAGATAATGTAAGCCATGCTAGTGTTTGGTGGTTTACAGAAACAAGAAAACTCAGCATGCACACCCCCAAAATAAAGTATGACCGCCCTAATGAGGGACAGATAGAAAAACATGTCCATACACGTAAAATCAACTTGTATACTCAAGTGTTCATGGGAGTTGCAACCCATGAATGCTGAGAAAAATAATTTTAAAAATTAAAGAAAAACACTGACCTCATACTTTCTTTTTCCAACCAATCCACCCAGGAGAAGATGATGGGCATGTTTGGTGTAGCCTCCCACAAACTATCCAGCTGTTTGCAGAGGGCACTGAGCTGGGTGCCTTGCAGCCAGACGGATGACAGTGCAAATACCGGGGGAGCCTCCGATGGGTAGTTGGGGGGCAAGGTCAGGTGGAAAGTGAGAGGATGGAGGTAGCGTACCTGGAAGGATCCGGTCCAGCGCTCTCCTGTGTCAACAGTTGTCAGTATTTGTCATACCTGTGATTTTAGGGAGACTCACGCGCAACAGATCAGGCAGACAGAAGAGTTTATAACATTAACCCTTTGACTCCCACACCCTGTCCACCAGCTTCCTGCATTGTCAGCCACGGTATCAAAACAAAAACTTAACCCTTTGACTCCCTCACCCCATCTACCAGCTTCCTGCAGGAAGCTGATGGATAGGCTGAATGAGCCAAAGGGTGAAGTTTCTGCAGTTGGTGGATAAGGTGTGGGAGTCAAAGAGTTAAACTAATATATGAACGACTAGCATGAGTGTTTGCTATTTACTAATCATAAATCAAGTAATATTTTACATTTCTGCTATGTGAACAAGACCAAGTTGTCAAAAAAACACAGAGTAGGCCTCAATATAGTTCCTGCTCATGATTTCCTCACAGAAAGACCAAGAGAACAGCTATCAACAAAATAGCAACCTGGTATCAGGAATCGTTCATAGTCAAGTACACACCTACTTTATCATTTGTAAACACAATGTGGTTCAGTTACCATACTCATTTTTGTCAAGCACACATTCATGGAATACCTAAATAATTCACTTTAGCATTTGCAGACACAATATAGTTCAGCTACAACACACACACACACACACACACACACACACACACACACACACACATCACACACTCACACACACACTCACACATGCACACAACTAAGAGCACAGAGCCAAATCTTCAGAGCCAAAACCTCACTTATTGAGTATGCAATTCCGGAAGTCAGTTGAACAGTATCATGAAGTCTGACAGAACTACAGTATCCACTGTGATCAGACAACCATCTTTAGACTGGACCAGGCTTAAAACCTCATGAAGCCAAGTTTTGTGACACTAACAATCCCCTTTCCCAGTGCTAGGCCTCAAAACAAGTCCTTTTCTCACACTGGATGGAGCAGCAGGGAAGTTTCAGTCTTTTACTCCTAATTTTTGTATCTGGTGTGTGTTTGTTTGTGATCTTACGTTTGACAAAGGCCAGTTTGTTTGTGATCTTACGCTTGACAAAGGCCAGTTGGCCGAAATTTGCGCCTGTCTTGTCTTGTTGTATTTAATATGCGTTCTTATTCTTATTTCATGTTTTTTTGTGGTTCTCTTAAGAAATCAGTTATAAACATAGTACAGAAAAGCTAGCACATCTCAGCAGTCTGGCCTCAAGCAAACACATGACCACACAAGATTTTATTGGGATCTGCAAACAAGAAAGCGACTGGCATATCTAAACCGGTATTCAGTTCATACCATCAACACCAAATACTGTTAAGTACTGGCACTGTGGTAATTACTTTAAATTATGGTAGTTACTATATTAAATTCACCTGAAATTGATCGTTCTAAAGCAATGCCTTTCTCTATTTCAAGGGTTGACGCCGATGCTGTCGCTCCTTCTTTCTGTCCCTCTGCCCCTGCCCCCTCCACAGGTGCGACCTCTCCCCCCACTGCCCCTTCAAGTTCTTCACCATCCCTAGGACTCTGCTTCTCTGACTGGGAAGGACTGGATTTCTCTGACATTGGCAGAAACAGGTCTATCTGGCACATCTCTGAAGGTGTCACAACAGGTACCTGGATCTGAAACATAAAGCATGCGTATCATCATTCCAAAGCTGCTCTGTTAGGAAGATAATGAAAAGAATAGTTTTTTTTAAAAAGCAGAAAAGGAAAGAAAAACTAAAAAAGAAAAAAAAAAGGAAAATGAATGACTTCAATCAGTGTTGATGGCGGCAAAATACTAAAGCTGATTGATTAACAGCAACAAAAAATTATTCCATAGAAAAGACACAACTGTCACAATAAATTTATTATTCAAATTGGTTGACAAAATTGCTCTAATCAAAAATCTATCATGCATATAAAATGCAATGCCTCTATACTAATTTGATTTTTAATATAAGTCAATTCTGCAAATACACTGCACCATGCAGATTCAATCATCCTATCAAAAATAGGAATGAATAAAATAATACTAATAATCCATTATAAGAAACTTTGAAAACACATCAGCTATGAACAACTGAAGCAAAAGATCTATGAACAGCAATCAGTAGCAGAATAGCAATGTAGCAGAATAGCAATTTCACTTTTAAGTATGACATATCCCAATGATAACATACTGCCTAATCCATAAATGATGTTCAACAGAAGATCTTTAATATCTATAGCTGGAAAGAACAGAAGCAAGAACAAGAATGTAAATTACAAAATAGGGAGAAGAAGATATGTCTAATCAAGCCCAAATAACAATGTCAAATTATAATAATTGTCACCTGTATATCAAACAAGCCCTGGCCGCCCTCATCTGGCTCATTTAGCACCATTATCCTCTGTTCATCACCATCATCAAAGATGGACTGAATGGCCACCATCTATTTAAAAGAACAAACACCATGTTACATGTTGCAAGATCTTTGAAATATGTGATGCTGTTTGAGAAAGGAGGCTACAGTGATAAGTTTTCATTTTTGAATTCTTAACTCATTTTAAAACTTCAAAGTGTATAAATTAACATACAAAAAACAAAATAAATTTATCTTTTCTTTTCAGACACGTTTGAACTTTGTAAGTGTACTTCTGACAACGGAAGTAATACATTCATCAAATTTTGAATGATAAATTTTTGTAATAGAGACTTGCTTTTTAAAGCGCTTTCAGTTATAAGATTTGACAGAACTTCAGGACATTGACATTTAGAAGTTAAAAATTCAAAATACGTGCCAACACTCGTGTTCAAGCAAACAGGAACCAGATAAACATGAAAATATAATCAGAACGCATATCTAATACAACCAGACAAGACAGGTACAACTTTTCACCAAACTAACCTTTGTTAAGTGTAAATGTAAGATTAAAAAAAAAAAAAAAAAAATCACAATAAATACAAAAATCAGGAGAAAAAGAGTAAAAAAATTCCTGCTAAGTACTGCTAGTTTTGCTCTTTTTCTCCTAATTTTTGTATCTGTTGTTTGATGTTTGTTTTTTTGATGTCTTACATTTACACTTGACAAGGCTAGTAGGCCAAAAACTTTGCGCCTGTCTTGTGTGGTTGCTTTAAACACACGTTTAGATTTTAATGACTTGAGATATGGAAAGCTCTCAGTTGACCCAATTTTGACCAATTCCACTATTTTTAGCCATAGATAGCTGCGTCTTTGGCCTCCTTTTCCCGTGATGGGTCACATACCCTTAATTATGTCAAACAATAATAGACGTAATTTAAACGAAACATGCACATGCACACACACGCACATTTACACACACACACACATACATACACGCACACACACACACACACACACACACATATGCACCCACATATAAATACACACACATATTAACAAACATACTGACATACTCACTCACCTACGTAACTTTTTTCTAAAGCATTTCAATTTTTCTCAGAACCATGTATGCACAATGTTTTCACCCACAATGTACAGGTGGTATGTTGCAGCAGTCAGCATACTGTGTGTCTTTGGTGGGCATGCACACTGAATGCTTCCAGTTTTCCATAAGCCACAGGACAAAGACATGACTTATAGGATCTCTAACATACATATTTTGATGTTATATGCATGTACACATGATATGGGTGCTGGATATTTTCATGTTTCCATAAATCACAAGTCACTGACATGACTTACACGTCTCATGACCTTAAGCATGCATACAAACATGATGGGGTTTTTAGATACAAACAGATCTGCACACACACACAGATCCAGGAGATTGCAAAATTTTCCACAATAAGTTTTATCCACTGGCAGGGGGTACCAGGCAGGATTAAACTGAAACCTGCCAACTGGAAGTCCACTGTCTTAACCACTTGATTTTACAAATATAGCGAAAAATGATGAATATGAACAAATGCTTCTCTCTTCACGTTCAAGACAATTACCTGAAAAAGTGCTGTGAATTCTATGAACACATTCCACTCAAGAACTCAAAATTAATGAAACTTACGTTATGTGAAAAGCCAACAATTGGTCTGACTCCATTAAGCCCATAACAACAAAACTGTCCAAGCTACCAACACTAACTTTAAATACAGCACTGACTGTAACAGGTAAACCTACATAACACAACAGTAAATACTAATTATTTAACTTTAAGATCCAAAATAAGTGCTACTGCCCGCGTCCAAGCAAACAGGAACAACAAGAACAAGAAAACCGAAAAAGAATGCGTATTGAATACGCATTCTTTTTCAGTTTTCTTGTTCTTCTGGTTACTAATTATTTAGGCTAGATAACACAAACCTGAGAAAATTCTGTTTTTGATAGTATTAAATCATTCATTACAAGGAGAAAAAATTAAGAACAAATGAACAGACCTCATCTCGCTGTTCTATCAGATTGTCCTCTGGAACTGCTGTGCTGGCGTCCATGGCATGTAAACTGGACGTGGACTGAGAAGCAGGAATACTGTCGCAGCCTCCACCATCATCTTTCATGTTTAGCAACAGTGTATCCAACAGTGGTGTTTTTCTCTATTGCAACTGTACAAAGGACAACACAAATATAATTCATATTAGCCTGTATGTATAATACAAAAGAAGCTACATCAGTTAACGAATATCCCCTTCTCCTCCTTAGCACATTTCATTATCTAGTGTATGGGTTTATATATATATATATATATATATATATATATATATATATATATATATATATAAATTAATATAATATATATACTCCTAATCATAATTTAAGGGCCACTTCTTCCTTCCTCTCTAATTTTAAGTTGAAATAATTGACAATGTTTAGAATTGATTCTATGTTTTATTTCATCATTTCCACACCTGTTTTGGAAAAAGAAATTAGCACAATGACCCATTAGTGAACAGCACATGCATTTAAAGGAACATCCCCCCCTTTTCAAAAAACAGAAAGTGTCAGATTTGGCCAATCTGTTTTCAATATCGCGTGTGTCCGCCCCGAGCCTGGGTGCATGCTTCACAGCGCCGATGCATCGACCCCACAAGGGTACGGAGTGTGTCCTGAGGGATGGCCGCCCACTCGATCTGCAGGATGTCGACCAGCCTGGCCAGGGTGCCCGGTGGGGGGTGGTTGTCCCTGATGCGCCTCCCGAGCACATCCCAGAGGTGTTCAATTGGGTTCAGGTCAGGTGAGCACGCTGGCCAGGCCATACGGACGACTTCATGCTGCTCCAGGAAGTCGGTCACAAGGCGTGCTCGATGCGCAGGTGCATTGTCGTCCTGGAAGATGGCGCCTTGACCAAGGTCCACAAGCGCAGGCAGTGCCACGGCCGCCAGAACCTCGTCCCGGTACCGGACCCCGTTCAGGATGCCGTCAATGGGGAGCAGGGGGGTCCGGGTACCACGGCTCATGCCACCCCACACCATCACCGACCCGGCCACCGACTCTGGCAGTTGCCTTGTCCCAGGTCACGTGCTCCCTGGTCCCAGGTCATGCGGCGCACTCTGTTGACCGGTGACAGCACGGGTCGGACGGCCGGTCTCCGTGACCTCAAGTTTGCCTCATGTAGCCGTCTTCTCACCGTGCTGCAGCTGATGTTAGCACCTGTTGCGTCCCTCAGCTGACCCCTCAAGGTCACCGCAGTGGATGCCCTTTCCCTCAGGACGGAGAGGGCAAGGTAGTGGTCTTGCTGTCTTGTCGTTACTCTGGGTCGACCCGTGTGACGCCTTTCCTGGACTGCTCCAGTCTCATTGAAGCGCTCCAGCAGTCTCTGGATTGTGGAATGCGACACTTCAAGTCGTCTAGCAACTTCCCGCTGCGCTAGGCCTTCATCAAGCAGAGCGAGGGCTCTCCCCCGCTGCTCATCCGTCATCCGTCGTCTTGCAAGCATGGTTAAAACGAACCAAGAACGGGTCCTTTTTATCCTCGTCTGCGGGCAACTTTGGCTGGAGTAGTGTTCAAAAAGGGCTTGCCTTGCACGTGCAAAGCGAATTTGTCGCTACCTTGCCTGCGTCGTCAGAGAGACCCTGCTGAAGATTCGACAATTTCGTGTGGAAATTGTCTTCCTTGGGCCGCCCATTGCAAATCGGCAAATCCCCAAACACATGCCAAAAGGAAACTGCAATGTTGTCTGAGCTCTTATCCATTCAGTTACGGCAACGAATTGGAGAAAAGAGTAAGAGAAAATAGGTTATTTCTCCTTTCAAAAATTGACTCAAAAACGTTCCTGGCCCTTCAATAATGACGTGTAGTATATATATATATATATATATATATATATAATCTATGTTAGGCCCTATAACAAAACTTCATCTGTTGCAGTGAATGGGGGTCATGGCATTGTATCCACTTATCACATTTCATTATCTAGTGCATGGGTCATATATATATATATATAGGCTACATATAGGCTATATATAGGCTATTGTGTCTATGTACCATTGTGTCCACGTACCATTGTCACCACATGTCACTGTGTCCACGTGCCTATAACAAAACTTCATTTGTCGCAGTGAATGGGGGTCATGCCGTTGTATCCAAGTGCCATTGTGTCCATGTACCACTGTGTCTGTGTATCATTGTGTACATGTACCATTGTGTCCATGTATCATTGTGTCCATGTATCATTGTCATGTATCATTGTGTCATGTATCATTGTGTCCACATGCCATTATGTCCCAGTGCCACTGTGTCCATGAACACCATGAATGGGACAAGATGGATCACACTGGATCATACTTGTAGTACTATGGCCCAATTTTAGCCATCGTATCCAATTTGGGGTAGACATACCTTCGTTGTATGAGTGCCACACGCACTATGGGACATCATAATCTACTTGAAATCCTATGGCCCAATTTGGGTTACCAGACCCAATTTGGGCTATCATGCCTCCTTTCACTAAGTTTCAGCATTATGAGCGTTGGCCTATTGAAAGTTACCATGGTATTTGGACGCAATGGACACAACGGCACGTGGACACAGTGACATGTGGACACAATGGTACGTGGACACAATGGTACATAGACACAATGATATGTGAACACAATGCAGGGCTGGCGAAATCCACTTGCCTGATCACCTGAGGTGAGTAAAAAACCTGTCGGGCAAGTCAAAATAAAAAACTACTAGTCCGTTGGGTGAGCAACAATTCTGACCCCTGCATTTATGATTTATTTTGTTTTGCGTGAGAAACAATTCTAACCCCTGCAGTTATAAATTAATTTGATTTTTTAAACATTCCAATCTGCCAATTGATTTCATTTGTAATGATCCAGTCACTGTCTGCCAACGTTCATGCAAAAAACGAGGCTATCTAGAGTTCTAAAGGCAACTCTTGCTTCCCTTAGGCCTGTCAGTGAGGGGAGTCAGTGCAATACAATCGAGTGTTTACAGATCAGTGACCTTTTGCCCAATCCGTCAGTTTTGGTTGAATGGGTAGAAGCTTCTCATTAAGTACAAAAACCAGAGAAAATAATATAACATACGTCTTATCGAGATCAAGGGATGGGGACGGGAAGAGAATGGGTGTGCTACTGGCAAGGAGAGACAAGAGCAAATTTAATGCATCACTTGATGAGCTGGTATGTCAAAGAAATCAGTGGACGCTACTTGATGATTTTTCTCGCATTATCTTCACTTGTCTGTCAGGACATAAATTTTAGTTGGGGTGGATTAAATATTTTCAAAGTGTTTTCCCTTCACAATGAACTGCTTAAGTCAAGAAAATGCGCACATACACACACACACACACACTAAAAGAGACATAATACTTATACAACAACAAACAGAAAATTTTGGGAAAAAAAAACCCTAAGAAAAAAAAGAAACAACAAAACAAAACAAAAAACACACACATCAATCAATCAACAAAAGCCAACAGCTAGGTAGTTCAGTACCACTACAGACCCTGCCAACAGATCAGGCATGGCTGGTGATCCAATTGAAACAAAATGAGTTTCTTTACAAAGCTCAGTGTCTAAAACTGCCAACTTTTCTACTAGACTTGCTTTAGTTTTACTGTTTTGGTGAACATACTTACCAAGTCTTACCAATGCCAAAATTTCTCACTATTCAAATTATGTACGTTTTACAGTAATTACACACACATAGACATATATGTATACACATTTCTCTTTCTCTCTTAATGGTTTTATACTCTGTCTCTTTCTCTCCCTCATGCACACTCACACTTTAAAGAGATTAAAATTTTGAAAGGGGAAAAATACTGCGAGATGACGATGAAGTAATTTGCAAAACATAACAAAGACCAGTTAGACTGAAATAAACTATTAAGTGAAATTTCCCATTTTGTTGTAGGCAGTCTGAAAAAGCCTTCTGGTTACATCATCTTCCACGGTTCCTAGTCAAGACTCGATCTAGTTGTACTCAGAAGCTGTAGAATTTCGTCCCAACGAGCTAAAGATTAAAGAAAATCACCCAAAACTGCACCAGTAACCAACGCGACATTCTATTTTCCTAGGATTCTAGATAAAAACAGTTACTAAAAAACAGTCTCATCACATCCATCATCAAAGAGATCATCAGAGAGCTGACAAACTCACAAAGGCATCGGTGTCTCACAATCACGTGTGACAATGCAAATTTCAAGTCATCTTGATCTTTGACTTGAGCAATTTCTACTAAAGCTAGTCCTCGTATATTCTATGAGTGGTAGGATTTAAACAGAACAGAACAAATATTTCATCACACATCACTCCTCTGTTGTAGCTGTGAACCCATCACTTACGGCAACGATCAGCTGTTGTGTATATGTTTAGAGTACGAAGTAGCGATCAGCATTCTGTTGCGGAACGCAATGCAATATCACCTCAATGGCACGCAGATTTATCTTTCCTTGTTCTCGGTGTGCTGTTTATCTTTTTACTACAATGAGAGAAAACAGCGTACAAGGACAACAAATGAGTTTGAAGTAAAATTCACACACACACACACACACACACACACACACACACACACACACACACACACCTCTCTCTCTCTCTCTCATGATCATAAACCAATTGTTTCATGAAGTTATCATAAAAGCTGTACTGACATATCAACAACAACAACAGCAATAAAAAAAAGTATATGATGTGCATAACTCAACATGGAAATAATGTAAACAAACGCATATCATGAATGAAACTTGAGAAATATACTTACAATTGTTTACTTGTAATGATCGAATGAAAAATCAAAAACGATTTAAAATCCAAAACAAGTGTGACTACCCGCATTGATTTAAAGTCTGAACAATGATTGTTATTCAAAACTCGTTTCATTCATGATAAGCGTTTGTTTACAATATTTCCATGTTGAGTTATGCACATCATATACTTTTGTTGTTGTTGTTGATATGTCTGTACAACTCTTATGAAAACTTCATGAAACTTGAGCCAAAACTTAAGACAGACACAAACATGTATACACACACACACACACACACACACACACACACACACACACACACACACACACACATACACACACACACACACACACACACACACACACACACACACACACACACCACACACACACACACACACAAATTTCGCAGCAAGCCCAAAATTATAAATACATTACTATCAGATGTACAGTTTTCTTTTTTAAGAGTACATTTTTAAAAAATAAATCTGCAACAATCCAGGATCCAGACATACATTAATTTGATTAACATATGGCACCACTGCAGTCAGTAGAGACATAAACACGCACACATGCACACACACACACACACACACACACACACACACACACACACACACACACACACACACACACACCACACACACACACACACACACACACACACACACACACACACACACACACACACACAGAGTTTAAATAAAAAAAAAAAACTATGACATATCACATGTTAAAAAGTCAGCCGGCTTTTGCAGTAAGTGCACAGTCCAAGCAACAGCAGCCACAAACCTCTGAAAGTTTATGAGACATCTCTGACTGCAGCTAGTGTTACTACCACTACAGTACAGCACTATGATTATAGTTTATTTTTTAACTGATTTATTTTTGTATGTTTTGAACTATTGGTGGTATACTGAGGAAGCAACCTCTCAAATGTATGGCATGGTAACTAGTTGGTGATAGGATAAAACGGATGAGGGACTGGAGAAACTACAATAATGGAGACATTTTCATGTTGATGAGGATCTAGATGAGGTTGTGTTTTGTATTGATTGGGGTGTTTTCTGTGATGTGAGATTAGTGAGATCAATTTATACTAATAAGATATTGAGTGGCTGGTTGTACTTTCATATGTCAGCCCCCCCCCCCCCTTTTTTTTTTATTTAAATATTTAACATAACAGAGATAGATACATATCTATTTTGATATAGCCAAGACTGCTCCAGTGACAGACTGATACAAATGTAAAACATAAGACCCATATGCTAGGTAGGACCTCAGGACCTTGCCAGCGCATAGAGCATAAATGCAGGCTTAAAACTTATGCCACGATCATTTTGAATTATCCAATCACATGACACCGGCATGGTTAGTGCATATGGAATTTAATCCAAGTGCGGAGACGTTTTCTTGAGAAACTAAAACTGAAACCATGAGTTCAAATACAGCAAGACAACAATACATAATACATACATATTACATACACATCAAATGTATATATATCATGCAACCGAATAGTCACATTTACATAACATCATCTAGAGCAGAAATACAATAAACAATGACAACAACAACAAAAATGAATAAAAAACAAAAACAAACAAAACCAAAAAATCACACATCTTTTATAAAGTGGATGAGGTGAGTGTTCCCTATGTTGTTTCAATCAATGCTTTATCAAAAACTATGTGGTGTTAAGTGAATTATATATAAGACATTTTCGTCATCAGTCACTGTGGTGAGTGTGAAAGGCCCTGGGTTCACTGTTTAAAATCTTTTTTTCATCGTTATTTTTTTTAAAATTTATTTTCAGCATAGGCTGTTTCGTTTTTCTGATAGGGCTACGGACTCAAGATCTGAAGTTTCAAGCCCGATTGCTACAAGAAAGTTGCATTGTTCGCTGTCTGCATTAATTAATGTTTCAATTAACTGCTTATGTTGTCTTGCCCATCAGGAGTATGGGCACAAGACACACAGTCCCGGTTCACCCCCAGCCACCCAGACCACTCAGAACCTACCATCCTAGAGAGTGAAGTAAAAAAAAGCAGTCCTAAAGGCAAGGCAGCTGGAGTCGACGGCATAACAACTGAAGCCATCCATGTATGCGGTGAAACCGGAATTCAGTGGCTCACCACCATCTTTCAGAAAGCTTGGGAGGAGAGAAAAAGTACCAGAAGACTGGCAAAATGCAATAGTGGTGCCAATATGGAAGAAGAAGGGCAGCAAGAAAGACTGCAGTACCTACAGAGGCATATCACTACTCAGCCATGTAGGGAAAATGTACGCAAAGATCCTGGAGCAGCGCACTCGAGCGAAAACAGAACATCTCCTCATTGACGCCCAATTTGGCTTTAGAAAAGGAAGAGGTTGCACCGATGCAATCTTTGCACTCCGACAACTGTGCGAGAGGGCGATCGAATATGACCGAGATCTCCATCTTGTATTCGTTGATCAAGAAAAGGCCTTTGATCGAGTCAACAGAGACAAGCTATGGAAGGTCCTCGAGCAGTACAACATCAAGGGCCAGCTGCTAGACAACATTCGGGCCATCTACGCCAACAGCAGGAGTGCAGTCCGCACCGCCAGTGGAACATCTGACTGGTTCCCAGTGACATCGGGAGTAAGGCAGGGCTGTAATCTCTCCCCTCTTCTCTTCGTGATCTATATGGATCAGATTACGAAGGAGGCAAACCCAGATCCTGAGGCACTCAATGAACTCATGTTTGCGGACAACCAGGCAATGGTGAACAATGACAAGAAACAGCTACAGGAGCACACTGACCAGCTCAATGAAAGCTGCGAGACATACGGCATGAAGATCAGCGTCAGCAAGACCGAGGTCATGACTGTCAGTAAGAGACCAAACAAATTGGATATCAACATCAACGGAACCCAGTTGAAGCAAGCCAGTGAATTTAAATACCTGGGCAGCATCTTCACTGAAAATGGCAAACTAGACAGAGAAATCGAGACCAGATGCCAGAAAGCCAACGCAGTCAGCTACCAACTTGCCCCTCTCCTGAAACACCCCAGCATTCCCACCAGCACTAAGGCGAAACTCATCAACGCCATTTTTCTACCAACACTGACATACCAGTGCCAGACATGGTCCCTAACTAAAGTCCTCGAGAGAAAACTGGTCACCTGTGAAATGAAATGCCTGAGGAAAGCAGTAAACAAGACAAGGCGGGACAAGATCAGAAATGAGGTGATACGCGACATGGTAGGAGCAACACCAATCGCACAACACATCGAATATATGAGGATCAAGTGGTTCGGACACCTCACACGTATGCCCCTAAACCATCCAGCTCTTCGGGCATACAACACCAGATACTCTGGCTGGAGAGCCAGAGGAAGACCAAGACGACGATGGAGCGACTCCGTGGCAGACACCCTCAGAGCTCACGAGATGTCCCTTCTCCAGGCCACCTGCCTTGCTGCTGACAGATGACTGTATCTCCCCGCGACGCCCACCAGTACAAGCGGAAGGAAAAAGTAAAAGTAAGTCAATCAACTGCCAGTATCAGTATTTTGTAAGTCTGCCTGTTCCCTTTCCCATTTCAAAATGTTGGCATTGCATAGAGCTTTGCACAGGATCGAGGAGTTTGAAAAATAATTGCTGGCAAGTAAGGGTGTAGCGTATATAGAATTATCCGAGTGTGATGAATCCCTTTTGAACAAACTCCAAACTCTCCTACCTCCTCATGTCTTTTAAAACCAACAATAATTTTTCTTTGCTCGCCAACAAGTTACCATACACCGTAGAAACGTTGCTATCTCATATGCCGTTAACAAATCAAGTTATACAAAAAATCTTCTATAGTAACTTTGCGATATCTTGTGCACTGATTTTGTAAGTCGAAAAATATTTTGCTGTACAGATGTATGCAATCAATTTATCATAAAAGAAGACAGCAAATGTTATTAATAATTTTGTTGCTAACTAGGAAAGAACATGGCGTTCAAGAAAGCTGTGCCACGTCAAGAAGCTGCGGAGTAGTCTATTATTACGTAGAAACACGATGGTTTAGGTTAATTTCGGTGTTTCAGTTTGTAAAACAGCTTGAGGTTAGAACATTTATGGCTGAATGGGATCTAAGAATCATTTGTGTATTTCTGAACGTGACCTTGAAGCGCCAGCTTGATACCGTGATATACGAGAGTGAAAGTAGCAGATCCAGTAGACCTACATCGAATTTCAGTTTGTGAACACATGCTTTGAATAAATTCGTTTCTTAAAGAGCGATGGGTCCCAACAGTATGCTTACCCGGCCGTCTCACATCATTGCGTTGTGTTCAATGGCTAATTTCATAAATTCAGCCGATCGAGTGATAATGCCGATCGCGATTGTGCCGATGTCAGACGAATTCAAATGGGATCTGCATGGCCAAGGGTGGGTTCTGTCTTCCTTTGCTGTGGGTTACATGAGCAGTCAGGTAAATGAAAATGTTCTTTATTTGCATGTAGTTGATTATTTAGTGGATATGATTACAGTGGTATTTTATACTTTGACTGTAGTCATAGATTTTTTTGTATTGATCTATTTTTGATTTTATAACACTGGTAGTGGTATCCGAATGTTTTGATCTATCTCTATCTATTTCATCATCATCATGTCTTTTGCCGCAGGGTGTTGGTGATCATGGTCCACCATATGAATTTATCTTTTGCCTGTTTAGATGGATCTCATCATCATCATATATCTTGCCACATGGTGTTTGCGAACACGATCCACCATACGAATTTTTTTGTGGCTGCAAGCATATTTCTCTTGCCTCATAAAATGTTTATCATTTTCCTGATCTTCTTGTGTTTGCTTCTCTCAACATTGTCTTGTTTGTTTTCTTTGCTGACCTCGGACCTCTTAATATTCTTCTTTGTCATTTTCTAGTCTTACTGCTGCTAGTTTGTTCCCAATACACGTGGCCATTTCATTCAATATTCAGCTTTTCCTGTTGATTAATCCATGTTAAAGACATGCTTGTTGCAGTTTACAGGAATAGAATCAACAATGCACACACACACACACACACACACACACACACACACACACACACACACACACACACACACACACACACACACACACACACACACACACACACAGTGACACACACACACACACACACGCACACTGACACAGAGGATGCTGACCTAGGGTATACTCACTTTTGACTTTTCCATAATAATCGTACAGTCTTTTGATTTTAAGCAACCAGTTGATGTTCATGTTTTTTCTTTTTTCCTTTGGATAAATTTTTTTTAATGTATAGATATAAACTTAGGGTCTGTTTTATGTCAGTCTTTTGTTTCTTTGCACTTTGTTTCAAGCCAAGCTTCTTTAGTTTCATTGTATTTATTCCTGATTTCCTTATTTGTCTTAGTTTATATTGTATCCTTCTTTTTCATTTATCTTCATATGTTCCTCTATCAAGCTTAAATTTTCTTTTGTCATCCAATATTTCTTTGCTTTTCTTTCTGCTCTAGCAATTTCTTCACAAATTATTGGGTTACACTTACAGAGAACTGCAATTCATGAATCAGAGGTATCTAGACTGTTAGTGTTACATAGCTTTTAAATCATTGTACAAAGTTCTACAACTACAAGGTTTTGAAATTTGGATAATAGTGGAAAAGAAAACAACATACCTTCAGTATTATTCACAGAGTAATTGCACTGTATGCTCAGAGTGTCTCAAATAAACTTATTTAGTATCACTATCACTATCAGTCACAGATTTTCATTGTTGTTATAACATTCACTTAACTCACTCGCTGTGTAAGGTTTTCTCCCTTGTTAGTCTTTTGCCATCATTTCTAAATATTATTATATGTCAGGACAAAAAATTTCATGTGATTAGATAAAAACAATGAGCATTGAAATTCGGCAGGTCATGTGTCAATATGTTGGTTCACGACATGTTGAAATTTATGGCTGCCGAGTTATAACATGTAAAATCCAGCGAAGATTCAGGTGAAATATGTTTGACAGTGTACATATTCAGGGAAATAAATCTGTTTATATAATAAAGTCACATTTTGATTGAAGTTGCCTGCAAACCAATTTGTACAACTCCAACCAGGGTAAGGAAAGACGTGATGTCCAGCTGAGGGAAAAAAAATAGTGCATCCCTCAATATTGGCACAGAATACACAAACAAACACAAATACATACATGCACATGCGCACACACATAGTGACATACATCCCCTCCCCCCCCCCCCCCCACCCCACACACACACATGCACTCACACGCGCGCACACATGTGCACACACACCATGAAACAGCACAACACAGCAGCAGCCACACAACGCACACACACACACACACACACACACACACACACACACACACACAACACACCACACACACACACACACACACACACACACACACACACCACACACACACACACACACACACACACACATACTACACACACACACACACACACACACACACACACACACACACACACACACACACACACACACACACACACACACACACACACACACACGTAGCAGTTCTTTCCCTTTGACCATTAATGATTAAGCTTATCATCCAGTCGTACTTGTTGCATTTGAATTGACCTACTGCAACCAACTCCCAGAATCACTTGCGTTTCCACAGGATAAATCACAGGAAATATTTTCACATTGTAGTGTGGATTTGTTGCTGCTTTGTGTATGTGTGTTTTTGTTTTGTTTTGTTTTTTGTAATCAGTATTCCCAGTGGAGCAGAAATTTGAATAGATATGTATGGTATTTAACCTATGTAAAGGATGAGGTTCTGTTAGTGTTACGGAAGTGAATTGCAGTGTACGAGGAAAGTTTTTGTTTTTTTGACATACGTACGTATCTTTACAACAAACTTGGGTGAAACTGATGTGCCAAAATCCAAGAAAAGAATACAATAAACAGCAGGATAAACAAAAACTGGATTTGAAACAACAATAGCAGCAGCAACAGCAGCAACAACAGCAACAACAACAGCAATTTCAACAACAAAAACAACACACACACACACATGTATATCTGCATATAGCTTTTAAATAGAACAATAACAACAACAAGAATAACAACACACATACATACCCAGTGCCACATATACCTTTTAAATAGCATAGCTTTTTTTTTGTTTTTTTGTTTTTTTTGATAATCAATCTGTGCAAATTGTTGGTGATATGTAAAACAATCCACAATTAGATGATCAAATGATGTGCATGGTGGTCCAGTGGATGAATGTTAGACTGTAGATCACAAGGCCCTGGGTTCAGTCTGCCTAAATACTTTCACCTGGTAGGTAAAATTTGGAGATTTCTAATCTCTCAGCGCATTATGTGTGCAAAATGCCAGTATCTAAACCCCTTTCGTGTGTAAACATACGCATGCAGAGTATCAAATATGGACATTGTTTAATATCCTGAATGTTTAAGATCCTGTGAATCGTATCTTTGGCTGCATATGGAAACACGAAGACACCCAGCTTGCATGCCTAGAGAGGATGTAGTATGTAGACTGCTCAGCTGTACCACCTGCGCCACTTGCTCAGTGTGGGCAAAATAATGTGCACACACGGTGCATGCATCTAAGAAAAATCAGAATGCAAGGAAAGATGATTCAGTGTCATGTGTTACAATTAGTTCTGGTGGTACATGAAAATTACTTGTGACTGTGCATTTCAGGTCATAGGTGGTAGTGCGGCCAAACGCTATGGTGGAAAGCGTGTACTGACTGTGGCGGTGCTGTTGTGGTCGCTATCAACCATCATTGTGCCACTGTGCTCTCATTCCATTCATGCCCTCATTTTCTCGCGTGTGCTTCTTGGATTGGGTGAAGGGGTTGGTAAGTAAATTAGGGTAAATAATTTCATCCTTTGATTATATATTATTAATACTTATTACATGTAAAACTTGCAGCTATTTTTGTTTTGCTTTGAAATTAGAGAAAAATAGTAATACTATATATAATAGATGAAGAATAAAAAAAGAAAGAAATTTGAAGAAATCTGTTAATTTTTAAATTGAAATAAAAACAAAACAAAAACCAGAACCCCGCCCCCATGGAAAAAAACCCCTCTCAAACACAGCAACAAACAAAGAAACTACGTTTCAGTAAATTGTAATATTTGTATCTGTATTCAAAGGCATGAAAAATACATAAACTTTAATATTGATTTGTAAATAAGTCAAAAATTCTGCTACCTGATTATTATGGTTATTGAACAGCTTCAGAAATTTGGAACATTCTGGTCCATAGACTGATTAGCGGATTAAAACAGTTTAGTGATTATTATTTATTATTAACTTAAGCAAAGAATGAGCATTATTGCAATTTAGTATTTTTACAGTTTAGGTCTTCTGTTTTAAGGTGTTTTAAGTTATTTGTGATTACAGGTCTGATTGTTGCAATTTAATATTTTTACAGTTTAGGTCTTCTGTTTTACGGTGTTAAAAGTCATTTGTGTTTACAGGTCTGCCCACAATATTTCACATCTTTGCTCACTGTATACCTGGGGAAGAACGTTCACGAGCGTTTGGATATCTTGTGGCTTTTGGTTCCATTGGTCAGACAGTTGCTGCTTTGGTGAGTGAGTTAGTGAGTGTGCATGTGTGTGTGTGTGTGTGTGTGTGTGTGTGTGTGTGTGTGTGTGTGTGTGTGTGTGTGTGTATACACATGTAACTTTTGTAATATATGCTTAAAAATACATTGTGATGGTATTTTTTATCTTTTTATAACATACCTAGCCCGGGTGAACATCCATAAAAGGCAATGGGTTTTCAAATCTCCAAATAAAATAATATGTGAGGGTTTTCATCTCTTCAAATAAAATTTTAGGGTTTTCATATCGACAGATAACATTTGTGAGGGTTTTCATATCCAGAAATGAAATTTCAAGTAGTTTGAAAACCTTTTGAAATTTTATTTGAAGTATGAAAAAGTTGAGTTTTCGAGATGTTCGTATTCTCTCTCTCTCTTCCCCCTCCCCCTCTCTCTGTCTCTTGCTCTTGCTCTCTCCTCTCTCTTTCACACCATTCCCATTTGAAAACCTTGCCAGTTGGTTGAAGTTTCCATCCTTCTTCAGTCTTAACTTTTTCACATCGTAACGCTAGCCCGCTAACGTTCTCATGGAGAACCGCAGGTGCCGGAACGCTAGGGGTATAGCGTTCAGCAAGCTCGCCGCTGACAACGTAACGCTAGGATTCTAGCATCTTGCGTTAGAAAATTCCTACGTGAAGCCAGTTACGGTCTAAGGGAAAAAACCTCTATTATAGTATCAGGTAACCGTTTCTAAATACTGTGAGAGTGATTTCCCAAGTAAAAAGTCTATTTGAAGAATTTTTTGGGCTTGAGAACAACATCACCCGAACCGCGTGCTTCACTGAAACAAAAGCAAAATGGAGCGCCTTACGAATGCGCGATGTCGCTGTTCACTCAGGACTGTGGAATTTGTGTGTGTGTGTGTACTTTTCTGAGCTTCTGATCAGATGATACAAGTCATGGAGAATTGGTGTCTCTTTTTTCTGTTTTGTTTACATCTGCTGAATGGATGAAATGCATGTCTGAAGTGCTCCTCAACCATGATATTTCATTGCACAAATAACCTCAAAGCATGTCTGAACAAACCTTATACTGTAGATATCCTAAAAGAGGATTAAATTACCTTTCTAACCATACCCTACATCTTGATGTTAGTCATTTGGGGCGCCTGTGAAAATTAATTCAAAGTGGCCTAAAAATGCACGTTTCCAAGGAAAAATAGTCAGTGGCAGCTGGCACGTCTGCAGGGAAGTAGGTCAAATAGCCAGCTGACGATGCCAAAGTGTTAAGGGCGTGAAAATTATTGGACACTGATTGCTGACTGAGAGAAGAGAATTCAGGCCTTTTAGACCAAATGCTTGAGGAAATTGCATTGGCTATTCTCTGAATATAAAACTAAGGAGTATGTATAGTACAAGCTCAGCACCTTAGCCTCAGTGGTCTACATCAATTGCTTCTGGCAACTGAAATGACATGAGCCAGCTTGGTTTGGTAATTAATGTCACCTGCCAGTGACATGCTGTCCAGGATTATCCATCAGGGTACCCTGGAAGGTGATTATCACCATGGTTGACAAGGGAAGAGCTGGGTGGCAAACTGGACTAACTTTATATCTGAACTGCTTGTTGTTGCACATCAGAGACAGAGATGGAGGATCCAGTCTTTTACTGCATTCCTTCAGCCCTCCCCAGTGACCATGCTGTTTATGGTGTTAGAAATGGAAAGATATGTGGACAGTTATGAATGTGAATGGACCCATTTTTAGAAGTATATGTTCAAATTTAGACCAAAAAAAAAAAGGATTTATGTTTTGTTGTCAGTTTACTGTTTTAAATAAATGGAAAAGAGGAAAGTGTGTATCGTTAAGACAGATATATACCCCCCTTACCCTGGCAGTGTGTGAATTTTTTTTTGTGGAAAAGAGAAAAACATGTTTGCTGTGACAGGTATGCCCACACTTACCCTGGCAGTGGATGTTTTACCTGTTTGGAATTGGAGGGTTGCTGTGGTTAGTAGCCTGGCTGTCACTTTACTCAGAGAAACGTAGCACACTGGATTTGGAGGAGGAATTTGTTGAACCCCCTAAAGTGAGTTGCTATGATCATTATTCATATATATATATATATACTAGTTTGAACTAATCACCCTTTGTTAACAATTTTCCCAGTTTTATTGTCTTATTACAGTCATGCTTTTATTTTAGTGTTACACATTGTCATAATTTTTATTACTGCTATTTCTGTTCAGTTTGTTTTTGTCTATATTAGTTTGTGTATCTGTTTTTTTTTTTACCTTTTTGATATACTGCCTGCTCCTGTCTTTTGCATATTTTCCACCCCCATCTTTCTTTGTTTATATCACACACACACACACACACACACACAAAACACACACACACACACACACACACACACACACACACACACAACAACACAGTATAATTTTTTTTCTTTTTTCTTTTTTTTTTTACTCTTCATTTTCTTAAGAAGTTCAGTTTACATACATCAGAAAAAAGCGTAATAATAGACTGCTGTAACACCATTCATTTTGAGTACATTGAAAGTGAACTGCATATTGTTTTCAGGTGAACAATACCAATGTGAGGTGGAGCGAGTTTGTGTCCCACTGGGCGTTATGGTCCGTGTACATCGCTCACTTCTGCATGAACTGGTCTAACTACATCATCATGCAGTGGCTGCCCACCTACCTGACTCGCAGTCTGGGTGCCAGTCACGGCTCCATCATGTTTACTGCTGTGCCTTATATCATGAATTCTTTAGTTGGAGTGGGTGAGTTGTGTATCAGTGTGCTTATTGAGTTAGTCACGTGCTGTGTGAGGTTGTAAATCTGTAAAAAAAAATTCATGTGATTAGCTCTTGATGGTTGTGATAAGCCATGATGTTGATTAGAAGCACTGTTTGTTTGGGGTTTAAAATCTAAATGTGATAAGCTCTTTATGTTTGATCATGATTCAAATCAATGTATATGGTAGTAGCAGTATTGTTTTCGGAGCTGTATGTTAACAGAAATGTGACATTTTGGTAATCAAATTGTTTTCATCCAGTTAAAAATGAAACACATTTATTTCTGTTCAGACACTGCACAGGTACTCAGTGTTATTCAGATAATTTCATCAAGGTAACACCTTTAACCCTTTGATTTCTGCGTCCCGTCCACCAGCATCCTGCATTGCCAACAATGCTAGCAAAGCAAAAACTTAACCCTTTGAATCCCTGGTGGTTAGGGTGAGGGATTCAAAGGGTCGTTTTTGCAGTTGGTAGATAGGGTGCGGAAGTCAAAGGGTTAATGAAGTTAACATGTGAGTAAAGGCAGAAGGATTGAAATAGAGAGGGACGAGGTGAGTTTGGAGTTTAGAGTTTGTTCAAGTGGGTTTCATTGCACTTAGGCAATTCTTTGTGCACACCAGTCAAATCTGCCAGTAATTATCTGAAAGACGCCTTTGAATCTGTTCAAATATTATGAGCTGACAAGGATGGGAATTGGACGCAGAATGGGACATGTAGTAGATCACTCATAAGGAAGATTAGCAAATTTATAGGCCATTTTATGAGGAAGGGGGATTTGGAGCACCTGGTCACAACGGGGAAGCTGGAGGGAAAGAGAGCACCAGGTAGACTTAGGGAGAGAATGCTGGACGGACTTGCAGAGTGGCTGGGGATGAGGAGGGTGGGGGAGATGCTGGGGGCAACGAGAGATAGAGATGGCTGGAAGTCCATGGTCGCCAACGCCATGTGGCAGGGCACCTGATGATGATGATGATGAATGGGACATGTGACCTTACCAGAATGACGGGAGCATTAAAATGGGCAGTGAAATGGCCAGTTTTTATGTTGCAAGCTGAGATTGAACTGGGAACATCAAATGTTGTGTCCCCAATTTTGTCAACAATCAGCCAGCATACTAAAAACAGAAATTGTGACCCTCTCGTAGTTCATACATACAATCCCTGCATTATCAGTATTGTGTTCTAAGCTATTGTTCTTGTCATCTGAACGGTTGTTGCTGTCTGTCGTGTTATGCTTACTCTTATGCTTTTTTTTTCTGTTTTCAGCGGCTGGTCATTTTGCGGACTCCCTGATTGCCCAGAAATGGACAGTACTGTCAGTTAGGCGTTTGATGACTTGCATTGGCCTGCTTGGGCCAGGGTTGTTTATCCTCTTCTTTAGTGCTGTCAACAATCTGCCCCTGGCTGTCTTGTAAGTAGTGAACATGTGCATGCGTACGTGTGTGCGTATGTGCGTGCGTGTTGGTGCGTGCGTGCGTGTGTGCTGTGTGTGTGTGTGTGTGTGTGTGTGTGTGTGTGTGTGTGTGTGTGTGTGTTTTCTGTGAATATTAAGATTATGAGCGTGTTTGCATGTTTGCGTTCTCTGTATATCATATGTGGTGTGCATGCATGTGTGTCTGAGTGTGTGTTTGTGTGCTTGTGTGTGTGTGTGTGTTGTGTGTGTGTGTGTGTGTGTGTGTGTGTATGTGTGTGTGTGTGTGTGTTTGTGTGTGCTTGTGTGTGTGTGCTTTTGTGGTACGCATTGAATCTGTATGTGTCTACATGTGCATGTATGTGTACATGTATGTGCATGGGTACATGGGTGTGCATGTGTTTGTATATGCACATAAACATGGCAGTGCTTTGATATTGTTTATTCCAAATAAAAGAACCATATTTCTTCTATTCTATCCTCCACATGCTTGTACATCTTTGAAAATCATATTTCTGCACTATTTTTGGCTTCATATACCATGCCTGGAGAGGGATGGGCGCCGCCAGGCTATTCATGCCCAAGACACACTACATGATGATGAACCAAAAACCAATGTTGATACCGGCTCGGTCGTCGCCCGGACCAAGGACCGCGCCTTCCGTTGGACACCAGGGCGGAGGTGACAAGTATGCGACTGGTGGAACCTCTTCAAAAAAGATCCGAGGAAGAGAAACTCTCACCATCGCCACATGGAATGTTAGAACACTTGCACAGCCAGGCAAATTGCACGAACTTACGCATGAGCTGGAAAGATATTCCTGGCATGTAGTTGGACTGAGCGAAGTCAGGTGGAAAGATCATGGAGAACACCAAACTGAGGAAGGACATGTATTGTACTACAGTGGAGACTTGAAAAAACACATCCACGGCGTAGGATTTCTTGTCAACAAGAACGTCAAGAACTCAATACTCGGGTGCCGCCCAATATCCAACAGACTCATTTCCATCCGCCTCCGAGCAGCACCATTCAACATCACAGCGATACAAACCTATGCACCGACAACAGACTATGATGATGAGGATGTGGAGGAATTCTACACACAACTTCAAGAAATCATTGACGAGGTTGACAAAAAAGACATCCTTATCATTCAGGGAGACTGGAATGCTAAAGTGGGCGCTGATGCATTAAAAGACTGGAAGAACCATTGTGGGCCCTCCTGTAATGCAATTTCCAACGAGCGAGGACTGCGCCTACTTGAGTTCGCCGGATACAACAACATGACACTGGCTAACACCCTTGGTGAACACAAGGCGTCACGATGCTGGACTTGGCATGCACCAAATGGGACCAACCACCAGATCGACTACATCTTGGTCCCAATCCGTTTTAGATCTGGAATCTGCAGAGCCAAGACGCGAACATTTCTAGGTGCAGATGTGGGTAGTGACCATGACCTGGTGATAATGAACTTCAAGGTCAGGCTGAAGAAGATCAAGAAGCCCAAGAACACCAGACTGAAGTTCAACTTGGACAGACTCAAGGACCCCTCCATTGCAGAGTCCTTCCAAGCAACAATAGGCGGAAAGTTTGCAGCATTGAGCACACAAGAAAAAACTGCAGAGGAAATGACCACCAAGTTTAACACAGTGATGACAGAGACTGCAAATGACCTCTTAGGAAAACAACGCCGGAAAACCCAACCCTGGATTACAGACGAAATCCTTGAAATGTGTGACAAAAGAAGAGAAATCAAGAAAGTCAAAAATACAACAGACGGAGCCCTAGCCTACAGAAACATCAACAAAGAAATCAGAAAAGGCATGAGGGAGGCCAAAGAAGGATGGATACAAAATAAATGCACAGAAATAGAAGACAGCCTAAACAAGAACAACAGCATAAAGGCGTACAAAGTGGTGAAAGAACTCACCACACAGAGACAGGCAAGGATCAGTACCATTCAAGACAAACAAGGAAAGTGCCTGACAGAAGATAAAGAAATCATCCATAGATGGACAGAATACTGCTCTGACCTCTACAACCACCAGACACAGGGTGACTCAACTGTCCTTACATGCCAGGAATCAACAAATGACGATGACCACCCTATTCTACGCGAAGAAGTCGAAACAGCAATACGATCGCTGAAAGATGGAAAAGCTGCTGGAGTGGACAACATCCCAGCAGAACTGATCAGGCATGGAGGGGAGGCAGTGACTGACATCCTCTGGAAAATCTGCAACAAAATCTGGCAGACGGGAGAATGGCCGACACCTTGGACCCAGTCACTAATCATCACACTTTCCAAGAAAGGCAATTTACAACTATGCCAGAATTACAGAACGATCAGCCTTATCAGCCATGCTAGCAAAGTGATGCTGAAAGTCATTTTGAACAGACTGAAACCACAGGCAGAGGAGATCATTGCCGAAGAACAAGCGGGATTTCGCAGTGGTAGAAGCACAACAGAACAAATATTCAATCTCAGAGTCCTATGCGAAAAATACAGCCAACACCAACAGGACATCTATCACGTTTTTATCGACTTCAAAAAGGCATTTGATAGAGTATGGCATGAAGCACTGTGGGCCACCATGAGGAAGTACAACATGGGAAGGAAGCTTATTGACACCATCACACAGCTATACGCAAAAGCGAGCAGCGCAATGCTTGTTGGGGGCACAGTGGGGGACTGGTTTCACACATCAGTTGGAGTTCGCCAGGGCTGTCTCCTCTCTCCAACCTTGTTCAACATCTTCCTTGAGCGCATTATGACGGATGCCCTTGAAAACCATCACGGCTCAGTCAGTATTGGAGGAAGGACAATCACCAACTTGAGATTTGCCGACGACATCGATGGGTTGGCTGGAAATGAAGACGAACTTGCCAACCTGGTGAAACACCTGGACGAGACATCATCCAGATATGGCATGGAGATCAGTGCCGAAAAGACAAAGTTGATGACAAACAGCACAAAACCAATAGAAAAGAAGATTACAGTCAGCGGGAGTGAGCTGGAAACCGTGGCTCAGTTCAAATATCTCGGAGCCATTATCAGTGAACAGGGATCGAAAACCGAAGTTCTTGCAAGAGCAGCACAGACAACAGCAGCACTAGCCAAGCTGAAGCCCATCTGGAGGGACAAAAACATCGCCCTCACTTCCAAACTGAAGCTAATGCATTGGTCCTGTCAATCTTTCTCTACGCGTGCGAGTCATGGACACTAACAGCAGAACTGCAAAAGAAGATCCTGGCAGTAGAAATGAGATGCTTTAGAAGAGTGCTTGGCATCTCATACAAAGACCACATTACCAATGAGGAAGTACGAAGAACAATTTCACAGCATGTCAAAAACTATGAAAACCTTCTGACAACAGTAAGAAAAAGGAAACTTCGGTGGTATGGTCACGTGAGGAACTGATCTCCATGCCATATCTGGATGATGTCTCGTCCAGGTGTTTCACCAGGTTGGCAACGGACTATCAAAAACAATACTCCAAGGAACAGTTCAGGGGGGAAGAAAAAGAGGCAGACAGAGAAAAAGGTGGATGGACAATATTGACGAATGGACAGAAAAAAGCTTTGCCACGACCCAGACCCTTGCTCATGACAGACAGAGGTGGAGACAGACGGTGCGACGTTCATCCATGTGGAGCCCCCACGACCCTGGATAGGGTTAAGGGACAGGAAGGAAGGAAGGAAGGATACCATACCCAACTGATTGCATTTGAGTCCAGCATGGTAAGTGTATTTAGCCAAATATGTATTTAGATAAAATCACTTCTTTTGGCTTGATATATTGTATCATGTTGGGATCAAATGACCTGATAAGTATATTTATCCAAACATGTATTGAAATACATAGAAATACTGCTATTTGTATTTTTGTTGTTGCAGTTTTGTGTCTTTATCTTTGGGACTCAGTGCCTGCAACTCGTCTGGTCATCTCAGCAATCATGCTGAAATTGCCCCCAGTTATGCTGGAATCACCTTCGCCATTTCTAATACTCTTGTGAGTTTTATGTTTGTCATTCTGTTTATTTATTCATTTATTCATGTATAGTATAGTATAGATGCTGCTGCTTTTGTCTCACAAGTAGTCTTGTCTCCAGAGGCTAAACAGCTCCCTGGCACATGCTTACCACTAGTGTGGCCTCATCATCGGTCTGAAAAATGCCAAGATCATGGGCCAGAACATGAGCAGAGACTCCAATAGTAGTATTGGCGATCACACTGTGCAATTCATTTGTTTAGGATTGAAAGTCTTCAGCTTTCCTGTCCCTTGATCAAAAGCTGACCAAGAGAGTGTGAGAAAATAACAAGCTGACCACAGGCACCAAGATTAGAGTATAAAGAGCTTGCGTACTGAGCACCCTACCTACCTACCTACCTGCCCCAAGAGCAGCAGCTCTATAGCGTTCACCTGCAGATCCTGTGCATTTCTTGGAAGGATCCAGTGCCGAACAAACAGGCCAGTATGCCAAGTATGTGTGCCTTCGTCACACAGGGATGACTGCACTGGCTTGGCCTTGGAATACAGCATCTCAGAAGATAACTTTATGGAGTGCTCACCTACAGGATGCCAACTTGCTGTGATATAGGGACATCTGCAGATGTGACCGGAAGTCCGCTGACATCAGTATGGACTTGGCTGCAAATCTGCATGCTGGAGACATTCTGTTCATGCAGGCATCACTACTGCAGAGGAGAAATGAGCTCGACCATGGTCAGACAGAAGAGAAAGGGAAAGCTGCAGCAGTGACCACCCAGCTGCAGCTTTCAGCCTTCATGCGCTGATATTTGCTTGTAGTCCTGTTTTTGTTAGGGGCGGGTGGGGGGGGGGGGGGGGGGAGTTGTTCTGGTGCTTGTTTATCTAGTGCCAGGTTGTGTGTCAGATTTATATTTTGGATCTTTTTTTTTTTTTATTATTGACAGTTAAATTTTATATTATATGCTTATTTTCAGGCAACAATTCCGGGCATTACTTGTGGACCTTTGACGGCAGAGTTAGTGACACAGTCCCATGGCCGGTGGTTACCAGTGTTCGTCATTGCAGCAGGGGTCAACTTTGTGGGTGCCATCATCTATCAGAGTCAGAGTGCAGCCAGCCAGGTGTTGTGACCTCAGCTGCCATACCCTTGATTAAGTCTCAGGCCACCCTCTTCATCTCCATCTCTCCCTCACCACTCACTTGAAACCCTTGCTGGAGGGAGGAAAAGGGTTTGGTGAATGGTCAGGTAGAGGTCTTAAGTGGACTGCTGGGAGGACACCTCTTTTGACAATCTGTCAAACTTTGTCCGATTTTTTGGGTTTTTTTGAGTAGTTTGGGGGGGGGGGGGTATGAAATTTTATCGTATGTTTAAAAAGGTTGAAAAAATTTAATATTCTTGACAATGGTTATATCTTCTTAATTTTTTTCTTTCATTCTGATATTTTGTCTTTATTGTTTTTGATGTTTACAGACCAAAAATATTTCCTCTTAAAGCATTCAGCGTATGACATTTTGCATTTATCTATTTATGTATTATTTAATGAATTGTTTTAGGGATATTCAGTCCGGTCCATAATTTCCACCGCATTTCTTTTTATTCTTCGTTTATTTATAGCTTACATATTTAGATGTTAAATTATACTGAGTGCTTTTGTCGGTCTCAGCTCCCTACCTAGCTAGTACGACTCATAGTGTTATAACTATCAAGTGCAAGTTAAGATTCCAGCTGTGATTTGCACGCTTATACTGTGAGAAAGTTCGCTGATGAGTGAATGAAAGACTGACTTTACCTGATTTGTCCGATGAAGTATACAAACTTAGTATGATCACCTGCTGTTTCAGAGAAAAGAAAGAAAGAAAGGGGAAAAAAAAGATACTCAAAGTAGAACAAAATGAAACAAAACAGAACAAAACTGCAAGGGTTCTTATTCAGTGAGTATCAAACACTTTTGTATGGAAGGATGTTTGTAGCAGGGGGGGGAAAAACAGATATTCTTCACAACAGAGAGAATAATTTAGACTGTCCAGCGAATTGAACTTCACCCAGTAGTTCTGTACCTGTTGGCTGTCTTACTTCATAGTTCATTGTTCCAGCGAAGTATCAGGAATTGGGAGGGCCTCACAGTGACCTCACATTTTGACCTTGGCCCATGTGTATAGCCATCATCACCTTTTTAGGGACCAAAAGGAATGCAAAGTGCTCCAAGTGCGCAAAACTATTGTCTACTCATGTATGCTCAAAGGCATCCAGAAAGGAACAATAGCATCATTAGACTCTTCAACACAAACGTTATCAAGCATCTACGAAGCAGCAATATTCACACTTGAATAATAGTATTTTGGTGGACTTTACAAGCTCTACCTGATGGCGTAATTTTGACATATTTAATTTATTGTAATTTGATTTATGCACTGGGTAAGGTAATTGCCAAGCCTCAGTGCGCATTTTTTTTCCCATACAATCATTGTCTGCCAAAATCTTTATTAATCTTTTTGTTGCATAGTTTTTTTTTCTTTATTGGTTGTGAAAGCATGTTGCTTTATTTTGCAAAGAAAAAACAAAACAAAAAAAACTGCATAGTTTTTTTTCTTTATTGGTTGTGAAAGCATGTTGCTTTATTTTGCAAAGAAAAACAAATAAAAACCCATATTTTTTTCTGCATAGGCTATGAAAGCATGATACTATATTTTGCAAAAAAGCAGGACTGGAGTACGGGTTTAAATATGTTTAGTGTGTTTTTGTGGGCTGTGTTATTCCTTCTTAAGTGGTTTCTTGTTCGCGTGGGTTTCTTTTTGTTCGTCACTGCTTTAGATGTTATTGGTCAGCAAGTGATGAAGGTAAAATACACTGTGACAGTGTGATAGATGATTGGATTGCAAGCAAATATCTGGCAGAGCAAAGGAAATCAGCATAAGAGAAATTTCCATTTATTTTTTACTTTGTTTTTGAAACATTAAATCATTTCAGATGTGTTTACAATATGAAGAAAAGTTTATTCTTCAGAATGAGAGGATTTTCAGTGTGTGGCTTTTGTGTATGCGCACGTGCGTGTGTGTGTGTATGTGCGTGTGTGTGTGTGTGCGTGCATACATGCATGTGTGCGTGTGTGTGCGAGTGCGTATGTACCTACATGCATGTGTGTATGGGTGTTTGACGTTTGTGGATGCAATATCAGGAAAAATAATAATAGAGGAAGATGGGAGAGTAAGCAGTACTTGAAACTGGAAGATTTACAAAAATTACTGTTAATGAACCTGTTGGTTATCACTGAAACTTTCACATCTTTGTAAGTGAGTGTGCCATGGAGAGGGTGATCACAAGATTCATGCTATGAAGCGTACCTCAGTATGAGTGAAACCTTGAAAGTTATGTTTGAAAAAAATGTAATAAGGACTTACTTGATAACTTTAAAAAAACAAATGTGTAAATGATCAGCTGAGCACTAAAACTGAATATTAAAATAAGACATTGTCTGTTTTGCTACATAATACAGAGCGAACCACTTAGTAACCATTCATGATATTAAACTGTGTGCTGAGAGTAGTCTTGACAACTTTGTAAGTGTGAAATGATTTACAATTTACCTTGTAAGCATTCATGATGCTGGAGTTATTGCTCATATTATCTCTCATGTGTTTTGTGAAGTTTCTTTGCCATTTAAAATCCTGAATATGTCACCAAAATAACATTTAAATCCTGAAAATTCTATTTTTGTGATGTTTTGAACAACAGTGGAGCAAAATACTTAATGTTGTATTGGCAAAACAACCCATCATATTAGGTCAAGCTGAAGCCATGTGGGTGTGTCATTATTGTCAATGTGCCAGAATTCCACTCATCCTTATTTTGTTGTGCTAGCCATAATCTGCCATTATTAATGCCTTTTTATTGTCTTCTACAGAACTAAGTGCAGGTCATTGTGATGGACAGTTAATGTTCATTGTCTGCTGATTAAAAGAAACATCGTTTGCTAATACTACATTTCCTGTTAATTGGCTGAATCAGTTTGCCTTTAAGGTCTGATACACAGGTTTTGTTCAGTTATGTAACATATTTCAAGAAATAAAAATATGCAGGCATATGCATATGTATATATGCACACGCACACACACATGTGCGCACGCATACACACACGTATGTACACACATGCACACACACATGTATGCATGCGCACACACACATGTATGCATGCGCACACACACATGTATGCATGTGCACACACATGCATGTATGTGCACACACATGCATGTACGCATGAGCACACACAGGCATGTATGCAGGCACACGCACACACATGTAAGCACATGTGCACACTCTTAGACATTCTTGTACGAATCTGCCAGAACAAAACTGTTGTTGATTACTAACTTAGTTGATATATTTGAAATTCCTGTATTGAAGGATCCCCACTGAGTTAGTTGATGTCAGTTGAAATATTGCATTGGTTGCACACTCTTGCCTCTGTCAAAAATGAACACATATCAGACATGCCAAAGTTGATTTTTGTTTTATCTGATTTGAGAAATGTGAACTTACATTGAATTGTTTTGATGTGGATTTAATTTTTTTATGTTTCTGTTTTCTTTGTATGGGCTACATTTTATTTTGTTGGAGTTTTGTTTTGGTAGTTTTTTTTTTTTTTTTAGTTTTTCTTGTTGTTTTGTCGTAGTATGTTTCATCTCTACTTTTTCAAATAGAATGTTTGCTTGTGAGTCATTGTAACACTAAGATTTATAATTATCATCATCATTATTATAGTTCGTATGAAGTGCCCTCTGTTTGATAGTTGTAAGTTGTTTTGAAATGCAAAAGTATCATGAGAAAGAACAAAAATGAATGATTGTACATATTTTGCTTTTCAGAATGATACATGATGTATTGTTTGAACCACCTTACTAGATTGTGTACTGAAAAGACTATAAAGTATGTAATATTATAAGATATATAAGAATATAACTTATGGTAAATTCTTTGCAGCCGGTTTGCATGGTTAGGGCTAAATGATTTGTCTAGGGTACGTTGAATAATAACTTAGTTGGTATCAGGAGATAATGTACATTTATAGGTTGTACCGTATCAGTGATCATGAGTTTTGTTCAGGAAAAAAATTGGCCAAGGTGTGTTTCATCAGTGGTCAAGGTGTGTTCCATCACGCCTTTTTCTGTCTTCATTTTTCTTTCATTTTTCTTATCTTTTCTTCTCTGAAACCTTTTTTTGTATTTATCAGAAAAGCCAAAATTTGCATTGTGGCTTTATATTTCTAAGGAGATGATACTTCTACTATGTGTGCTGTATACATTTCATAGTAATAACTAAATATATAAAATCAAGTAATACACTTATTTTCTGTTTTCAGACATTGTCTTCATATGCATGTAGATAAATTTTCAGAAAGATAATGAGGAATGTGAATCCTGTCATTTAAAATGAAAAACAAAAAATATTGGACAATTTCATAGATGGATAAAACAAAATATGCATAAGAAACTGAAACACTATCTCAATGAGAGTTGACTTGCTTTTGTTTATTGAGATATTGTCTTCATTTACAACGGGTGTTCATATATCTATATAAGTTTGGCTCAAAGTTAAATCTTTCAGATTTTTGTAAATGTGGAAGGAAAAATGAAATATATGAGAGTTGTTTGTACAGACATTTTGCTGGAAAAGTCCATTGAAGATCAAAACTATTGATTGCATTTATTTGTTCACTTGTCCATAAAGTCTATTGCATCTTGTCTTTCCCATTTGTACTTTTTTCATTGTAGCATTGTGTAACTGCATCATTTTATGTTTATGTGTTGACTTATTGATTTCATTTCGTCATTGCTGACTGAAAAAACTGTGCTTGGCATGTTTTGTTGTTGCTGATATATTAACTGAGATTCATTTTTGTCACTGACTTTTCAGAATTTCTAAGTGTCTTTGCCTTAAAGTAATTTCATGGTTTTGGACATAATATGTTGGCATTTCACTTGCTGCTTATTTGGAAAATATCTTGAATGTTCTTGCAATGCCTCATCATTTAATAGTAATTTTGTTGTTGTTGTTTATGTGTCACTCATACTGAGCACATTGTTGGTTTTGTCTGAGAAGGGCATTAAGCCAAAAAAGTTATCTCAGTTTTTCAGTAATGCTTTTAACATTGCTTGGGGTATGGTCAAAGACATGAATAGAAAGATGGGCAACTGCACAATTTCGCTGGCAATCAAGGCTTCAGTCAGTTCAGTTTCAATCAACTGGCTCATGCACAGTATGCTTCAGAGCTACAAAAATATGTGGTTAGTACTATTCCCAAGTCCGCTCCAGTGCCGTGTGTGACAGACTGTAAGTTGCTGAAATAGGTCAGACATCAGGCATGAAAACTTTCTCTTTTAGGCAGAAAATCCTTCAGTTTTGTTTTTGATGTGATTCCTTGCTTTTAGAATTTTCCCTCTTTTTTTGTTTGTTTTGTTTTGGCTTCACATGTTTTTGTGCCTGATGTTGAAAATCAGTTGTCACTGATGTGTTAAGAAATTTTGAAAATTTGATGTTCTTGTATGTTACAAGTGTTTCTAAAATGCTACAACCTGTTCAGCTTCATGGGATTTAGCCCCCACTCTTCTACCAGGGGTATTGCCCCTGGCCCCCAGATGCCCCACCTTTATTTTTCTTTTTTTGATCTTCACATGTTTTCATACCTGAGACACAGAGTATGTGTCACCATGTAAGTTACTGGTCCTCTGTCTGTGTCTGTCTAGGCTTGGTATTGTGACCAGGCCCAGAAATATTGATATTGTTCCCTGATTGTACATTTTCAGAAAATGGCATATGATAGTGGGAACATGCATGCACTTGAATGAAAGCAGTCTCTCCAGTTCCAGCTTGATGACTTGGGTTTATACTCAAGGTTACAGGAAACATGAGCATATTGACATGGCAGCCCCTCTCCAGTTGTTTTCTTGTTTGATTTTGGTTGGTTGTTTTTGGTTGTTGTTGTTGTTGCTGCTGCTGGTATGATAAGTACAACAAACATGCCAAGTGATAAGTACAACAAACATGCTTTGGCACGGACTGTTTTTCATTACTATCATTTGTATTGTTATCATCATCATCATCATCATCATCATCATCATCATCATCATCATCATTATTGTTGTTATTATTATTGTTGTTTTTGTTATTTGAGGTGCATTTTGTAAGATTAGTAAAGTTGATGACTTTGATGGATACTCATGGTTGCAAAATTACATTATGTAAGATAGTGAATATGCGATCATGAGTTATATGTTCATTATGTATTCGATATACTGTGATTTGCTACTGAAAACTTATTTGATGAGTCAATTTGATTAATCAGAAGTTTTGTTTGGTTGATTTCTGTTATAGCATTATCTTATTTGGTCCATGAACGTTTTTTTGAAGTGACAAATTTGTATATGTGTGGAATATTTATCATAGATTTTTGTGTTTAGTGTTGTTGGTTATTATGGTTTATTTGATCTATTGCTTAGTTTGAATGCGTGTTTGTACAAATCACTGATAGTATCATTCTGAAGTATTTCTTGACGGAATGGCACACACAAGATATTATGTATTGAGATTAATAGGTATCAGTTTGGTGCTACTAAATGCATGTGCATGCTACTAAATACATGTACACAGTGAAACTTCATCAATTGATGAAGTTTTGAAATTGTGATAACAAGGCTGAAGAAACGCAGACCAATGAGTAATATGTACATTGCAATAATACTACTGTACAGAATAGGAGACAAATGAATCAGGACTTGGCTTTGGCAGTGACAGATGTTGTTTTCTGTTCAGAAATTAATCATTGGGCATAGAAAAACTCGAAAATAATGTTTTGTTTTTTATATATTTGTTTGAGTCTTATTATCCAATCTACACTGACCCATTCTAGGCCTTAACACCTGTCTGTTCCATATTGCACACTAGGAAGAAACGTTGGAGAGATATCAGTATGGATATTTTAAAGAAAATTTAAGTTAAGATAGAAATAATTCCAGAAGAAACAAGTCTGTAGCAATAACTATACCAGGACATGTTCTCATGTGTTATTAAGAATTGAGCAAATTGTAACTGTAACCTTTCAGGCTGAATAAGTTTAGTAATTAGCATGGGGGATCTATTTAGATGTGGCTGACCTTTGGCTTTTTAAGTTCATTGATGGCTGAATTTCAAGCTGTGATTTTTTGCCTACCATGTTTTGAAGGCTTTATTTTGTACTTGACATATTTCAGTAAATTCTTTCCCTGGCAGGCCGAACCATACTCCGGAAAATAGTTCAGATCTATCGCCCACACACATCCATTCCTTGTAGTAACGTTTTTTGTTTGTTACCTGGACCATAGGATGTTGGCATTAAACATAGATTAAAATAGAAAGGTAGATGTTTGGTCTGTCAGGGATTTGGGCAGCTATAGGATTGGTTTACTGTTTGATTCTTTGTATATTTTTAGTCTTATTTGTTCTTGGCTGATATATTTAACTTACATAGTCAGTAGAAAACTGGGTGACTGCCATTTTATTGTTAAATGTAAAGAGGTCTTTTTAAATATAAAACGGTCTATTATGTCATGTTTAATTTCTAGTTACAGTTTTTTTTATGATTACTATTGGAGCAATCCACAGTGGATATGCCTCAGAGGGACTAGATACTAGTCAGCAGGTAAAATGTTAATTTGTATTTCAAAGTTTTATTTTCTATCAGTTTATCTTATCTGAATGAATATGTGGGTGTGCCCAGTATCATTTTGTGCAAACTGTGGGATGAAAGAGCATATCCAGGCCAGAATTTTTTTGAACATGATAATGATGAGTATGATGTGCTCGTATGTATGTGTGTTTGTGTGTGTATATATATGTATGTGTGTGTATGAATGTATAGGTCTGAATGTGTGTATGTATAAAGAGAAAAAAAAAATAAAACCCAAATTTGAAAAGACTTATTTTGCGCATTATTTTTGATCTCCTTCAGTGATGAAAATTTCTGTTTTAAGACAACAAAATTTCATATTATACATTGATATATATTTTAACACTTTGAAAAATAAGTCAACAGTCACTTCAAGCACACAGAGGCATGAGCACGTGTGTGCATGCATGCAGACACACACACATTCATGCGTGTGAATGGAATGAGTGGTATACTAGTATGATACATTCACAAGTGACATTGCACTGTATTTTATCCTGATCTTTTGAGCCTGAAAGGAAAACCACATCTTCTGTTGTTTGAATGAAAATGTATATGTTTGGTGAGATTATCATATATGTATGTCATAGTATTTTATTATTGACCAAAAAGAATCCAGGTAAGATCTTGTTATCCATCTGTTTGATATGTTTTTCAGAAAACGGAAAAGACAAAATGAAGTCAGTGTAATTTTTGTTGATTAATTAGATATCTTGTTAATTAAAAGATATCTTGTATTTAACAAAATGTGTGACTAGATTGAAGACTTAGTTTTGTGGTTGAATTGCAGGTATTTCAAAATATCATTTTCAGTTAACTTGAATCAAACAGGTCTGAAGTGCATTACGATTTTTGAGTCATGAATAATGAGCCAGGAACAACTCAACCTTCTCTCCCTCACAGACAAACAAGAGAGTTGTAAGGTGTTTCTTTCCCACGTTTATCTGAGTACCAGTGTGATGGAGATGTAATGTTCCCTTCTCATGTTCATCTGAGTGCCGTTGTGATGGAGATGTAGCATATGCCTGCTACAATATAAACATTTATATACAACAGATAGGGAAAGTGCATCAGCCAACAAAAATAACAGCAACTTTAACAACCATTTTGAGAATACTATGTAGGCTACGTATGATAAACTGAATATTGGAAGTTTATATCATAAAAGCAAGTGGGATTAACTTATTTTGTGTTTTTCAGTTTCAGTTTAACAATAGAAATATATGAAGAAATTTAGCTCATCATTGTAAGAAACTGTGGAGAAAGCTGGAGAGTGGAGGGTCCTCAGATGAGAAGTCCCCATCAACAAGGTGTTTTGTCCTTTGACTCTTTACACTGTAAGGAGACTGGGCCACCATCCACGTCATGACTCTTGGATGCTCCTCTAGTGTCACCTTTTTTCTCCATGAGGAATTTGTCCTCCACATATCCCAGGTGGTCAGGCTCAAGGCTAATATGCCATCATGACATGTTGCAACCACTTAGCTTCCAGACACCGGTGACATGTTGGAATTTTAAGCCTTATAAAGTTCATTGATAAGTTTAAATACCTGGGAACGATCATTTCACCAGACGGCAGATGCACATCTGAAATTGCCAGCAGAATCGGCCAAGCCAAAACAACATTCAAGAAGATGAAAAGCATTCTTACCAACAAATGCCTATCAATTAACACCAGGAAGAGAGTTCTTGAATGTTATATAGAACCAATACTGTTGTATGGTTGCGAGGCATGGACAGTCAACAAGCAAAGCCAGAACAAGATTGAGGCAGCTGAGGTGTGGTTTCTAAGAAGGACGTTGAGAGTTCCATGGACAGCAAAGAAAACAAACGAGACAGTCTTGATGGAGGCAGACACAAGTAGATCATTCATAAGGAAGATTAGGAAAAGGCAGGCAACATTCATAGGCCATTTTATGAGGAAAGGGGAATTGGAACACCTGGTCACAACGGGAAAGCTGGAGGGAAGGAGAGCACCGGGTAGACCCAGGGAGAAGATACTAGATGGACTTGCAGAGTGGCTGAAGACAAGGAGGATGGAAGAGATGCTTGAGGCAACAAGAGATAGAGACAGATGGAAGTCCATAATCGCCAACGCCATGTGGCAAGGCACCTGATGATAATGATGATGAAAGTTCATTTTTGTTCCTATTTGACCAGATCCAGCTGGATCTCCTTTCTGCTGCTTCTGCAATTGCTTTAAGCTCTGGTCCTCTCTTTCCCAGAAATCAAAGGCTGTTTAATAAACAGCCTATAGGTTGATGTGCCTATCAACCCCCTTGCTCCAGTTTCTGTGGCAAGCACTTTGGCTTGGAAGCTGGATTTTACTGTTAAAGAAACTTATCACATGAATTTATCTGAGTTATATTTCCGTAAAAAACAGCAATGATAACTACAAAGAAATAGAATGGAACACACACTCCCGTGCATACACTGTTACCATCACCAACTGCAATAACTATACTACATGATAAATTTTTGAGAAAAAGATAAAGAAAGGATTAGCAATGAAAAGAAATTCCCCAAAGAAAGATGATCTTCATTTCCTCTTCTTTTTCACTTTTTCCTGTAAATTTGGTAGCTTCGTGAGCAGTATGTTTGTAACTATCATAATAAGCATAACTATAAATTTGTCTGTAACTACCATAATAAGCATAACTATAAATTTAATAGCTTCGTTAGTAATATGGCTATAACTACCATAATAAACATAACTGATATTACGTTGTGTTTAAAAGCTTTCAGATAAAACCGTTATCTGTTTGTTGCATAGAAATATCTGCCATGGAATTGCAGTTTGATTGGTAATGCTTATAATTATGCATTGTATTTATTGTTTAGGTGCGCATGCGCGCGTGCACACACACACACACACACACACACACACACACACACACACACCACACACACACACACACACACGCACACACACACACGCTCACACTCACACTCATAATCGCGTTATTTTTACACTTTTTATTTAGTTGCTTTTATTCCAAGTATCTTTCATATTTAAAAGTATATTTTACAATCATATTACCTTAAAACAGGTTTGCTGTTTCTGTTCTCCGTGTACTGTTCTTTCTTGTCCTTTATAGTTTTGTCGAGACCTGGATGCAGCTTACTTCTGTCAGAACGTATAGTTATCTTTATATTCATTTTGTTAGTTGTTTTACATATCCCAGAACAAAAACACAGTGAGCATTGGACATGAAGTGAGTGGTTTTCAAAGAGCAGGGACAATTTGAGCGTGTGTGTGTGTATGTGTGTGTGTGTGTGTGTGTGTATGTGTGTGTGTGTGTGTGTGTGTGTATGTGTGTATGTGTGTGTGTATGTGTGTGTGTGTGTGTGGTGTGGTGTGGTGTGGTGTGTGTGTGTGTGTGTGTGTGTGTGTGTGTGTGTGTGTGTGTGTGTGTGTGTGTGTGTGTGTGAGGAAGTAAGTGTTTATAAGTGGACTGTCCTGATTTCATAAGTCTACATGTTTAATGACGTCTGGCTAAATGTTTTAGAGTTACAGTACAACAGAAGAAAAAAACAACAACAACATGTGAACCCAGATATTCCAGCATCACATGGATCTTTGCAAAGTTTAATTTGTGTATCCAGTGTGGCTGGGAATTTGAGCACATGTATGTAACAATTTCGGTGTTGGTGTCTTCTTTTAAGATTGCACTAGTGCCCGGATTTGTAACAACAAAAACCTGCTAATATAGTTACTGCTGCAGCTGCTGCTACTATTGTGGCTGCTGCTACTGCTGTTACTACTACTACTACTACCACCACCACTACCACTACTGCTGCCACCACCACCACTACTACTAGTACTACTACTACTATCACCACCACCACCACCACCACCGTTATTGACGAATCTTATAAGTAGATCAATAAGAGAATAATTTGGAATCAGTATAGCCCACAGCAGTATTAAGAACACTTTAAATGGGCCTTATTTCAGGTCACAGTCTGTAAGTGCCACAAAAATGAAAAAGTGGGTGTGATCCAGCCATCTTGAAGAAGTCAGTTTGATCCAGCCATCTTGAAATATTTGTTTGGTGTGTGTGTGTGTAAGTGTGTGTGTGTGTATGTGTGTGTGTGTGTGTGTGTGTGTGTGTGTGTGTGTGTGTGTGTGTGTGTAAATCATCGAATCTCAAATCTGTTGTGAAGTTTATATTATGTTACGTGTTTTTGGAAATGTCTGTATTGTGTGAAAAGCCATCATGTGGACGGAACATCAAGCAGAAAATGTTTCATGTACCAGTGTTGATTCGAAACTGATGAGACTGTATGCTGGATATTACGTGGTTCTGAAATAAATGGTTGCATGTGCGGGAAAAACCGAAGAAAAAGTGTCTGTATTTCTTAATGGTCTTTGTGTGTTTTTGAAAGTGAAAACAATTCATGGATGCTGTCTGGATGTTTTTTTTTCCTGTATATTTCTTTTATGAGTTTATTTATTTACCTGTTCCCTTGCCCCCTTTTCATCCCCTGTCCAAACGCACATGTAGTATTGTTGATGCTAGACTGTATCTGGTTGATTGGTTAATGTTTCTCTGATTCTTCATTTCCTAACAGACAAGAAACAAAGGTTTAAACAAAACAAAAGAAAACAACACAAAACAAAATATAGTACAGCCATACAGTAAATAGTCACCCCGTTTTAACAGGACTTCAGTTGGTAAGTCCTGAATTCAATCTACCTAGTCACTCCGTCTGATGGGTACAGGGTGCAGATTTTTCTGATCTTCCAGGTCAACATGTGTACAGACCTGCCAGTGCCTAAACCCTGTTCATGTGTGTACGTGTACGGAATATCAGATACATACTTTAACTAGTTTAAGTATCCTTTGAGTCATGTCAGTGGCTGGCTTATGGAAACATGAAAACACCCAGCATGCAAACAATGTCAAGTTTTGAAAAAAATGGCTGATAGTACATGTAAATAACTTCTGCCTCTGGAAAAGAAAGTATCATTATCATTTAATCCTTTTACATACTTTGTCTTGATTCACTGACTAGATGCAGGGACAATTTTTGGGAGAGTTTCCAGGGTTTCCCCCAAATCTGCCCTAAAGTCGAACTGATGTTGAGGAGGCAAGTAAGACAGCAATATGATACATGTTTTTAAATTTAAGCAGATTACATGTGATAAGTTTTTTTTTTAAAGTTCAAGCAGATTACCCGTATATGATTTCATCAGTACTAATTTGCTTCTATTTTAATCCTCTTAGACAATTTTTTGCAGGGGGATGGGGTTAGGGGTGGTGGATGGCATGCCCCCCCTCCCCCCCCTAAATACCCCTACATTTCTCAGAAACCCTCCTCTACAAAAGCCACAATAATAATAATAATAATGGCTTCTTATATAGCGCTTAATCAAAATAATTTCTCTAAGCGCTTTACAAAAACATACTGCATTCACCTCTCCTACACACACAACCACACACCTCACAAACAACTACGAATACCACCACTACAGAGACCAACAAATCCTACGAGCACAACACTCACTCATCTCAAGCATTGCTACAAAACCAAATCACACAACGTTCAATTATACAACAAACACATGCAATAGAAAACACACCCTGAAACAGTATGTCAAAACAAGGCTTAGACGGCTATGACATAGGTGGTACCCCTACGCAGCATTGACTAGTTGTGAGAAAATAGATGGGTTTTAAGTTTAGACTTGAAAGAAGAGAAATAATCTGAATGTCTGAGAGAGTCTGGCAGTCTGTTCCACATCGATGGAGCTTGAAAAGAGAAAGACCTTTCACCAGTAGTAGTTCCCCCTTTAATTGTGATCCCAAAGTTATGATCAGGCCTTTTTCAACAAACTTGCCACGTTCACAACAACCTGTGGAAAGGGAAAATTTGAGATATTGTGTGTGTGTGTGTGTGTGTGTGTGTGTGTGTGTGTGTGTGTGTGTGTGTGTGTGTGTGTGTGTGTGTGTGTGTGTGTGTGTTGCATATATGTGTGCATATCTGTGTGTGCATGATTATGCATACATTCACTTACCATGATGGAAGATTCATTGCAAGACATTAAGAAAATTCCGTTGTAATCAAACAACTTGTGTAGGCTACTAATAATGGAGATGTCTTCATACCTTATGAAACTGACGAGGTTCAAATCACGAACATAATAGACTGAACTAAGCGTGTAACTCCAATTTTGAAAAGAGTTGTTGGTACACACTAACAGGTCAGGTCAGGTCCCGTAGCCGGTGGGTGGCTGTAGGGGCACCACAGACGACTTGACAACCTCCCTCCATGCCTTTCGGTCTTCCGCTTTCCTCAGGGTGGTAGTGAGGGGGAGGCTGGTCCATTCTTTGATGTTATCTTCCCATCTTTTCTTCTGTCTGCCTCGTCTCCGCTGTCCTGGTACGGTGCCCTGCATGATGGTCTTTGCCAGGCCATGGGTTCTTGTTATGTGGCCGTACCACTTCAGCTTCCGTTTCTTAACGATGGTAAGGAGGTCGTCGTGACGTCCTATGGCTACGTGGACACGGTTCCGGACTTCCTCATTTGTTATGTGGTCTTTGTAGGAGATGCCGAAGATCTTTCGGCAGCATCTCATCTAGAAGGCTTGGATTTTCCTCTGGAGGTCAGCTGTGAGAGTCCATGACTCGCAGGCATACATGAATGTGGAGATCACGAGTGTCCGCATCAATCTGATCTTGTGTTTGCTGGTGATGTCTTTTTGCCTCCATATGTTCTTCAGCTTCGTCAGTGCTGATGTTGCTTGCGCTATTCTTGCAAGGACTTCTTTTCTTGAACCTTCATCTGTAACTATGGACCCCAGATATTTGAAGTTGGTGACTGGTTCAATTATTTTGTTGTTGATTTTGATTTCCGCATTGAAGCCATCTGCATTGTTTGTCATTATCTTTGTTTTTTCTGCACTAATTTCCATGCCGTAGGCTGAAGATGATATATTCAGCAGATTTATCAGGTTCACAAGTTCTTCTTCTGTGCCTGCTAGTCCGTCAATGTCGTCGGCAAATCGTAGGTTGGTAATTGTTCTGCCGACAATGCTGACTGTTCCCTTGTGTTTTTTTAATGCGTCGCTCATTATCCTCTCCAGAAATATGTTGAAAAGTACTGGAGAGAGGAGACATCCCTGTCTCACTCCGACTGATGTCCGGAACCAGTTTCCCGTGTTTCCGTTGAAGAATACTGCGCTGTTGGCTTTGTCGTACAGACTCTTGATGACATTTACAAGGTTGGCACTGATGTTGTATTTGTGCATGGTGGTCCAAAGTGCTTCATGCCACACTCGGTCGAAAGCCTTCTTGAAGTCAATGAAGACGTGGTATAGGTCTTGTTGGTGTTGCAGGTATTTCTCCATAAGAATTCTCAGATTGAATATCTGTTCAGTGGTGCTTCTTCCTGCTCTAAAACCTGCTTGTTCCTCTGCGATGATCTTTTCTGCTTGAGGTTTCAGCCTGTTCAGCAAGATTTTAAGCATGACTTTGCTGGGATGGCAGATTAGGCTGATTGTGCGGTAATTTTTGCACATTTGCAGGTTACCCTTCTTTGGCAGTGTAATTATAAGGGATTTTGTCCACTGGGTTGGCCATTCTCCACTGCGCGAGATTTTGTTGCAAATGATGAGAAGGGCATCAATCATGGCCTCTCCTCCAGCCTGAACAAGCTCGGATGGTATGTTGTCCACGCCTGGAGATTTTCCTTTCTTAAGAGATTTCACAGCTACACACTAACACAGCCCCACAAAACATACTTAAATATTTTTAGTTTTTTGGTTGTAATAGCCTCTAATACGGATCATGTACTCGTTCGAGCATTTGCGTTGAGCTGGACCTGTGTTCTAAATTTGATTAAAAACAATCCATTTGTAAACAGCTGGGAAATCATTGCAGACACGGTTTGATCTCTCACACACACATTGCGTTCGTACACGCAGTTGTACGAAACTAATCAGAAAAATGAAAATAATTTGATATTGAGAACAAAAAGTGTATCAAGTCGTGATAAAATTAGAACAGCTGTACATGATTTATCTGATCCAATTCATTTTCTTTTAAAGTGAAAACTTACTGAGATTTTCTTTTTGTCATTTTTTTAAAAAAACCGGTTTAAGTCAAAATCAAGGTAACAAAAACAGTTTCTGATTTATTTGTCAGTATAGGCCTATTGTAAATTGCACGAAGCCTCAGAAAACCATTAAAGTTTTAAGATCATGTCTGCCTGATGATAGAGAAAAAAACCCTAACATTCATTCAGGTTTACTCCGGGTTTGGATGTGATATTATTGGGAAATAACCAAAAACTGAAGTGAACACTTCACATTGGCGGAAAGATTATTGTATCTGGGCCCAATACGTAATCTAGGCCTATAGCCTAGCGTGATTGGATTAAATTAAATCACATGACACAATTGACTACCTGCTTCGACGCAATGGCGGCATACTCGAAATGCTGGAGCAATAACATAAACGCAATTATCGTTCTAATCTTAGTAATTCTTAAAACTGGTTGCAACGGAGATAAAGAGTATAAAATCCATACTGGGAATACAACAGAGGAAGACGTATTTGCTGACAGCAATGATCATCAACATCTTCATTTTGATTTTTCTGAAATTGTGAAAGGTGAAACAACAGAAACATCCAAACATTTACGATTCTCCCGCGCTTTTGGTAATAAGCTGAAAAATATGTGGAAGAAAATGCGAGGCAAGGAGACCGGAGGTTCGAAATGGGATCTGTCAAGAGAGGAGGCTTCAGAAGTTTACCAGGAGTACTACAAATGTGTGACCAAGCGTTATAAAGAGGCCTTGATGTTGGAGACAGGCAAACTGAAGCCAGTTCATGCAGTCATAGCACTTGAGGGAGAAAGAGTCACGCTGAAATGCACAGTCTGGTATGATTAGATCTAGATCTAGAAAAAGTGCGCGCGTGTGTGTATGAATATACTATTACTATAATTATGTGAATGATTCCTTCGTCATTTTACAGTCAGGTATGATGAGATGTAGTTCTAGATCTGCGAATATTATTCCTTCATGCTTTTGTTTGAATAATTGAAATACTGGCGAGTAAGTAGGTTTAGACTAAATTAGAGCCTGTCGGTAGCGTGAAATGCATCTAAATGCGCTTCAACCCACTGCCCCTTACTACTCGTAGCCTACCTGTTTTTACCTTCTCAAATAGATCACGTAGATCTGTGTCCACCCTCTTCACCTATCCACTCAAAATCTGTGTGCCCAGACTATTTAGATCTACAGAGTATCACAACTTTATCCCTCATTTCTGTTCTTACGCTGTTTAGGCTACTTGTCCGTTTGCCTATATATTTTGCGGTGAGTCGTGACACAAAACCTCATCAGGGCTTTTTGCTTTCTGGACAGAAAGGGGTAGTCGTTCACTTTCACTTTGTCCCCGATGCGTCTGTATTTGCTGTAGATGACAATGTTGTCGAGTTTGACTTTCAGGACTCCTCTTTTTGCAGCTCATCTACTACCATCGCGTTTCCTAGTATGAAACAGGAGCTGTAACAGGGCAACACGAACATCGCACACACACTCACACACACACACACACACACACACACACACACACACACACACACACACACACACACATACACACACACAGCCACGAGACCACCAGGAGCAAAACCAAACCAAAACAACACGGGAAAAAAATCCACCATCAAACCAACTAACCAAGAAAACTTCAATCTTGTCTCACAGTTCACGCCCTGATAGGGACAAGAAGTCTCAGCAAGCAGTATGGCAGCATATTCGTCGCTCAGACTCGTTCATGGGCCCAGTGATGGCCAACAAGCGTATGAAGCAATCGGCCCAAGGTTCGCTGACCATCAAGGAGGTACGCGTGGAGGACGCTGGTCAGTACACTTGTGTGGACAGCTTTGGGGAGTACGTTGCCATCTACCAGCTGGACATCAAAATCAGAGAACGGAGAAGGATGGTTTGTGCTGGTTTGATGAGAGTTGTGTGTGTGTGTGTTGGAGGGTGGGGACTGGAGGTATCGGATTGGGAAGGGAATATTTGTGGAATTGGGTGAGCATGGTCGTGATTGCAAACAGACATATACACTCATGTACGAGTACACACACACACATGCATGCATACATACACACATATATACACACATTATCTTTGTGAATAATCATAAACCATTTACTGTCAGGTTAACATAAAAGTGTTACTGACGTGTAATGTATATCCAAAAGCATGTATAACAACCCAACATGGAAATAAAACAAAAACACATCATAAATGAAATTCGAGACATATGTTTAAAACGGTCAAAATGTGATGATGGAATGAGATATTGCAAAATTATTAAAAGTGATCATCAACAATAACACACACAAACAAGCACACACAAACAAGCACAACACATACGCTCTCATGGTGAGAGCCGTTTTTAATTCTCACGAGAAACCCAAACAGGGCTAAAAGAGACAAGAGAAGATAAAACTATCAGCAGTTCATAACTTCATAGATTATGTCGTAATCATTACCGATAGTGAAAATGTGTATGTAAAGCACTGATACTAATTTACTAAAAGCTATACGGCTTTCTCAAAGGTCGTGGACATTTTCTGCTACATGAACTTGTAAATTACCTGCAGTAAGCATATCGCTTGGAAGTAGCACATCAGAATGTGTGTGTTTTGTGCCGTGAGACACATGTCCAAAGATCATAAATTTGGTAAGATAAGCCCTGCATTAAATTATGATCACTGACACATTCGTGCAACTGCAAATGTGCACTCGCATGCGTATGCCTGTCTAGTTCTTTCTTCCACTTTCGTTTGACAACACGCGCGCGCGCGCGCGCTCATACGCACAAGCTCGCACGCTTACGTTTGCGGTTTGTGTGTGTGTTGTGCGTGGACTGTTCTGCTGGTACGGCAAAAGTATGAGAAAGTAAAAGCTATTGAGTAATGGGGGTATTGGCCCTTACAGGGAAGCTACACGTAACATACCGCAGGGCCTATCATAATTCGAATTATTCCCCTTAGAGCGAGTTTTGAGGTTCATTGACTAGTGATCGCAGATATTTCGAAAGGTTCCGTCCAAGTATTGCGTAAAGCCATATAAATCTATAGTGCAAATGTGGGTGGGTGTGTGTGTGCGTGCGTGTGTGGGATATGCCTGCGTGGGTTTGTGTGTGTACTAAATGAAAAAAAAATTAAAAGAAAAGAACACACACACACACACAAACAAACACACACACACACACACACACACACACACACACACACACACACACACACACACACACACACACACACACACAAGAAAAGAAAATAGGATGGAAAGAATGACGAAAGGTATGTTACAAAATGATACGAGTTCGTCATAAGTTATTATAATATAACTTTGCCTGTGATACACAACACTTTCATTGCCTTCGAAAAGTTGGACGGACATATGAAATGTAATTCATTTACGAATTTTGTTATTATTGAATGCTCTCTCTCTCTGTCTCTCTTTTTTTCTCTCTCTCTTTCTCTATGACTGTCTATCTGTCTCTTGTGCGAACAAGAGAAGAGAGATAGATATATATATGAAAGAAGCTGTGCAGATCAAAGAAGGAGATCCATTGCTGAACACCACAGTACTGGAGGACCACAACCTGCAGTTGTTCACGTCATGGTCAGAGTGGGGACCCTGCGATATGTGTGGGGGGTCTGGCTCCAAACAACGTCATGGTACCTGTGTTGTCAAGGTTTTTGTCTGTGTCGGTTGTTCTGCTGTGACCTCTTGTCTCTCTTTCTCTTGGATCAGAAAGTTAGTGTAAAGAACCAGGTGCATCGTTCACAAATGACAGTGCCTAGTCCCAACTCGCTGTAAATCATGGTTCTACTGACATCTCCCAAATTTAATTCATTTAAATTCGAGAAATGCATTTTTTCTGTTCTTAATTACTTCCACAAAAAAGCATTGGTCGGCGTCTAATTTTGTTCAATAAAAATGTGGGCATCATTTCAAATCACCCAGGAGGAATATGTATCTGTAAGTGTATGTGCGTTAGCGAAATGTTTCCATTGGTTATGGATGGAAACAATGTTTTTTCATAAAAAATATTTATTTAGAGTGTTTTCTTTATTTTTGTATCTGTCTGGCTGTTTCCCATCTGCTGTTTGCTCCAAACCCTCTACAAGTTCTTAATAATATTTTAGTCTGCCTAAAACTAGTTTAATGTAACGAGGCAGAGCAGATACAGTGTTCCCAATAGACATCGACACTTATGTCGTTATACATGCTGAAGGAGAAATATAGTCGAATGTAATGATTTATAGTTTCAAGCACTGGTGGCAACCAGTCACTGCGCAAACGTAGACTAGACAGAGCCAGCCATAATGTCGTCTGATAGTCATTGGCAGAAAATTGTGGAACCCAGTGTACGTTTCAACAGCGATACAGATTACGTAATTGGCATCCTTTCACCCTCAGGATTATGGTATTGCATCTGGCTATAGATAGGTGTCTTCAGGGCAAAATCATATACTAGTGACACTTGCTAAGCGTGACCATCCCCTTTCTGCAACACTGACGAGGCCAAAGGAGTGGCTGGAACCATCTCAGCTTGGAGCCAGATTAGGGAGAGAAAAACAAAATGTGCTTGGAGGTTTTTCCATAAACCACCAGCTTAAAGGATCTTTTAGCGTGTGTATTCAATGCAGGATGCTTTCACAACAGGTCTGCGCACATATTGACCTGAAAGATCGGGAAAATTTCCACCTTTACGGGTCCACCAACAATAGCATGATCGCACTCGGACCTGAACTCGAAGTCCAGTGACTAATCAACTTGGCCTATTGCATCAGTACAGTGGGTAGTTAGAGCACTCGGCCCCCAAAATTGTAGTTGAGCACAACGGAGCGGGGTTGCCAAATGGATGGGTGACCAGGTTCGTGGCACGCTCCCGAACACATCACTCTTGTCCATCCATCTTTATATTATGTAGCTTACATGTCTTTCAAAACAAGTGTGAATGCCCATGTTCAAGCAAACAGGAACCAAAAAAACACGAAAATAGAATCAGAACACATATTTAATACAAAAAGACAAGACAGGCGCAAATTTTCGGCCAGCTGGCCTTTACCAAGCATGACTGTAAGATACATTCACGCTTGACAAAAGCCAGTGGGCCAAAAATCTGCGCCTGTCTTGTCTTACACGTCTTTAGGTACATGGACAACAACACAGTGAGGAAGAGAGGATAACAATAATGACATTTATAAGGCATCAAATCTTGATACAAGATTCACTCCAAAGGACGCACCCCTATTACTCACCAAAGCAATCACCCAAACAACGATCACAACCTTATTGCACAAAGCACACACAAACCGGGAGAGGGAAGACAGGGGAGCAGGGCAAAAAGTGGGCACGTAGAGTAGGAAGGGGGGTGGGGGGAGGAATTACTGTTGGGCCTGAAGGAAGGGGGAAGATAGTTCCAGTTGTATGGGCCAAACAGAAAACAAAAAAAAGGCGACCAACTGTGGAACATCTGTTTCAAGGAATTTGTAAACAAATTGTATCGGAAGCAGAATGGAGAACCTTGGGGCATCCCATATGCAAGTTTAACGGCTGGGGTTTAGACTCATTTATTTTGACAGAAACATGACATAAATCACGAAAGAGCACTACCTAAGCTAAATCCTCATGCTGCTTTTCCCCAGGACAAAGTTGAGATCTGCATGATATCTCTCCACAAGAACCGTTCAGGTTACGCTATGTACATACTCTCTCTAGTTATGTATTTGCAAGGGATAATATATGATCATTATAACATCCCTATTTACGTTATTGAACGGGGTGACACTCAAAATGATCCAGTATAATTATCCTTTTATTTTATTGAACGGGATAACACTCAAGTGGATGAAGTATAATTGTACTTTTATTGTATTGTATTGTATTGTATTGTATTGTACTGTACTGTACTGTACTGTATTTCATTTTATTTCATTTCACTTCATTTCATTTCATTTCATTTCATTTTATTTTATTTTATTTTACTTTATTTTATTTTATTTTATTTTGCAACACACATACAGAAGTTGAACGCCAAAGACCCCGTGAAACCCAAAGACTTTCCCATGTTGCTGTTGTATCCGGACGGTGTTCCTTGTCACTCCACCGCTCTGCCGCCACGCATCCGCCTGCTGAAAATAGTGCGGCGCCGTTACGAGGAGACACTGGTGGCCTCCTGTAACGTGAGCTGTCCTACTGAGCCCCCTCCCGTCATGGTCACTGACAAAGATGGCAAAGAGGTGTGTGCCCACAGAATGTCTGTCTAGGATTAAAGTCTTCGACATTGTATGATAGTTGCAAGAAGACGGGTGAAGGGGGGGGGGGGGGGGGGAGAGAATAACGCAAAACTTCTGATGTCCACTTCCATCTTGACCAAACCACACTAACACCTGGATCCCTCTCCCATAAAGAAGACAAGAATGGAACAGGCAGGCAGGCAGGCAGACACACACACACACACAACACACACACACACACACACACACCACACAAATACACACACACACACACACACAACACACACACACACACACACCACACAAATACACACACACACACACACACATGCATACATATTTATATACATGTCTTGTGAATTTGGTATATCTCAACATAAATTGAATAGTTTGAATCATAACTGTGGTAGACCTAAATATAAAGTTTCGATTCTTGTTTTCTCAGGATTTTATTAGTCCTTGCCGGTGCATAGAGTTTTGCACAGGCTCAGGGAATCTGCCAGATAAGGTCATCTGGAACTGTGCAATTATTCCTTCTTGAGCAAACTCTCAACTCCTAACTCAAGAGAGTGTCTCCCTGCAAGAAATGAATTCCATATGCACGAACGCCGCAAAAGTCGAGTGATGGTAAAAGGTCCAGAATGATGGTGACATAAGCCGTAAGCCTGCGCATGAATTCTACGTGCTTTGTAGGAAAATCTTGAGGTTTTAACAAATTTATGGATACTATATACTATTCTACTATTGTCTGTAAACAAGAAACCATGTGACCTACATAACAGTGGAATGGGGGGGGGGGGGGGGGGGGTGGGGTGGGGTCGCACACAACACGCAACTTCAAAACCTGCATACACTAATACAACGGTCTTAAATCATGAGACTGCCAAAAATTATGGTACCGCATTATGAGACTACTTGATACGATGAACCTGAAGACATTGCTAGATATTATGAGACTGCAAGATATTATGCAACTGTCGTATTTCACATGAGAATAAAAACTTATGGTCGACGTTCTTTTTATTACCAGGCGCCTTCTAGTTGAATTCAGCTTCCACATTCTGTTCGTTTCGCTAACACTTTTCTTTCGTATCTAAGAAAGTCACTTTTCAGCAGCTCTTAGACTAACAACACGTTAATACTGCACAGTTATTTCATTTCAAGAGCATCAAAGTGATTTTCCCCTCGACATCTATGAAATGATATACTAAGGGTTTTGTATTAAGGTCACAAGGGTGTGTGTGTGTACATATTCCTGTATGTATGCATACATACTCGTGTGTGTATATTTATGTATGTATGTATTGTTCATGGTTCGCTCTGTAAGCGAACATATCCTTAATTTGTGACGCTTAGGGCTACTAAGATTAGGCCCATCATCATCATCATCATCATCATCATCATCATCATCATTCATATCATATTTTTATTTGTTGTTGTTATTATTATTACTATTCTTCTTCTTCATGTATTTATTTAGACGTTTAAGTCCTTAATAGTCATGCACACAATGAATGATTTATGGTGATCTAAAAATATGTTCGATATTTTATAAAGTGTACACAATTAAAACTTCTAACTTGTTAAACATGTGACCCAAGTCTGATGAAATTCGGTTGATAAACAGCCGAGAAATCCTAGCTTAGACAATTTTGTCGTGACCCCAAAAGCGTTCCTTGCCATTTTAACATTTCTTACTTCCTATTGAGACAAACCTGAAATTAATCCGTTAACGATTGTCTTTGCTGATACAGTTTACTCAAACTTACAGAAACTTATATACACATGAGCCCCCCAAAGGAGTTAGAACGAAAGGGGGGAGGGGGGAGAGAGAGAGAGAGAGAGTCCTGAAAATACTCTTGTGTGTAGTATACTTGCAGGTGGAAGTGGTTCCAGGCAAGTTCTACAACATCAACGAGAAACCTCCTGTACCCAAAATGGTGAAAAGGCAGGTGGTTTACGAACCAGAGGGGAAACACCTTATTCTACAATGTAGGTGGGTATTTTGATTACTTTCGGGGCATTCCAATTTCCAGTAATAAGTACAAATGAATGCGCAATAGAATCACATGATACATTTAGTTTCACTTTTTTGCCCCCGTGCTAGGAAAATTCCGTATACAGTAATAACGCAGGTTCCGTGTAGTCGAAAATTCGCCATTCTTATTTTAACATAATCAGTCTTTTTTGGGTATTTTGATGGCCAGCCGGCGTTTGCTAAGTGTGTCAAATTCCAGAAAACAAAATTTGAAATTGTAAAGAAAAGTGAGCTGCTAATGATAAAAGCTCAAAAAGCGATTACACACTGCTTACAGTTTCATTTTAGTTTTCTCAAGATGGTGTCTCTGCGCTCAGAATGAATTACATACGCACCGAAGCCACATGGGAAAAGATTCAAAATGATCATAGCAAAAACCACAAGCCTGTGCAAAAACTATGCTTTGGCAAAACGTTGGGGTTCTACCTAAGTTATGGGCTCTATAAGCCTAACTTTGTGTCAGTCTGTCACTGAATTAAAGTTAGACTGCATTGTAGTGAAATATATTCTTCATCTGCAATGCCCCATGAACCCCCTAAAAAACCACCAAGAAGGCTCTCACATTAGCTTAATTTAAAATTACTTCAATGTCAGTTTACTGGAACCAAGGCCAGTGAAGTCCCGATCTTGCATGTAACATGCCGATTCCGTGCCGTCCCGCAAAGCACCCACTTCCACCTCCTACACCAGTGGTCAAAGAGGTCTATATCATCTATACAAAAAGAAGTTTCTATACCTTCCACCCAATTCAGCATAAGCTGCCAGCTGCTCAAAGGAAACTTTTGACGATGACACACCACTATTGCATAGTGCATTTCCACCACCAAAATAGCTAAACATCAATGGTGGCTATGTGGTCGCGTGCCTCAGAACAAAATCTGTTATTCTTGTACAGTGTTCTGAAGTGTCAATATTTTTGTAGGTACATTTTGACACAGCAAACATTAAATGACGAAGGGTTAAGAAAAATATTGATAGAAAGATGCAGTCCATTTGTGATAAAAACACATTATTAATTAACTGTTTTCAGTGAACCTTTTACGGACAGGGCATTGGGAATGTGAGAAGATTTGGAGGGGAGGGAGAGCAGAGAACAAATGCCGTGTATACTTTTATTGAAATGGAGTTTGGGTAAGAAAAGATCAACAAGCCTACACCATATGCTCCCTGTTTCGTTATCCAAGTCACACGTATGAAAACTAAACACAGTGTGAGCTCATTTATGTTTATCACAAAGGAAACATACACGATGGATGTGCTCAAAAAAGGTTCTTTCGTGGATTTAAAACTGTGTGTGTGTGTGTGTGTTGTGTGTGTGTGTGTGTGTGTGTGTGTGTGTGTGTGTGTGTGTGATCGTGTGTGTGTGTGTGCGTGCGAGTGTGAAAAGAATTTAAAAATCCCACCTGTGCAGTTGCAAACCATCAAGCTTAATTAAGAAAATATAACATAATAAAAAATTCACAAACTCCAAAATGATCTGGATGTTTTTTCTTCTTCTTTCTTCTTTGTCTGTCCACTTGTGGCCCGAGCTCCACATGGAGAAAGAGCTGACGGTCAGCAGAAAGCTGGAAGACTTGAAGAGGTGAAATACCAGGCAATGTCAAGGTCTCCATCACGCCGTCAATCCAAGTCCTTGGTCTGCCTCTCGCTTTAAATCCCAACATCTTTTCGTTGTATGCTTATTCAGTGAACTTTGTAGGGCTACATTGTGGTCAGATGACCATACAAAGTGATTTATGCTAATGAATGTGACGATGGACTGGTGTTCTATGACCGTTTCTCTGATGTGGGTGTTTCTGATTATGGTATGTTAAGTCTGGTCTTGTTGACAGCATTCCCATACAACATATTTCACAGGAGGTAATTTTCTGCCGCTACTGTGTTGGTCATGGTCTAGGTCTGGCACTGGTAAGTCAGGGTGGGAATGAAAAGGGAACCGATGAGTTTGGCTTTTGTTTCAAAAGGAATGCTGGGGTGTTTTAGGAGCTGGCCAAGTTGATAACTGACATTGTTTGCTTTCTGGAGTCTGGTTTCGATCTCTTCATGGAATCTTTCGCCTTCTGTGAAAACGATGCCGAAATATTTGAAATAACTAACTTAGACACGTTAGTTTGGAAAATAATGCAGCCGCTCACTTTATAAAAGACACTTTTAGTAGATTGTATTTGATTTGTCACCCACGATAAGCTACACCAGAGCAAGTATTACTCAACACCATCGAAGTGATCTGGCAGCCTTGAAGAGTCTCCACTGGCGGGTGGCTTCATGAACACTCCACACTAATAACTGCAATAGGTACGTGGCACTGGGAATGTAAACGAATAAACCTGCTGCGTTTTTCTTTGGCAAGGTTTTCTGCTGGGGACTTGTTTTCCACTTAGAAACGAAACTGCCATCGGACGGTGTTTCAAGGATGTCGACCAACTGTTGGACACGTGCTAGCCATTCTCATGTCACTTGACGGAGAACGACACAATCTCAGTCACTACCATTTTGGTAGAAAAACAACATCAGTCGCACAGATGTGACAACTATCATCAGGTTTGACCTCAGATCCCCAACTACACAACAATTACCATCAGGTCTTCCAGCAAAAACAAGTTATTATCCTTCGCTTGTGGACTGGGCACAACAGACTGAAACACCACATGAACGAGCACTTCTGACTATTACTATCCCCCCGGTGCCCCTGAAACAAAGCTGACCAGACAGCAGAACACATCTTCCAGGAATGTGAGAGGTTGTGAAGGGAAGATCTTGCCAACATCCTTGGGACTGCAGGAGAAGCTGTATGGGCCTGTGGACGCCCTGCAGAAGACGACTTATTTCATCCTTGAGAGTGAACTCCAATTGTGACGACGAAGGAGAAATGTAGGCTGTCATAGAAGTCAAACTCGTTTACTCCATTGCCTGTAACACACGTTTTTGAACGCACAGTAGACTAGAACACATGGTTTCACACAACAACAACAACAACAACAACAACAACAACAAAACTGTTCAAGCCACAAAACTCCTCAGCTATAAAAAACACACTGCAGATAATACTTAACACCACAAGTTTGGAATTTGTTCAAAAATGGTTCATCACATTCGGACAATGCCATATGCGCTCCACCCTAATCTGCCAGCATTTCTCCGGCAGGCTCCTTAAGCCTGCGTAAAGCCCTAAGTGCTGGCAAGTTCTTGAAATGGGAAGGGAGGAAGAGAGACGTATAAAATACTACGCTGACACAACCAGCAGAATAACGGAAACATTAAGGTGGGCGGCGAACGGGCAGCTGTCAGTGTTGCGGGCTGGGATTGAACTCGAGATATCAGACACCACAACAATATTCTGGCAGCAGTCTGCAGGCTGGTAGATGACCTGACGATGGCGTGGGACTTTTGTCTCCTGGCGACCCCCTTACACTTAGTATATGACAGTATGAATACAATTTATTGTTTGTTTTCGGTCAGTGACGTGGAGAGGGGGTCAGGGGTGAGGTGGATGCGGGGCAAAAGGCGGGTGGACCCTCTGTCCATCAAGCGGCAGACAGCAGGCAGGGTGTGGGTAGACAGTGCCAACCGTCTGCACATCGGTCTCCTCCTCCTGTCTGACACTGCTGTCTACAAGTGAGTGTTGTTATCATCATCATCATAACATACATACATCATCATCATCATCATAACATACATTAGCATCAATGTTAATTGTTATGATGATGATGGTGATGATTAGTAGTAGTAGTAGTAGTGTTGTTCTTCTTATCATCATCGTCATCATTATCGTCGTCGTCGTCATCATCATCATCATCATCAGTGTTCAAAGCCCAGCTGACTGCTAAGAGCCATATCAGAACTATAACGATCTCAAACAAAACGTACATATCTAAACACACTATTGACCCTGAAAAAAACAACAACAATATCTGGAAAGGAAAACGAAGTAACCATGTCACTGTATTCACGCAGATAATCAAACGATATGCCCCTGTCGTCGACCATTCCACCAAATTTATCACAGGGGGATTTAAAAAGAAAACAATATAAATGGATAAATATAACTAAATACACAAAAACTTACATAAAACCTGGTCTGTAGTACCTAAAACAGCCACTAAGCAGTTAACGTTTCCTTAGAGCTAAAAATGCACTCAGTGTACATGTTCCCACTGATCAATCCTAACAGACTAAGGCTTTATGGAAAACATACAAGTGAATAGATCAGCAAAGCAGATAACGATAAAAGGACGAGATGACAAAAAAGCAAAGAAGCAAGGCAGAAAGGAAGCTAGTGACAGAAAAGGAAATTACCAGTACAGAATTTCCAGAAGGCAGTGACACTTTACTGAAAGATTCCCAGCATCCCCACAGGAGAAATGTGTTGATTTTGTTCAGTCAGATTGGTTTATTGGCTGATTGAGGATACTGATTAAAAGGGGGATTTGATTTTAAACTACAGTTTACTGATTAACTGAATCAGGACAGAACTTTCAATCTTGTGGGTCCGATACTGATCCCTTATTATCGTTCCAGTCACTTTTCAACTGTGACACTGAAATGAATGAAGTGATTTTTCCAAGTGCTATTTCAAGCCAGTTTCTGGCTTGTTGATTTATCTATTACCAGACTGCTGATAGACCGAATAATCTGACATATCTGGGTGAATGGACTGACCACATAGTTGTACCCTCGAAAATTGTTGAATCTGTTATGCTTCGCGTTCTACATCCATATCTGTTCGAGTCACTGTCTACATGTTCAAATTCAAATCACCCGCCTGATATGATGTACGCTCAAAAAACTGTGTCAACAAGGATTTTTGGCAATTCATAGTTAAATCCTTCACAAATCCACTCTGTTGCAAATGCCTGTGCCTAAATGGACATGGGGCATTGTGCAAGCCGACAATCCTGAAACATGTTTTCATGTGTGTCAAGAGAAAATATAGTACTGGTGAGATCTTTAACGTGTTTGGATTATGATTAGTCAAACACATTGAAGGAGACCCGACAAACGGAAATGTCAATTTTGAGGAGCAGCATATTGCCCTGTGTAGAGTAAAAGAGGCAATAGTAGTTAAGACTTGACTGATTTTGTTGACTATGAGAGATGGATTATTTTAGTTTTGCACTTTCCTGCGTTTGATCAGATCATCCTTCTCTGTAAAATTCAGTGATTGGTAGCATACATGAACAGATTAATTTCGCTTCAGCACACGATGACCACTTTGCTTTTCCGTGGTTTCGTTAGTATATTTCTTATGGTCTCTCGCTTCTCTTCTCTCTCTGTCTGTCTCTGTCTCTGTTTTCTCTCTTTCTCTGTCTCTCTCTCTCTTTCTCTATCTCTCTGTGTCTCTGTCTCTGTCTGTCTGTCTGTCTGTCTGTCTCTTTCCATAATAAACCTCAGTTGCATACAGGCAGACCCAACATGGAGCACATCGTGAGTGTGTGAATGATCTTAGTACGAGTACTGTGAATAAATATGAAAGTATTACGAACAAAAAGTGCAAATGTCACCACGCTTTACTAAGCCAACCGTCGGTTTCCATGTTGATAGTTGCTGGGAGAGAAAGCGTCACGTGGTAGCCATCAAGGTGATGGTGGTGGATGGCTTCAACGAGCAGCTGAAGAACTACATCACCTACGCAGGGTTCGGCATCACCATCGTCGCTTCCCTCATCTCTTGCTGCTGTCTCTGTGGGGGCCGTAAAACCACGGCAAAGTGACGCCACAGTATGTGGACCAAGAATAGCATTATGCGACGATGAATAGCATCTCCTGTGTGAGTTATAATAGCATCTCCTGAGTGAGTTATAATAGCATCTCCTGAGTGAGTTATAATAGCATCTCCTGTGTGAGTTATAATAGCATCTCCTGTGTGAGTTATAATAGCATCTCCTGAGTGAGTATATAATAGCATCTCCTGTGTGAGTTATAATAGCATCTCCTGTGTGAGTTATAATAGCATCTCCTGAGTGAGTTATAATAGCATCTCCTGAGTGAGTTATAATAGCATCTCCTGTGTGAGTTATAATAGCATCTCCTGTGTGATTATAATAGCATCTCCTGAGTGAGTATAATAGCATCTCCTGAGTGAGTTATAATAGCATCTCCTGTGTGAGTTATAATAGCATCTCCTGTGTGAGTTATAATAGCATCTCCTGTGTGAGTTTATATAATAGCATCTCCTGTGTGAGTTATAATAGCATCTCCTGTGTGAGTTATAATAGCATCTCCTGTGTGAGTTATAATAGCATCTCTGTGTGAGTTATAATAGCATCTCCTGTGTGAGTTATAATAGCATCTCCTGTGGTGAGTTATAATAGCATCTCCTGTGTGAGTTATAATAGCATCTCCTGTGTGAGTTATAATAGCATCTCCTGGTGAGTTATAATAGCATCTCCTGTGTGAGTTATAATAGCATCTCCTGAGTGAGTTATAATAGCATCTCCTGAGTGAGTTATAATAGCATCTCCTGAGTGAGTTATAATAGCATCTCCTGTGTGAGTTATAATAGCATCTCCTGTGTGAGTTATAATATATAGCATCTCCTGTGTGAGTTATAATTTAATGCATCTCCTGTGTGAGTTATATATTAATAGCATCTCCTGTGTGTAGTGATAATCCAGGAGTTAATACACTCTGAGTGAGTTATAATACATCTCCTGAGTGGTTTAATAGCATCTCCTGTGGTTATACCATCTGTGAGTCTAACACTCTCCTGTGATTAAATAGCATCTCCTGAGTGAGTTATAATAGCACTCCTGTGTTTAAGATCTCTTGAGTAAACAGCATCTCCTGTGTGAATTATAATAGCACCTCCTGTGTGTTATACAGCATCTCTGTGTGTTATAACAGAATCTCCGAATGATTATAATAGCATTCCTGTGTGTTATAACAGCATCCCTGTGTGAGTTATAATGCATTCCTGTGTGTTAACAGCATCTCCTGAGGAGTTATAATAGCACCTCCGTGTGTTATAACAGCATTCCTGTGTGAGTTTAATAGCACTCCTGTGTGTTATAAGCATCCCTGGTGGTTATAATAGCACTCCTGTGGTTATAACAGCATCTCCTGTGTGAGTTATAATAGCATCTCCTGTGATGTTATAATAGCATCTCCTGGTGAGTTATAATAGCACTCCTGTGGTTAACAGCATCTCTGTGTGAGTTATAATACATCTCTGACCTGAGTTATAATATGCATCTCCTGTTGAGTGAGTTATAATTCATATGACATTCCTGAGTGAGTTATAATAGCATCTCCTGTGTGAGTTATAATATTAATAGCATCTCCTGAGTGAGTTATAGTAGAATCTGAGTGAGTTATAATAGCATCTCCTGTGTGAGTTATAATAATCTCCTGTGTGAGTTATAACAGCATCTCCTGGTGTCATAATAGCGTCCCCTGTGTGAGTTATAATGCATTCTGGTGAGTTATATAGCATCTACTGTGTGAGTTATAACAGCATATCCTTGTGTGAATTATAACAGCATCTCTTGTGTGAGTTATAGTAGCATCTCCTGAGTGAGTTATAATAGCATCTCCTGAGTGAGTATATAGCATCTCCTGAGTGAGTTATAGTAGCATTCCTGTGTGAGTCATAATAGCATCTCCTGTGTGAGTTATGATAGCATCTACTGTGTGAGTTATAATATTAATAGCATCTCTGTGTGAACTATAACAGCATCTCCTGTGTGATTATGACAGCATCTGTGTGAGTTTAGTAGCATCTCCTGAGTGAGTTATAGTAGCATCTCCTGAGTGATTGTAATAGCGTCCCCTGTGTGAGTTATAATAGCATCTCCTGAGTGAGTTTATAATAGCATCTACTGTGTGAGTTATAATAGCATCTCCTGAGTGAGTTATAATAGCGATCTCCTGTGTGAGTTATAATAGCATCTCCTGGTGGTTATAATAGCATCTACTGTGTGAGTTATAACGCATCTCCTGATGTGAATTATAACAGCATCTCTGTGTGAGTTATAGTAGCATCTCCTGAGTGAGTTATAGTAGCATCTCCTGAGTGAGTTATAATAGCATCTTCTGAGTAGTTATAGCATCTCCTGTGTGAGTTATAATGCATCTCCTGAGTGAGTTATAATATTTCCTGCGTGAGTTATAATAGCATTTGTGTGAGTTTAATAGCATCTCCTGTGTGAGTTATAATAGCATCTCCTGTGTGAGTTATAATAGCATCTGTGTGAGTTATATAGCTATCCGAAGTTATATAGCATCTCCTGTGTGAGTTATACTAGCATCTCCTGTGTGAGTTATAATAGCATCTCCGTGTGAGTATAATAGCATCTCCTGTGTGAGTTATAATAGCATCTCCTGTGTGAGTTATAATAGCATCTCCTGTGTGAGTTATAATAGCATCTGTGTGAGTTATAATAGCATGTCCTGAGTGAGTTATAATAGCATCTCCTGTGTGAGTTATAATAGCATCTCCTGAATGAGTTATAATAGCATCTCCTGTGTGAGTTATATCATCTCCTTTGTGAGTTATAATAGCATCTCCTGTGTGAGTTATAATAGCATTTGTGTGAGTTATAATAGCATCTCCTGAGTGAGTTATAATAGCATCTCCTGTGTGAGTGATAACAGCGTCTCCTGTGTGAATTATAATAGCATCTCCTGAGTGAGTTAT
>CM060315.1:53599134-53621634 GCA_030674185.1 Monoplex corrugatus
AGGGGTAGATACATTCTCTTGATAAAGCTGTTGTTTAATTTTTTCCTCAGATTTTCTTGGGGAAAGGATTGTATATCTAAACCATATTCTGTGTATGAGGCTGATCCAGGAACGTAGATACCATATTCTGTGGCTGAGGCTGAGCCAGGGATGTATAATTATATCATATTCTGTGGGATGTATAATTATATCATATTCTGTGGCTGAGGCTGATTCACACACACACACACACACACACACACATATATATATATATATATATATATATATATATATATATATATATGTATATGATGTACACACACATATATATATAATAAAATAATAATATATGAATTATATGTACATGTATATATGACGCCAGTTTTGTGGATGAGGCTGTGCCAGGGATGTATATATCATATTCTGCGGCTAAGGATGATCTTGGATACATATCCATATTCTATGGATGACGCTGATCCAGTGACATATATCTAACACCATATTCTGTGGATGAGAGTGATCCAGTGATATACATCTAACACCATATTCTATGGATGACGCTGATCCAGTGATATATATCTAACACCATATTCTATGGATGAGAGTGATCCAGTGATGTACACCTACTGGATCTACACCTAACACCATATTCTATGGATGACGCTGATCCAGTGATATATATCTAACACCATATTCTATGGATGAGAGTGATCCAGTGATATACACCTACTGGATCTACACCTAACACCATATTCTATGGATGACGCTGATCCAGTGATATACACCTAACACCATATTCTGTGGATGACAGTGATCCAGTGATATACATCTAACACCATATTCTGTGGATGACGCTGATCCAGTGATATACATCTAACACCATATTCTGTGGATGAGAGTGATCCAATGATATACACCTAACACCATATTCTATGGATGACGCTGATCCAGTGATATACACCTAACACCATATTCTGTGGATGACAGTGATCCAGTGATATGCATCTAACACCGCATTCTGTGGATGAGAGTGATCCAGTGATATATATCTAACACCATATTATTTGGATGAGAGTGATTCAGTGATATACATCTAACACCATATTCTGTGGATGAGACTGATTCAGTGATATATATCTAACACCATATTCTATGGATGAGACTGATTCAGTGATATATATCCAACACCATATTCTGTGGATGAGAGTGATCTAGTGATATATATAATATATCTAACATCATATTCTGTGGATGAGAGTGATCCAGTGATATATATCTAACACCATATTATTTGGATGCGAGTGATTCAGTGATATACATCTAACACCATATTCTGTGGATGAGACTGATTCAGTGATATACATCTAACTCCATATTCTGTGGATGAGACTGATTCAGTGATATATATCCAACACCATATTCTGTGGATGAGAGTGATCTAGTGATATATATAATATATCTAACATCATATTCTGTGGGTAACAGTGATCCAGTGATATATATCTAACACCATATTCTGGGGATGAGACTGAACCTGCGATACATACCTAACATCATATTCAGGGGATGAGAGTGATCCAGTGATATATATCTAACACCATATTCTGTGGATGAGAGTGATCCAGTGATATATATCTAACACCATATTCTGTGGATGAGAGTGATCCAGTGATATATATCTAACACCATATTCTGTGGATGACAGTGATCCAGTCCTTTCTCTTGTTTTTGTTTATATATAAAAAATTATATTCTTTAAATGAAATGGCATTACACGTTAGTGTAAACGCACGTTTCTGTCTCATTATAGCAATTTTATTACAGTTGTAAGTATCTGGTTATTTTTAACAGATGAAGTAGGATTTGTTCGAGTCTGAGTTGTGGGCTTACACTTACAGCATGCGAAATAGCCAAGAAATATGCGCATACTTTTTTGTTGTTGTTGTTAATTGACAAACTTGTATTTATATTCAGATGTATCAACTATCATGTTGATCTCTATCATTTTCCTGTATTTTGTGATGGAGAAGAGGGGACAAGAAGCAGCTGAGTACACAGTTGTTGAAGTGTTATTGTTGATATCACTTGTAATTTTCTGCCTTGCAGTGGAAGCACAAGAGGTTTTGGGACCCCAGATGTTTATCATTTAATGGGCCTAGATCTAGACAGGAGAGTCAAGCTATACTAGTAGTATCCCTCACACTATACAAGCAATCTCCTTCAGGCTATATCAGCAATCTGCCTTTGGCTATACCAGCAGTCTCTATCAGGCTACACTAGCAGTCTCCCTCAGGCTATACTAGCAGTCTCCCTAAGGCTATGCTAACAGCCTTCCTAAGGCTATACTAGCAGTCTCCCTCAAGCTATACTAGCAGTCTCCCTAAGGCTTTACTAGTAGTCTCCTTAAGGCTACACTAGCAGTCTCCCTCAAGCTATACTAGTAGTCTCCCTATGGCTATACTAGCAGTCTCCCTATGGCTATACTAGCAGTCTCACTAAGGCTATACTAGAAGTCTCACTAAGGCTATACTAGCAGTCTAAGGCTATACTAGCAGTCTCCCTCAGGCTATACTAGCAGTCTCCCTCAAGCTATACTAGCAGTCTCCCTCAGGCTATACTAGCAGTCTCCCTCAGGCTATACTAGCAGTCTCCCTAAGGCTATACTAGCAGTCTCCCTTTGGCTATACTAGTAGTCTCCTTCAGGCTATACCAGCAGTCTCCCTCAGGCTATACTAGCAGTCTCCCTCAGGCTATACTACAGTCTCCCTCAGGTTATGCTAGCAGTCTCCCTAAGGCTATACTAGCAGTCTCCCTTTGGCTATACTAGTAGTCTTCCTAAGGCTATACTAGCAGTCTCCCTAAGGCTATACTAGCAGTCTCCCTCAGGCTATACTAGCAGTCTCCCTAGGGCTATACCAGCAGTCTTCCTTTGGCTATACTAGTAGTCTTCCTAAGGCTATACCATCAGTCTGCCTAAGGCTATACCAGCAGTCACCTTCACGCTATACTAGCAGTCTCCTTCAGGCTATGCTAGCAATCTCCCTCAGGCTATACTAGCAATCTCCTTCAGGCTATACTAGCAGTCTCTCAGGCTATACTAGCAATCTCCTTCAGGCTATACTAGCAGTCTCCATTTGGCTATACTAGCAATCTCCCTCAAGCTATACTAGCAGTCTCCCTTTGGCTATACTAGTTGTCTCCTTCACGTTATACTAGCAATCTCCCTCAAGCTATACTAGCAATCTCCCTCAAGCTATACTAGCAATCTCCCTCAAGCTATACTAGCAATTTCCCTCAGGCTATACTAGCAGTCTCCCTCAGGCTATACCAGCAGTCTCCCTCAGGCTGCACTAGCAGTCTCCCTTAGGCTATACTTACAATCTCCCTCAGGTTATATCAGCAGTCTCCCTCAGGCTATACTGGCAATCTCCCTCAAGCTATACCAGCAGTCTCCCTCAGGCTATACCAGCAGTCTCCCTCAGGCTATACTCGCAGTCTCCCTCAGGTTATACTAGCAGTCTCCCTCAGGCCATGCTAGCAGTCTCCCTCAGGTTATACTAGCGAGAGATATACAGACACCTGCAGTTTTAGATGGAAATTTGAGCATCGCCCTCCGTGATGAAGCACCAATAACGTGGATAAGACTCGACTGTGCGGTCTCAGACTCCCCAGTGAGCCCATAGCACGCTCAATTCAGGATAGAATTAGAAGCCGTTCGAATCGGGAGCAAAACATTCGTGCATTTGTCTACCCAGCTTTCCACCTGTCAGCAGCTTCTTTGCTGTCGGGCAAGGTAACAGGCAGACAGGAGTGGGAATCACCCACTCAGAAAGTCTGAGAGAAATGTTTCTGCTGCTTTACTGCCCAATGATCTTTTTTTGGTTTAACTTGTTTGTATTCGTTTTCAAATACATAACATTTACAAACATCGCCATCTTTAACTTATTACTTTTATGTCCAGACTAAGGCTATTATTTTTTATAGGAACTTCCTGGAATGTAAAGAACATTGTAACCAAACTATGGAAATATCGAAGATTCACAGGGATTGTTCTTTTCTTTCAAAAGAAACCCATTTGCCTTTTTTTTCTTGTCCCATTTTCTGCACCACTTTAATGGCAACAAATTTTGGGACAGTTTTTCTCAGTGACGATACAGATAATAATCAAGATGCTGTGCATTTCCATTCTGCATTGAGGCTGTGTGGTAGGGCTGGCCTTTCACGATATATTCTGGTCAGGAATTTGGAGCAACACCCTAAATGACGTATCTCTAATTTGAATGAGAGTCGACTTTGTTTTCCCAGTCTTCCCAGTGAGCCCAGAGCACACACAACTTTGGGTAGGATCACACACACACACCACACACACGCACAACACACCACACATACACACACACACAACACACACACACACACACACACACACACACACACACACACACACACCACACACACACACACACACTAGTTTTGATGGATTCGAACACATAACCTTCCAATCGTTAGTACATTGAGTAAGCCATTGCACAATATGAACTGGTTGCATTTTTAACAGTTGTCTAAAGCAGGTGTTTCATAAAAAATACCAGTGAACGATCGCGATAGCCGACTAGACATTAATTGACACACACAGGGCAATGAAAAATTAGAATGAGAGAGTGAGCACGCATGCATCATTCTCGAGCGAAACACATTCGGTATAGAGTGGTGATGAGAAGGATGCGTTGACGAACGAAAAAAAGAATGCCTGGAATGTTCAACACAGCACTAAACGGAACTCGGCGAGTTGTCACAAATTGCGACTCTTCCTTATCACCTCACCACTGTTTTACCGCCCTGATAACGCGGCGACAGGGCGTGTCGAGAAAGCTTTCCCCTTTACTTCTTTCCCTTTTCGGTTCTTCTGTGCCTCGTTCCATGGGAGGGTGAGAGCGGGAATCGCTGCACCCAGTGACAGACCGTTTCATCTCATGGGCCAGTCCAGCTGGAATGAGACAAGCGTATGCTATCAGTGCTCGTAACTCACAGTCCAGACCCAAGCCTACATCGGTACATCTCTGAGTGACCACCGGCACCGAGGATTTGCCTCGGGAGTGCACCCGCATTTGTAATTCCATGGTGTAAAGTTTTTATGTCTGGGCTTGGCTTCTTCGGTATGTGCGTGTGAGTGTGTGTTGTGGGGTGTTGGTGTGTGTGTGTGTGTGTGTGGTGTGTGTGTGTGTGTGTGTGTGTGTGTGAGAGACAGAGAGAGAGAGAGAGAGAGGTCTCGTGTAGAGATCTGGTTTCTTCGGTGTGTGTGTGTGTGTGAGAGAGAGAGAGAGAGGAGATTGGTCTCGTGTTAAGATTTGTTAAAGGCATATAAGTCACTCATGGGGGTTCCAGTCTTGTGGAGTCTTTACAGTGACATTGTCGAGATGCTCACAGAATCTTTAATCATTGTGATCTACGATTGGAGCATGGAGACACGGATGATGGTGATGTCTTAAGGTCCAACAGAAATTCGAAATGATACCATTCTATTTGAGATGGGAGTAGGCCTCCATCCGCCGATGGCTCCAAACATCCCTCTTTTATTTATTATTATTATTATTTTTTTTTTTGTTCTTCCTTTTTTTCCCCAGTGAATGCGACAATGGCTTCCGCTATGGTATCTTCTTCATTGTTCCAGATCTCGCAGTCTTCGTTCGTTGCTGTAACTCCAAAAGTCTGTCCAGCAGACCTCAGCGAGCCAGTCCCATGAGGTATCAGTGATAGTACTTCAGGGGGACGTCTCGATACGTCCCAAGTTCAATACGTTCCAGGTTTGATACGTCCCTGGTTCGATGCGTCTTACACACACACACACACACACACACACACACACACACACACACACACACACACACACACACAACACACACACACACACACACACAACCGCAGCGCGCGCGCTTGGGTGCGGAGCCAGGGGAACACAGACTCGGGAAACTTTCGTTGCTGAAAGATGAAGAAAATGAGCATTCTTTCTGTGATCATCCCTATCTCTCTGTCTCTGTCTTTCACATACGCGCATACGAGCGCACGAGCCGCTCGCGCGCGATAAGAATACGCGACACACGCACGCACGGAAAAAAAAAAAAAAAAAAAGACGTTTTGTACCTTGGACGTATCGAACCTCGGACTTTTCGAACCTGGGACGTATGGAAACCTGGAACGTATCGAAGACGTATCCGTACTTCAGTTTGTTCGATAAGCTCTCTTACATTGCCGCGTTAGTGGCGTAGATTTCGGATATTGGATGAGTGGTATTCTTCCAGTAGCATGCTTGCACAGAGCTTACAGAGACCTCTTAATTAAGAATGCTTGTCGCCGTATCGACAATAAGCACGACATGCCGTATCGACGACAACAGTTTCAGTTTCAGTTTTCAAGACGACGGCTCCGCGCTCGGAACGAATTCTTATGTACTACTGTCACAGGTGCCATGTGTATGGTGATCATAGCACAAGCCTTAAGCCTGCACATAAACCCATGGGCTGGCCAGGTCCTGAGGTCCTACCTGGCCTATGTTTTACTAATCTGTATATTTTTTATACTAGTATTGTATCAGCCTATCATTGGAACGATCTTGTTTACACGTAAGCGACATGTGTATTGGTGTATCTTATCTTCAAAGGAAAGAACAGATATATAAAGTAAATAATTAAGAAATTACAGGTCTGAATAACAACGCAATTAGCTACTCAGTATAAACTCGTCTCACATGACAGAAAGACCCCCGACCCCCACCCCCACCCCTCCTAGTCAACGCACAAAGCCTCAGCTGCCTATCAACAAGGTGAAGACAGTATTTCCTTAATCATAGCCACAAGAATACAGTGGACTCGCCACAGCGATAAAAACAAAAATACAAAGAAACAACAACAACAACAAGACCGAATTCAATCCATTGTAGTGAAGGCATAAAACCTGCTCGCTGTCTTCCACGGGGTGTAGCAGGACGGCGAAAACTCGCAAGTCTCAAAAGACTCCTCCGTATGCATCTTCTCTGTCGTATCATGGTGTGTAACGATCGTGACAAGCGGGATGGCACAAGACGGGGCAGGGGAGGGGAATGTGGTGGGTTGATGGTGCAGGGTACTCTAGAATGAAGAGGGCTGGGGGAGGAGAGTTTGGGGGAGGGGTTGGTTTGCCATCTGAACCTTTGCGCACTTATCGGTGCTGGGGACGGCGATTGTCTCGTGTGTCTGTCAGCGCGTGTGTTGGCGGGTCGTGCATTTTCCCAGGGCAGGCGGGCGGGTAGGTGGCGGCGACTCCGCTTCCAGACTCTCTCCGATCGTGGGCAGGTTACTACCAAATTCACTGCTCGTCACACACCCACTGACTGTGCCGCTCACCGGTCTTGGGAAATCTTTTATTTCTGCGTTCCTATCTCTTGCGCATACGCATTCCCGAGACCTGCACGCGCGCATGCACGCACGCACCACACACACACACACACACACACACACACACACACACGCACACACACGCACGCACGCACCACGCACATATATGCCTGAGAAATTTTTCTTCGTTCTTCTCGCACATACGCATCCCCCCCCCCCCCCACACACTATGTGTGTTGTGTGTGTAGTGTGTGTGTGTGTGTGTTCAAGTTTCCAGTATATCGTCTGCGTTAATGCTGTTTAAAGAAGGTACTAGTGATGTCTAATTCGTTGGCCCTGCAGAAAGATGCTTACATATCTCCTCTTTCATTGCGTAGTCCCAGCCCATAAGGTCCTATTCCACACTCACACCTTCGCCCACTTTGGCATTCATGTCTCCCATTACTATGCAAACTTCTCATTTAGGTATTTTATCCTTCGCAGTTTGAAGGTCATTATAAAATTGTTCCTTCTTCATCTGAGCTGGTGGATGTAGGAGCATATGCCTTGATGATGTTTAAAGCAACCGGGTTTGTGTTAAGTTAAATACATTAGTTATTAAACGGTCATAAATTTGTGTGGACAGATGAAGAACCAATGAAAGTGTCCTGGAAGAACTTGATACCACCAGAAAATTACTCGCAGGCATCAACGAGAGAAGACTAAAAGACACTGGCCAAGTATCACGTAGCAAGAACACGGACTTCATGGCAGCCATTTTTCAAGGAAAAACAGAGGCAAAAAGGAAGAAAGGCAGACCTCCAATCTCATACATAGAGCATCGGTGGCCTAAATATTCAAGAAGTTGTCCACAAAAGTCAAGACAGAACCATTTGGAGGCGAGTGGCTGTGTCACGGAGTGCAGCGGCCAACACTGAACCCAGTGACGCTGACAGGTGACAGGTGATATACATGTGTATATGTATGGCCCCAGGACCAGACAACATTACAACAGAGATGATTGAAGCCCTGGAGGAATTTGGCATAGAAAAAATAACTCCTCCTAAATGAAATTTATGACACTGGAAAAATCCCCAAAGATATGTCAAAATCAATTTTCAATGCACTTCCAAAGAAGACGGGCTATAGAATGCGAACTCCATCGCACAATCAGTTTGATGAGTCATGTAACAAAAATCCTGTTAAGAATAATCATGATGAGGACAAGGAATAGAATCAAAAGAAAAATAGCAGAAGAACAGTGTGGATTTGTGGAGGGGAAAGGAACTATTAATGCCATATAATCCTAAGAACTATCATAGAGAGGTCAATTGAGATGAATAAGGATTTGTATTTATGCTTTGTTGACTATACCAAGGCTTTCGATCGGGTACGACATGATGAATTGATCAACCAACTGGAGAGACTCAATGTCGATGGAAAAGATCTACGAATAATCAAGAATATGTACTGGGAACAAACAGCTGCAATGAGAATAAAAAACAATATAAGCTCTTTTCAAAACATCAAAAGAGGAGTCAGACAGGGTTGTGTTTTGTCACCAGATCTGTTTTCAATATATAGCGAAAACATCATGAGAAACCTGAAGAAGACCCTGGATTAAAGGTTGGAGGGAAAATGATAAACAACATTCGGTACGCAGATGACACCGTGCTAATTGCAGAAAACGAAAGGGGACCTACAAAACCTTGTGAATATACTAGAAACAGAAAGCAAGGGTAAGGGGTTGGAACTAAACAGCAGGAAGACTGAAGTCATGGTGATCAGTAAAAAACATGAAATTCCCTCCTGCAAAATAACAGCAAATGGCACAACCTTGACACAGGTTAATAAGTTCAAATACCTGGGAACGGTCATTTCATCAGACGGCAGATGCACATCGGAAATAGCTGGCAGAATCGGCCAAGCCAAAACAGCATTCAAGAAGATGGCAAGCATTCTTACCAACAAATGTCTATCAATTAACATCAGAAAGAGAGTCCTTGAATGTTATATAGAACCAATACTGTTGTACGGATGCGAGGCGTGGACAGTCAGCAAGCAAAGCCAGAGCAGGATCGAGGCAGCCGAGATGTGGTTTCTCAGAAGAATGTTGAAGTTCCATGGACAGCAAAGAAAACAAACGAGACAGTCTTGATGGAGGCAGACACAAGTAGATCACTCATAAGGAAGATTAGGAAAAGACAAGCAGCATTTATAGGCCATTTTATGAGGAAGGGGGATTTGGAGTACCTGGTCACAACGGGAAAGCTGGAGGGAAAGAGAGCACCAGGTAGACCAGGGAGAGAATGCTGGACGGACTTGCAGAGTGGCTGGGGATGAGAAGGGTGGGGGAGATGCTGGGGGCAACGAGAGATAGAGATGGCTGGAAGTCCATGGTCGCCAACGCCATGCGGCAGGGCACCTGATAATGATGATATATATATATATGTTATGTGTGTGTGTGTGTACATACGTATATATGCGGCACACACATACGCACATACATATACACACACTCGCATACGGTTTAGATCACAGGGACGTGTGTGTGTATCCTCGTGCACACGCGCACGTACGACGGGAGGCTATGTTATATCATTTATACAAGAGTGCGAATGATACATTATCTAAAACAGGTTTATGTACGAACTGACTGCGGAATCTGCCTTGTCATTTAAAATTACACTGTTATTCAACCCGGGACTATTTTACTGCGTGAAAGTTACTGGACAAGTGCACGAGAACAAGCAAATTTGTTGTTGATAAGTGATTTGGGAATTTAGCGTGAACACAACGATCTATATTACTTATTAGCATACACACGTGCAGACTTTTCTCCCCAAACAACAGATGAACGATTAACAAGATGGTCGAGCCATTCTAATAGTCTAATTTTTTTTATATAAATTGTAAAAAGAAAACAGGTTTTGTACTTCTCAAGGTCACTGTGACCTAATGCTTGACTTAGACCGAGGACTACGGTAGATGGTCAAAACAGTGAAAATAAAAGTAAAATATTGTCAGTTCTTGAGAAAGTGCTGTTCACTCCCTTCCAAGAAAACGTGCTAAGTTTAGGCACTTTTTGTGTGTGTCCATGTGACCTTGACTTTGGATGCCTTACTTTCTAACTTTAAGCATTCGTGAATGTTCATCAGTCCACCCAAAAACAGCCGAGAAAATCTTGTTCACCCTTTTTTCTCACAGGCACATAGACACAGACAAAAAAGACACAAACACACGTACGCACACACACATGCAAGTCCACACATACACACACACACCCGCACGCACAGCACACGCACACGCACGCACGCACGCACACACTTCACCGGTCAAGTTCATATCTTTGCAAATTCAAAATGTAAAAATAAATTAGAGAAATGTTTGACTAGACTTAGGATAGGAATGTCACATTTGATTTGTCACTTTTTACGATACAAAAATAGAAAATGAAAACAGAAATCATAACTGGTCATTTTGTGGAGATAGCATTGAAACTGAGATTCATTTTGTGTTGGTCTGCCCTAGATATGAAGTTCTGAGAGCAAAATTAATTCCTATGAAGTTTTACCGGCATCCGTCAATGTTCAGATTTGTTATTAATGGCATGTACCAGCGAGACGATAACAAAACAAAACAAAACAAAACAAAACAAAACAAAACAAAACAAAAAAACAAAAACAAAAAACGAAACAAACTTGCAATATTCATTTTAAAAGCACTGGACCTAAGAAAATTCATCCTGATAGGTCTTTATGATCACTTATGCTTGACTGATTTGTTTTCTTTTCTTCACCCCTATACTACCGGGTCAGATGCCTTCTCAATTAAAAAGAAACTTTTCACTTTGACATCTTTCTCTCTTTATCTCTGTCTGTCTGTCTGTCTGTCTATCTCCCTCTCTGTTTTTCTTTCTGATATATACACTTCAAGATGCACTGCATTGTACATGTTTTATCTCTATTGCACTGAGCTGTTGTTTTTTTTTCGCTGATACGTTCCTGTTATAACATGCACTGCACGCCTTGACGTAAGGACCGTAATAAGATACTGTCAATAAACCGTGAACATGAACACTTCACCGGTCGATGATTAAAAGACGTGAAGTCATATTGTTTCAACGAGAAACCGGTGACCATGGTACGAATGACTTGAAAAAAAAAGTTTCTTTATATAGAATGGAGGAAAGTAAACTCTTAGAACTCAAGTCACAGAGGAGAGATCAGCGCCTAGAGCTCAGTCACAGCGTTGTTTTTTTGTTTTGTTGTTTTTATTTTTATTTTTTAAAACTTTTTTATTTCTTTTTTTGTTTCACAACAAACGGATATCTAACACGCAATGTGGCAACGAAAAATGACAACAACAACAAATTTCACACATATGAAAAGACGATGTTGACACATAACTCCACATACTAGGCCTATACAGAATATACATACCGGTAATGATATTTTATACATTGGAAGTTTAAAAAAGAACATTAAGATTTAGCACATGTCAACATTTCCCGTATGAACCCGTTTCACAAACCACATCCCTTTGCTGAACGACAATCAAACAGCAACAAACAACAGTCACGGCGTTAGTTGGTTGTTTTATGTATTTCTTTTTCTTTTTTGGGGGTGGGGGGTCTTGTCTGATAGTTGGAGGACAACTTATGATTACCACTTTATGTGATTATAATCATAATAACGCCTAACGATATGATATTGCTGGCGACTATGCTAGCACGGACTGTTATTTCATGATTCACTTGTAGCTTTAATGTTCTTCCTAGCACATTTTGCATGCCACTTGATTTTATGTTCTTCAGAGTACGCATTTCTACTTGGCCTCCCTTCACCTTGCCACCTCTTCTATCCGTTTCACACACTTTCTCCACTGATTTATGGTAGTCCTGTTGGCCTGAAGTGCAGCAGCTAGGTTTACGAGGGTTGTTTTTCATATTTGTTGTATAAGCATCACGCCTGAGAGTCTCAGCCAAGATGTTATGGCCCTTGAGGTGGTACAAAAAGGGTAGTGCGCCCCTTCTGGCAGTGATTTAAAAGCACTGAGAGGGGTTGGCTTGACCCGTACTTGCAGCAAATTATTATTAGAACTAGTTTTCTAATGTTCTAAACTTTCAGTGAACGAAAAAGCTCTCCATGGTCCCAAGTCTTACAACGGGACTGTCAAAGACTTTTTGTAAATCTGTGTGAATGAAATTTGTAAATCTGTGTGAATGAAACTGCCAGCATCCAATAAATAGAAACCAGAAAACATACTAAAAGAGATTCAAAACACGTATGTAATTGTCAAATTAAGATTTGCATGAATTTAGTTTAGCCGTACGTAAATTACAAGAAAAGAAACAAGATCATCAGATTACCAGTCAATGTGGTGAGGTGGTTAGCGCAACGGACTCCTGAATGGGAAGTCGTGAGTTCGAACCCCAATCAATTAAAAAAAAAAAAAAAAAAAGTATTATGGGATTTCTCGGTTCCGACCAGTTCCTATCTAGAGTTGAGCGCGCTATGAGCTCGTTGACCACACCGGGACCACACATTCGAGTCTCATCCACTTTACGGATAAGCCATTGAGAGTGTTGCTCAAATTTCCTGCCTACTTCGCAGGTGCTCGTCTCTCTCAGGCCTGTTGACACAAGGAGATATTATCATAGTAAACCTAGAGTACGGCCCTGCCACGCGGTCTCAGTCCAAAATGGAAACTTCGCAACATCATCCCGTTACAAAAACCTTTGTAAGTCAATATCTTATTCGTAGAGAGCGTACTATATAGATTAAATAACCTTATGTGAGATTCTCTACATTGTAATCAAACAACAATAAACTATTGCCATAACTGCCGAATGGTTTCAGGCGCCACCAACAGTATGAGTATAATGCTCAACAGTACCTCACAAAACAGACAGGCCAGGCACACGTGCCTGTCTTTTCAAAATCATCGTGTTCTCTGACTTTCAAATTCAAAATCATAGTTCGCCAAGAACTATTAAGCACAGCTCCTTTCTCATGAGAAAAGTCACTCCACATTACACAAAGTGATTAATCTCTTTGTATATTTCAGTCCACAGTACACTAAAAGTGGCTAATCTCCCTGTATATCATGGTTCTACACCACATCTTCCAATCATGAAGTGGCTCATCTCCCTGTATATCATGGTTCTACACCACATCTTCCATATATCCAAAATCGTTACACGCAGATGCTCAGGAACAACCAACACCAATTGCTTGTTCCTGACGGTCGTGGAAAAGAGAGAAAACAACAGATCGTCCATGTGCAGATTCTCGGTATGGCCAGGTTTGTGTCCTGAAGACATTTGTTCAGAAGCATAGTTCCCACAGTCTTTCAGGACTGAAGGAAACCCACCATGTCATCACAGAGAGAGATTATACCAACACCACAAGTTGATCTGAATACGTCTTCGCTTTGCCAACACAGATACGTATACGATGAGAATCGGTTTCTCGCCTTTTCTTTCAACATATGTCTCACTTTCCCTTATAGAGATTATGCCATTTTGTGGATAAATGTTAGTCTGAATGAAAACATACGCATGATATCTGGCAACTGTTTCTAATTCTGAAGTTCAGTGACCTTCGTCATATACATTTGCCTGAGTTTCAAAAACAAAGTCCTGTGTGGCCTAAGTATGTAGTTATATGCTTCAAAAGTGTATATCATGTCCTTATGTTTGATATACTGCATCTAACCTCTGTGTGTGGGTGTGTGTGTGTGTGTGTTTTTCTCCTATGCGATGTCTGCACGGAATTAAAATGAAACTAAATAATGACAAATAAACATAAATAAATGGCAAAGCCATACTGACAAAACCCATTTTTAAAAGTACAGAAGACACACAAATACATTTATAGCTATATAATCACGATAATGATATAGAACAATCAATCAAAGCGCATATCTCTTCATCTGTCTTCTATCTCTCTATTCACCTCTAGCTCTCGCTCTGTATTATATATATGCACATAAATACAATGTATTGTGGCCTCTTTGTATTGTCGCCTAAGGCCGAGTTCTATACATCCATCTATATGCATACATACATGCATACAATACAATACATACACAGAATACACATATAGATATATATACATACATATACATTATATATATCCATATTCATTTCATTTCGTCACTATGAATTTACTATAAGAAACTCGGACTGCTCTCCCCGTTGAGAGTGCTCGCCGCAGTGCAGCGCCACCCTTTTTTTTAAAAAACAACAACCAAGACTTCAGAGAGGCAAGAAGACTAACTGGCCTTCAGCGGGAGGAGCCTTGGAAATCAACCTACCTCTCAAATATTTTTACACCAAGGCAGCCGGGCGAATGCCCTACTCTACACGATTTTTAAATGCCGTGGGATCTTTAGCGTGCGCAAGCCAGAAGGCGTACGGGTCCGACTCTTTTTCGTCTCCTTCCGAAGGACGAGACGTTCAGTTCGATTTTCCTGTCAAGCTGAGGAGAAAAGTCGAGGCCTGAACGGGAAACGAATCCTGGCACATCGAGTTTAGCTATTGGCAGACGAATATCTGAACCATTCTGCCACTCTTGCCTTACATATGTATGTTTACATACATACATACATACATACATACATACATACATACATAACATACATGCATACATGCATGCATGCATGAGCATACATACATACACAATACATACATACATATATACAGCTGAATAGTTTGAACATCTTAATGGTGCACTGCATGTAAATGGTTGGTTATGACAAAGAGGGGGAGAGAGAGAAGACTTGCAGTAAGCTGGTGGATAGGGTGAAGGAGTCAGTCTTTGCGGTTGATGGATAGGGTGCGGGAGTGAAAGGGTTAACGCTGCAATGATTCTGATAGCATCAAAATAATCCTTCATAGGACATGGTCCCTCACTACCCCCCCCCCCCCCATCCCATTCACTTCTATTTCAAGACCTTCCTAGTGCACAGGGTTTTGAGCAGGCTCAAGGAGTCTGCCAGGGAACAGACGGCAGATTGGGTGGAGCGCGTACGGAATTGTCCGATTGCAATGAATCCCCTTGTTGTTTATGGATGTATATGTGAGTGCAGTTTGTGTGCAGATACGTGTGTGTGTATGTGTATAGTGTGTGTAGTATTATGTAGTGTGTGTATATTATGTGTGTGTGTGTGTGTTGGGTGGCTGTGAGGGGGGTGGGCAAGGGTTGGCGGTGAACAGAGGGCGAGTCAACATGTTTATCTTTTACAAATTTCTTGTTTACTCTGCCGCCGTGGCTTGAGCAATATCAACAACCGGCTGTGTCAGGCTTTGACACACGTGTCTGCCATGTGTCTGTCCCCTTGTCTTTTTCCATCTTTGAGAGAGAGAGTGAATGCATGTGTGTGTGAGAGAGAAACAGAAACAGAAAGACATACAGAGAGAGAGAGAGAGAGTGTGTGCGTCAGAGACAGAGAGAGAGAGAGAGAGACATACAGAGAGAGAAAGAAAGAGAGAGAGAGAGTGTGTGTGTGTACAGACAGAGACATTCACAGAGAGAGAAAGAAAGAGAGAGAGTGTGTTTGTGTTCGTGCGTGTATGTGTTTGTGTATGTGTGTGTGCGCGCGCACATATGTGTGTGTATGCGCGCACGCGTGTGTATGTGTGCGTGTGTGTGTGTGTGTGTATGTATCAGTGTGTGCGTATGTCTGTATACGAAGACGTGTGTGTCCCTTGAGTGTTTATCTCACGATCTGACCCAACTCTTCTCTTTCTGTCCGTATGTCTTTTTTTCTGTCTTTGTTTGTCTGTCCGTCCGTCTGTTTCACTGTCCTTATTCCTTCTTCTTCTTCTCCTCCTCCTCCTTCTTTGTCTGTGTATGTAGCTCTCTCTGTCTCTGTCTCTGTCCTCTGTCTCTTTCTCTGTCTCTCTCTCTAGCTCTCCAGTCCTTTCTGCCTGAAATGTACTTTTCTGTCTAGTTGTAACTACCCTCCCCCCCCCCCCCCCTCTTCTTAAATTGCACTAGGAATACACATGTAGGATATTTTTCTGACCTTAGTTGTGAACTCAGTTACACACACAGATAGATATGAAGCACTCTTTACGTGTTTCCTTTTTCCTTTTCTTTTTCTTTATCAGTTTTTTTTCTTTCTTTCTTTCCTTCTTTCTTCTTTTTTCTCTCTCTCTTTCTCTCTTCTTTCTTTCTTTCTTTTTTCTTTCTCTCTTTCTTCTTTCTTTTGAGTGCTGTACGTATCCTTCATTGGGCTTTTTCACATCATATACATTGTCTACTATATCGTTCGTATGTTTGCCTTAAAATGGACAGTTAAAAAAAGAATCACAAATCTTTTATAATGTGCCCTGGAGCGTGGGTTTCTGTAGATGTGTTTGTTGTATAGTAATGCAAAGATAAAAATAAACGCTTAGTGCAATTGAATCACGTTTTGTTAAAGTACCAAATACAATGCGTGCCTACCTACCTACCTAACATACCTACCTACCTACCTACCACTGCCACTACCACCACCACCGTCATCATCATCATCATCATCACCACTATCGCCATCTCCACCACCACCATCACCATCACCACCACCACCTACATCATCATCATCATCGTGATCGTCGTTGTCGTCGTCATCATCATCATCATCATCATCATCACATTTGTCGTCGTCGTCATCATCATCATCATCATCATCATCATCATCATCATCACATTTGTCGTCGTCGTTGTATCATCGTCGCCATCACTAATTATCAATCGTCAGCGTAAAATTCAATGACTCATGGTGACCTCAGTTTTTCCTTTTTCTTCTTCCACGCCCGTCTTCGGAGCAACTTCATATCAAGGCCTTGAAAACGGCAACGGACTAAGCAATTTAAGATTACCTTAAAAAAAAAAGAAAAGAAAAGGTGTTATCTCCCTGTAACACTTTCATATGCGCTCCATCAACAGCAGACAACGGTTATTTGACAGACCCCTTGAGCCTGCGCAATAGCCCCTCTCTACACTGGCAAGGTCTTGAAATGAGGTGGGGAACGGGGATTTAAGAAACGCTTGACACCACCAGAACGACCGGAACACTACAAGGAGAAGCGAACAAGCCAACTGTTATGTTGCAGGACAGGACTAAGCTCGAGATATTAGAAATCCAAAACATGTTCGACCGCCCGCGTTCAAGCAAACAGGAACCAGAACAAACACGGAAAATAGAATCGGAACGCGTCTTTAATATAACCAGACAAGACAGGCGCAAAGTTTCGGCCAACTAGTCTTTTTAGGCTTTTTCTCCCATTGTTAAAATAAATTTTCTCTCATTTTTTTCAGTCTTTTTCTCCCACTGGACGAAGCAGCAGGGAAGTTTTAATCTTTTTCTCCTGATTTTTAGTGTTTAATCGTTTGTGATCTCACGTTTACGCTTGACGAAGGCCAGTTGGCCGAAAATTTGCGCCTATCTTGTCTGGTTGTATTTTCGTGTTTTCTGGTTCGAGATATAAGGTCTCGAGTTCATTGCTCTATTGAAATAGCCAGCCAGCCCGTATTAAAAAAAAAAAAAAAAAAAAAAAAAGCTATCACTTGTACTTAAAACACCTGGATGCGTTTACTAAACCACCGTCTCAAATACCTTCATTACCACTGATACTGTGGGATGGAAGTAGTTGAACAACAATACGCCCGGACTTTCGCATGCCTGGCCATGTCACAATATAATCTTTTTTTTTCTCCAAAAAGAGGGAACACGACTCTCACTTTTAGTGACTTGTTAAAACAAATACAGGAAATAGATGCCATCTGATCCGCACAGGACTTTAAAAGCGATTGTGTTGATCTTATCAGGCCTAGTAGCCGCCGTCTGTCTGTGTAATTGGTGTGTTCTCTGTTTTCTGTTCACAAAGACCATCATGAAGGGCCAGGGCGTACAATATGATAAATCATCTCTCTCTGTGTCTGGCTCTCTCTTTCTCTGTCTGTCTGTCTGTTTTCTCTCTCTCTCTCTGTCTGTCTGTCTCTCTTTCTGCCTCTCTTTCTTTCTTTCTCTCTCTGTCTTGTCTGTCTATCTCTGTCTGTCTCTCTCTGTCTCTCTCTCTCTCTGTCTCTCTCTGTTTTACTTCTTCTTCTTCCCTTTTTTTTCTTCTCTTTTCTTCTTCTTCTTTTTTGTTCTTTTCTTTTCTGTTTTTTCTTGTTCTTCTTCTTGTTCTTCTTTTAGTTCTCTTGTTCTTTCTGTCTTTTTTCTTCTTCTTCTTCTTGTTCTTCTTTTCTTCTTCTTGTTCTTTTCTTGTTCTTCTTGTTCTCTTGTTCTGTTCTTGTTCTTGTTCTTGTTCTCTCTCTTTTCTTTTTGTTCTTCTTCTTGTTTTTTTCTTGTTCTTCTTGTTTCTTTTCTTGTTCTTCTTCTTGTTCTTCTTCTTGTTCTTTTCCTTCTTGTTTCTTCTTGTTCTTCTTTTCTTCTTCTTGTTCTCTTTTCTTGTTCTTCTTTTCTTTGTTCTTCTTCTTCTTGTTCTTCTCTTGTTTCTTGTTCTTCTTCTTGTTCTTTCTTTTCTTCGTTCTTCTTTCTTCTTCTTTCTTCTCTGTCACTGTCAGGCGTTTGTTTTACATGTGTTTGCCGTTCTCTCTCTCATGCTTTTAAAAAATTTTTTTTTATACATTTGACCAATTGACAATATAGAAATCAAAGTGTTTAATAATAATTCATTTTTATAACTTTTGTTTTTGACAATGTGTGCGCTATGGTTCATCCGATTCTTTTTAGAAAGACGCTTACATATGTGTAGAGTTGTAAGGACTGGCTGTACGTAAGACAGGTCCAGTGGGACCTAAGACTACTATCTTTGAAAAATAAAGTTTTGAAGTCTGTCTCTGTCTCTCTATGTCTCTGTCTGTCTTTCTGTTCTGTCTCTGTCTGTCTGTCTGTATGTCTCTCTTTCTTACAATGGATTCAGATCGGTTCATTAACAGCGAAAGATATAAGCACTCTGTCTGTCTGTCTGTCTGTCTCTCTTTCTGTGTGCCTCTCTGTCTCTTTCTCTCTCTTCTCTTACAACTGATTCAAATCGGTTCATTAACAGCGAAGATATAAGCACTTTATATTTTGAAAAATAAAATTCTGTTAACTGCTGCTGTAGAATTACTTGAAATATATTTGCAGTTTATAGCCTACATCGTAAAACCATGCATTTTCTTAATGGTATGTTCTGTGTAGTGTCGAACTCAGTGGCTGAACCACTGAACTTTCGAATTTTGCTCGAGAGGGATTTTTTTTATAGCACTGGGACAATTCCATGCGCCTGCACCCAGCAAAATGTGCCAGCAGTTATCATGTCAGCCTCCCTGATCCTGCGTAAAACTCTATGCGCCAATAACTCTTCGACAATGGAGGAGAGGGACAGAGAGAGAGAGAGAGACACACACAGACAGACAGACAGAGTGAGAGAGAGACAGACTGACAGAAAGAGACAGACAGACAGACAAAGAGACAGATAGACAGACAGACAGAAACAGAGACAGATCGTTGACGGTTCCAGAGAGAGAGAGAGAGAGAGAGATTGCTGAGACAACAGAAACACTTCCTATTTTCTATTTCTAAATTCGCACGTGATCCGTCTGTCGAGACTTGGACCTAAATGCGTGTGACCTGCTGTTACATGAAGCATTAGCTAGCCGCAGACACGAGAACCTGGTGACAGAATCTGGCACTCATCTCGCCCTGCACTCAACCCTCGCTGCCTCATGCCAGACAGAAAGGGAGAAAGTTCTCAACAGAGACATGAAAAAAAGAGAAAGGTAACTCACTTTACGGCACGATGTCCAGACAGAGAGGGAGAAGGTTCTCAACAGAGACATGAAAAAAAGAGATAGGTAACTCACTTTACGGCACGATGTCCAGACAGAGACAGAGAAGGTTCTCATTAGAGACATGGAAAAAGAGATAGGTAACTCACTTTACGGCACGAGGTCCAGACAGAGAGGAAGAAGGTTCTTAACAGAGACACGGAAAAAGAGATAGGTAACTCACTTTACGGCACGAGGTCCAGACAGAAAGGGAGAAGGTTCTCAACAGAGACATGGAAAAAGAGAGAAGTAATTCACTTTACGGTACGACGTACATCTCACTGAAGCGGCAGCCTGTGGCCCGTCGCACAAAGCGCTGCAGAGGGATCAGGATAGTACAAACCTACCGATGTCTGTAGCATTTTCTTTTTTTTTCTTTTATGTGTTCCCTTGTACCATCATGAGTGTTGCGGGGTGAAAGAGCTGATGTGATGGTCAACTGCAAACTGGAAGGCCTTAGGCTGAACAGGAGAAACGCTATATGACGTTAAGATCTCCTTTGCGTTATCGATCAAGGTCTTTCTTAGTCTGCCTCTTGCTATAGATCCAGATATCCATGTGTTATATGCTTGAGCTAAATAGCAAGAAGACTGAAGTCATAGTAATCAGTAAAAAAAAAAAAAAAAAAAAAAAAAAAGAAATCCCCTCATGCAAAATAGCGGCAAATGGCACAACTTTGAGACAGGTTGATAAGTTTAAATATCTGGGAACGGTTATATCACCAGACGGTAGACGCACAGCAGAAACAGCCAGCAGAATCGGCCAGTCCAAAACAGCTTTCAATAAGATCAAAAGCGTTCTTACCAACAAATGCTTATCAATTAACACCAGACAGAGTTCTTGAATGTTACATACATGTAGAATCGATACTGTTGTACAGTTGTGAGGCGTGGACAGTCAACACGCACAAAGAACAAAACTGAGGCAATTGAAATGTGGTTTCTAGGAAGAATGTTGAGAGTTCCATGGACAGCAAAGAAAACAGAGACAGTCTTGAAGAAGGCAGACACAAGAAGAAGAAGATCATTATTAAAGAAAATTAGGAAAAAAAAAAAACAAGCAAAATTTATAAGCTATTTTACGAGGAAAGGGGAATTAGAACACCTGGTCACAACAGGAAAGCTGGAGGGAACGAGAACGCCAAATAGACCCAGGGAGAAAATATTGGATGGACTTGCGGAGTGGCTGAAGACAGAGAGGATGGGAGATGTACTTGCAGCGACAGGGGATGGATTCGTGTGGAGCGCCATGATCGCCAACGCCATGCGGCAGGGCACATGATGATGGTAATGATGATGATGATGATGATACGCTTGCTGAACCAGCGGGTGGGGTGGCAGTCTGGTCAGATGAACAAACCACAGGATCCTCTGTTGATGAATATCATGGTAGGCTGACGTGTCCTCCAGCATTTTTCTGATCTTGTTGTTTCTGATCATGTTGTGTCTTGTCTTGCCGGCAGCCCCCCTTTTAAACAACGTTTCTCAAAGGTTGTAATTCTGCAATCTAGAGACTTGGTCTGGCGCTGGTTTCTGTGGCTCTGAGACACACATGCTGACCACTCTCAGTGGTCAAGTGAGATCGCCAGTTCTAGTGAATTGTGCACGTGCAGATCTTTTTAGGATCATAGCACTCAAGCAGTTTCCTTTGTGCTCAGTTTTTTTTAAATTGTTTCATTTTTTACGGCACCTTTAAGGCAAAAAATCTGTTTGGATAGTTTTTACAATGCTATGATGATGATGATGAGAGGAGGACGATCTTATGATGCTGCAACGTTCCATACCCATGCATCAATCAGGCCCGAGATATATACACACCTGTGGTGTTGGTCAGGAGATTTGAGCAATACCTCAATGACGCATCCTTGAAGTGATGAAACCTGACTGTATGGTTACAGTCTTCCCAGTGTGCCCATAGCACGCTAAACTTTGGGTAGGAGCCAGTTGGAGCTGAAAAATCCCACAGTGATTTTGAAAGAACTGGTTGATGTGGATTCGAACCCTGAACTTCTCTGTCAGCAGTCTGTTGCTCTAACCACCACACCACAGTGACTGGGGGGGGGGGGGGGATTGCAGATATTTCTTTTAACCCTTTGACTCCCACACCCAATCCACCGACTGCAAAAACTTAACCCTTTGACTCCCTTACCCTATCCACCATCTTCCCGCAGAAAGGTGGAGGACATAGTGAGGAGTCAGAGGGGGTTAAACTTTTGCTTTGCTAGCGTGGTTGACAATGCAGGATGCTTTTGGACAGGGTGTGCGAATCAAAGGCTAATGCGTTTACTGCAAAGGACTCGTGACGGTACACACTACAGATACGTGTAAACTCTCAGACGTGCGTCACGTAGACACACACACAGA
>CM060315.1:53624134-53634134 GCA_030674185.1 Monoplex corrugatus
AGGGCCATGATCGCCAACCCCATGCGACAGGGCACATGATGATGATGATGATATTTTGTCTCTTTAGATGTCTCCTAATGTAATATATTCCTTGTAATACTTGTGGACTTGGTAATAAAGACACATCTGATCTTATCTTAAGAGAGGCAGATCTTTCTTTAAAAGAAAAGAAAAGAAATAAAAAAGACAAAAAAAACAAAAAGACAAAAACAAAAACAAAAAACAAAACAAAACAAAAAAAGACGAAAGAAAGAAAAGAAAAAGAGATTGACACTGACGAGTCTAGTCCACTTTACGAATGCGTCATTGACGGTGTTGCTTAAATTTCGTGACCAACACTGCATGTGTCTGTAGCTCTTGGGCCTGGTTTATGCCGGAATACGTTCTGAAAGTAATCGTAAAATTGATATCTATCAGTCAGCCTCAATCCGAAATGAAACTCCATAGCATCATCACCATCATCTCCATTCTCATCACCATCATGACAGTAAAAGAAAATTGTTCCAGACTCTCTTGCTGTTAATGGGGCCTTTCTTCATGTTGACCTCAATTTCGATAAGAGTGTTGGAGAGGCGAAAAATCGGCACGGGAATAAGTGAAACAAGAGGGGCGCAGAAAATGAGGCAGCAAATACAAACAAGAACAAGAACAACAACACAACAACAACAACAAACAACAACAACACAACATCTACACAACAACAGCAACAAGAACAACAACACACAACAACACAGCAGTAACAGCAACAACAAAAACAACAGCGAGCAGCAGCAGCAACAACAACAATATTAACAGCAACAGCATCAATAACTAATCAACAGCAACAACAACAACAACACTTACCAAAAAAGGAGGAGGAGAGAAAAAGGTACCTGGGGAGATAGGGAGAGAGGGTAGCTGGGGAGGAGTGGGGTGTGTATCAGTGTTATTTGTGTTCTCTCTGCAACAGCACAATGACACTTACGTTGGCTAGAAGAGAAGGGGGGCAACCCGTCAACAAGAACATTGATCATTGTTATGAATGAGTTCTAACAGTCCCGCGTTACGCAGTATAGTCGTAGACACAGCAACATGAATCTGTTAATTTTAAAAGACCACACTGTCCCTAGGAACTATTAACAGTCTTCTTAGAAACCACATTTCAGCAGCCTCAATCTTGTGACATTGCTTGTTGATTATCGAGGCTTCGCATCCATACAACAGTATTGGTTCTTAACTGCACTGAAGAACTCTCTTCATGATGTCAGTTGATAGGCATTTGTTGGTAAAAACGCTCTGCAAAGCTTGGCCAATTCTTCTGGATATGTCTAATTTGCATCTGCTGTCTGCTGAGATGACTGTTTCCGGACATTTAAATTTATCAAATTGTCTCAATGTTGTGCAATTTTCCCGATCTTTTACATGAGCGGATTGTTTTTTGTGTTTTTTTTACCGATTACATGCCTTAGTCTTTCCTAATATTTAGTTCTAGCCCTTTATTTGTGCTTTCTATTTTTCATTTTCTGCAATAAGAACAATGTCATCTGCATAACGAAGATTATTTATCATTTTTACCAGCGTTTCTTTCGATTGAGGCAGCCGAGATGTGGTTTCTGAGAAGGATGTTGAGAGTTCCATGGACAGCAAAGAAAACAAACTGAGACAGTCTTGATGGAGGCAGACACAAGTAGATCATTCATAAGGAAGATTAGGAAAAGACAAGCAACATTTATAGGCCATTTTATGAGGAAGGGGGATTTGGAACACCTGGTCACAACGGGAAAGCTGGAGGGAAAGAGAGCACCGGGTAGACCCAGGGAGAAGATGCTAGACGGACTTGCAGAGTGGTTGGGGACAAGGAGGGTGGAAGAGATGCTTGAGGCAACAAGAGATAGAGACAGTGGAAGTCCATAATCGTCAACGCCATGCGGCAAGGCACCTGATGATGATGATGATTATTTCAGGGCATTCTTTTAGGTTTCTCATGACAGTTTCGCTGTAAAGTGAAAACAAATCCGATGACAGAACACATCCCTGTCTAACCCCTCTTTTGATATTTTGAAAATAATTTGTTTCTACTTTCACAGCTGCTGTTCATTCCCAATACATATTCCCTATTATTCCTAGATCTTTTCCGTCAATATTGAGCTGTTCCAGAATGTTCAACAGACGGCAAAGAAAACAAATTAGACTGTCTTGAAAGAAACAAGCACAAGAAGAACATTAATGAAGAAGATTAGGAAAAGACAAGTAAGATTTACAGGACATTTTTTCAGGCAAGAGAAATGTGAGCACCTAATGTAGGCTATGTTTCATATATAACACGACTAAATGTAGCAGCAAGATAAGATATTATTCATTCTTTACAAAGATCATACTGATTATACGCTCAATCAGATTTAATGAATATCAGTAGAGAGAGAGAGAGAGAGAGAGAGAGAGAGAGAGAGAGAGAGAGAGAGAGAAATCGTTGACGGTTCCAGTAGGGTCAAATCTTTTTTGATACGCAGTATTCATACAAATATATCGGAGATACGTTCCGTAACGAAAAACAAAAAGTGGATAAATTCTGTTCGTGATTTGTCGCTTCTTCCTCGTATCCACGTCTGTGCGCGCTGGCGTTTGTGTGTGTGTGTGTGTGTGTGTGTGTGTGTGAGTGTGAGTGTGGATGTGTGTGTGTGTGTGTGTGTGTGTGTGTGTGTGTGAGTGAGTGTGTGTGTGTGTGTGAGTGTGTGTGTGTGTGTGTGTGAGTGTGTGAATGTGTGTGTGTGTGTGTGTGTGTGTGTGTGTGTGTGTGTGTGTGTGTGTGTGTGTGTGTGTGTACATACATCAGAGATTTAAATTAAGGGACATACAGCAGGCTCGTTACACACATCTCGTACTTTCTTTTAACTCGAGGAAACCAGAACACGACCATCTCCACCAAACCAGGACTGCAGGAGGCCCGTTACCATAAACATGTCACACAGTCGTCCTGCGGCCTCTTGCACTGTGCACTACACAAGGGGTGGAAGGATGTAATGGGATAATTCTGACGGTTGTCACGTGCACCGTTATCGGTTGCTGTTCGACCTGTTTGTCATGGAGATGCTTTGCTGGACCCCTAAGGTCCATCTTCGCTTGCCCCCATAACGGCTCTGTCGGCCAGCGCCTTGCCACTCTGCACTCTCGTAAACTTTAACCTGTCACTTGGTCAGTTTGGCCTGGACCTGGCTGTCTGACTCTCTGAACTTGGAACAGCCTACAATTTGTCTGTAGTTCCTTTGAACAACTGGTGTTTAACTGTTTGTGTGGGAAATGCATAATTAACCTTGGTCAGTTTGGCCTGGACCTGGCTGCCTGACTCTCTGAACTTGGAACAGCCTGCAATTTGTCTGTAGTTCCTTTGAACAATTGGTATTTATGTTTGTATGGGATATGCATGCATAATCGAGGACTGAGTAGGGTTGAATTTTGATGAAATTCACGAGTGCTAATTTGCTTAAATCTGATGCTATGATTGATTTGACAGCGCTGAAATGACCCTTGTGACCGGCTGGGATTTGTACACAAAGTTACTGACTGATCGAAGCACTCTATATTCAGCTTTACTCGATTCGGTTGTTCTGATAGAATGCAGTTGTTGTGATATAATACAGGGTGTTCCAAAAGTCTTGGGCACATTTTAACATTGATTACCCCAAAAACCCTGAAGAATACAACAATGCATGTTACATATTCCGAAAGCTGGCTGTTTTGAGTTTTCTGTTGACTGTTCAAAGATGCTCAATGTGAGCACCGTTGGTCACTCGGCACACATCAAGGCGATAGTCAAATTCTTGCCAAACGCGTTCCAGCAGTGCGTTGTTGATTGTTCCAACAGCGTCCGTTATTCGGGTTTTCAATTCATCCACATCATTTGGCAGAGGAGGCACATAGACCAGTTGTTTCACAAACCCCCACAAAAAGAAATCGCACGGTGTGAGATCTGGAGACCTTGGAGGCCAGGGCATAAAAGCGCGATCATTCCGCCCAGACCGACCAATCCATCTGTCAGGCAGTGTTGTGTTGAGGAACTGCCTAACCCTGAGGCTCCAGTGCGCTGGCGCCCCATCCTGTTGGAAAATGAAATCGTTGGACTCTTCCGCCCTCAACTGATCCATTAACCAGGTTTCCAGCATGTTGAGGTAATTGTCACCTTTGATTGTTGCTTCTTCAAAAAAGTAAGGTCCATAGACAGCTTTCTTGGACAAAGCACAAAAAACGTTCACCTTAGGGGAATCTCGCTGATACTCAAGACATGCATGCGGGTTCTCGGTGCCCCATATGCGAGTGTTATGCTTGTTAACTTTGCCATTCAGGTGAAAGGTCGCCTCATCGCTGAAAACAAGTCGGTCGTCGAATTCGTCATCTTCCAACCTCTCTTGCATTGCAATGCAAAAGTCACGACGAGCTGGTTTATCAGTGTCCTTCAATTCTTGGACTAACTGTAGCTTGTAAGGAGTCATGTGCAGTCTTTTTCTTAAGACACGCCAAACAGTTGTTGGTGGAATCTGGAGTTCCCTACTAGCTCTTCTGACCGATTTACGGGGCTTCGCTGGAAGGCAGTTCGAACTCGCTGAACCACATCATCTGCAGTTGAGGGCGTCCTGTTTTCTTACCTGGGCACAAACACCCATCATTCATGAATTTAGCATGCCATCTCACAATGGACTTCCGTTCTGGGGCCTCTTTCCGGAAATTTCTGCGAAATGCACGTTGAACAAGTGTCCATGACTCAGTTTTTGCAAATTCAAGGACGCAAAACGCCTTTTCTTGTGGAGTGTACGCCATTACTGCTTCTGTCTAAACACACAAAAACATACAAAACCATCATTATCGTCCCAAATAAAATTCATGGATTCAGCTTTAAAATGATACCAGTTTTATCTTACTACCGCTCATAGTTCAGCAGATATGAGGACTTGAAATGTGCCCAAGACTTCTGAAACACCCTGTTTGCGTTTGCTTTGAACGCTCGCTGCGTTTGCTTTGAACAATAACATTTTCAAACTAAACATGGCGGGTGTTGTCAGTTTAGACTGACTGCTTAAGATCTGAACGCGTGGCGTTTTGTGCAGGCACAAGGGGTCTACCAATAATTACTGGAACAGTTGAGCGTTGCGTTTATGGAATTGTCCAGGTGCCATAAATCCCTCTGAAACAGATTCAAAACTCTAACTGCCCATTCAAATTGACCTATTTTCACAATAATAGTAATTGATATATTGTTGTGCTAACTGTGAACCTGATTAAGTTACACGACAGTTATTATAGACAGCTTACACTAGGCTCATAAAGTATTTTATACTGTAATCAGAATCGTCATCAGCTCTGCACATACCAATCAATAGTACGTTGGCGGAAAAATCAAACACTTGGTTGTTGTTGTTAACTTTGGGGTTTAGCGCCGTTTGGTCGACGAATATGGTTTGATAATTCGATATTCTGATACACACACTGAGGGATAGGACTGATATAAGGAGAAAGATGGGAAATAAGGAGGGAGATCTGAAACAAAGGCACAAATTTTGATACGACTAAAAATTGTGAATTTCGCTGTAGAGGTTATATAACCCTATACCCCTCCTTAATCCTTTGATTTCCCGCACCCTGTCCACCAACTGCAAAAACTTACCCCTTTGACTCCCTCACTCTGTCCACCAGCTTCCTGCAGGAAGACGGTGGACAGGGTGAGGGAGTCAAAGGGTTAAGTTTTTGCTTTGGTAGCATGGTTGACAAAACAGGATGCTGGTGGACAGGATGCAGGAGTCACAGGGTTGAACTGACTTGTCTATGTTATACTGAATTAGTCTTTCCCTAATCGATGTTTTCTTTCCATTGATTTGATACTGCAGAGTGTGGTGTTTGGGGTTTGTTTGTTTGTTCAAGAGGGATTCATCGAACTCGGGCAGTGCCATATGCGCTCCTCCCAATTCTGCCGGCAATAATTTGGGAGACTCCCTGAGCCTGCGCAAAAAAACCCTAAGCACTGGCAAGATCTTGAAATGGGTAAGGAGGGTGGACGAGTGTGTGTGTGTGTGTGTGTGTGTGTGTGTGTGTTGCGTGCGTGCGTGCGTGTGTGTGTATGTTTGTGTGTGTGTGTGTGTGCATGAAGAGAATCCTATAAAAACACTAAGCTGACACAACCAGAATGACGGAAACATTAATTTAAGATGGGCAGCGAACAGGCCAGTTCTTAATTAATGTTGCAAGCTAGGATCGAACTCGAGATATCAGATGCTGAGTTTAGACGCTGTTTGTCAACAGCTTACCTACGACGAGTTAATTAACATACCTTTATTATTGCAGCCTGCTTTGAGCGTAGGCCTGCCCACATATAACTGAGTGATGTTATCAGTATCACCTTGCTAATTAAGCGAGAGTCTCCTCCAATCAGCGGTGCCAGCGACAGTAGTAAAAACACTGGCCGCCGCTTATCAGACCAGACCATCGCGAGCAAAAGGACGACGGGAAAACAGACAAGATGGCGGCTGTCTGCGCCCTGTTCTGGAACCGATACTGTCTCTTTGACCAAGCAAATTTACGAGTCCCTACAGGGAGTAGATCAACAGGGGCTTTGTGGGCAGACTGGACAGTTGGTCAGACAGATTGGAAAGGAAGGGCAGTTCCTCTCTGTTCCAGATTCTGTGCGTATGTGCTGTTTAATTAATGTTAAGAATGTAGCGGGATTTTAGGAATGCGGGTTTGAGTTTCGTTGGCTTTTTTTTTTTTTTTTTCACGGTAGGGCCTGTAAATGCACTATGCCTAAGTAGCCAAGTACCACTAACTTCATCTAATCTCTGTCTCTAAAATGGAAATCATGACATCTTATGACAAAAGAGACCGCTCCTACGTAGTAGTTTCTTTGATGTTGACCTCTCTTTCTGTCTGTCTTTGTCTGTCTGTCTGTCTGTCTCTCTTTCTCATCTCTTTTCTCTGTCTATCTGTCTGCCTGTCTGTCTGTCGCTCTTTATCTCTCTCTTCATCCTTCTCTCTCCCTCTCTCTGTGTCTCTTCTCTTTCTCTCTCTCTTGTTCTCTTCCTCTTGTTTTCCTTTCTTTAGGAAATACCAATATCTATACTGTTAACAATAGCAACAACAATAAATAAGTATAATAATAATAACAAAAATGATAAAAATAACAATAACACTGTAATAATATAATAATAATAATAACAATAATAATAATGATAGGCCTACTTGTCCAGAGCTTCACAAAAGCACGACACACAAAGACATACACACGTAAAGCAAATACGGTCAGCACCTACCACTGTGATAAGAAGAGACGAACTGTAATAATACAACGGTAAAAAAGCGATGAAAATATATTGTAATCAGTTGTCCACTTCATATGTCGGCTGGTTCAGAAAATAGATAGTGTCACGAAAAATTAAATGCAGCCACACATATCATAAGAGCTTATGAGGTCAAAATGAACTACAGATAGGCGTTCTTTACACATAGCTTTAATTTATTTTAGATCAGTATGATGGTATCTATATTCTAAAATACATTGGTCAAGTTTCACGTAGCAAGAACACAGACCTCAAGACAGCCATTTTCAGGGAAAAACAGAGGCAAAAAGGAAGAAAGACAGACCTCCAATCTTATACATGGAGAAAAGAACCAACATCAGTAGCCTAAATATTTAATAAGTCGTCCATGAAAGTAAAGACAGAGCCATTTGGAGGAGAGTGGCGGTGTCCAAAAGTGCAGTGGCCAACACTGAACCCGGTGACGTCAACAGATGAGACAGGTGAGATGATGATATCACAACCAACAGTATTGTTTTTGTATTCTAGTATGCTAATGGAATGATGATCTTCATCTTATTCCTTCAGCCATTCCTGAGTTAAAGAATAGTACAGTGCTCTCGTTTGTCACAGGCATGTTATGAGGTTAACATTGATTTGTGTAGTTTTGAGTTTGAAGATAAAGACTTGGCTCTTGGGAGATGATAACATTACTATAATAACTCCAGAGGCCCATTTCTTACAAGCTAGGTAGGCAGGTTTTGGCGAGGAGCGTTTCTTATGTTCCACCTAGCGGCACACGTGGCTTATTGTTTGCTAGATAGGGCTAGGTAGGCATCAACAGGATCTTGCCGGCGTTTTGTGTGTGTGTAAAGATGGCGGCTGTACAAGCCTCGTTCGTGTTTGTCGACTGTTCTGTCTTCTATTGTGAGATAAGCCACAGACATGCGACTACATCTCAAACCGAACCGGCCCGTGATTGGTTGATATTTTGGTTGATGCAGCAGACATCTTGCTTATGCATATGTATCAACCATAACCTTATGGAACAGAGTCGCATGATCGAAAGAGGCATGTTGAATTTTTTTTTTTAGACAAAACTGCTGAAGAAAAAGTGCGGGATAGATCTAGCCCTGAGAACATGTAGGCGCGTGGGAAAGACGCGCTTCCAGACTTACCAGGTGATAAGAGAGATTGTGTACACATTGGAGATATGATGCCACGCATGTGGTGGATATTAGTTTTAGGTTTTCGATCATGTGACTCCGTTCTCTCAGGTCATAGTTTATACATATACATATGCAAGACGTCTGCTGTGTAATCGAAAAATATCAACCCATCATTGGGTGGTTCGGTTTGAGATGTAGTCGCATGCTAAGCGCAGTACAATGGTTAAACATCTACTTCCGCCTCGGGTCAGTTTCATAGCACACTTTTATCTCGCGTGCTAGCGTGTAAGAAGTGGGCCTATGTTATTCTTCTTTAATATGAAGCCGTTAGCAGTCAAATGTTCATTTGATATATGATTAATAATAATAATAAATCACATTTATATAGCGCTATTCTCTCACACATAGTAAGGACTCACTGCGCTTTACATTAATTAATTCATACACACATACACACACACAAACACACACATAACAGATACAAACAAACATTGAAGGTAAGAGTCTAATCATTTTGAAGATCTACATGTACTACAAAATGAACATTCTGACTTTCAGGAACATATTATGCCAGTACACGATTTCTTCTTTTCTTCTTTTTTGTGTTGTTGTAATAAACGACAGTTCAAAGACGGTTTTACGGGAGCTGGTTAGTCTTTTGATAGCGCCATGGACTCAAGATCTGATATCTAGAGTTCAGTCTCAGCCCGAATCTTAAAAAGCTGGCCCTGTTTACTGCCCATCTTAATTTTTCCACCTTTCTGGCAATGTCAACTTAGTGTTTCATAGGTCTATCTCACCCCTTTCCCATTTCAAGACATTTCCTACACATAGGGTTTTGCATGGGGTTAGGTACTCTGCTAAACAATTTTCGATGGCAGATTTGGGTGAGAGGATGTGGAACTGTCCCAGTGCGAACTCTTGAACAAATTCCAAACAAACTCCAGACTTCCAAACTGTAAACATACATGTAAGTGCGTGCGCACACGTGTGTACTGAACGTGGCTGCCCTTGGATTATATTGTTTTACACCAGTGGCGGGCATACAAGCCTACTACTACAATTTTTAGACGCGCTCTATCGTTGCAGTCCATCTCTATACCGTTTCTGTTAAGCTGGAGCGAAGTTAACCGATGGAAACTTTTAAAGCCAGTAAGTTTTGTGTGAGTCAAAGGGAGAGGAGATTTCTACTGTCTTTGCATTGTGAGAGTGCGCGTACCGTCCAGTCAAATGGGTCGTACAGCGTGGCGACTTGAAAGCCAAGTTTGAGTGAAATACGTTGACAGTGATGAAAAGGCTGTTGTGTTCCACTAGGCTGACGTCGCCCACCTATCTATGGCACGTACGCTACGTTCCTTCTGTCAAACACATGGTCCCATTGCCGTTATACCCCACACACTACGAAAGCTGATGACACCTGGTGGGAAACAAGAGTGTTCTTTCTCAATCTCTCATGAAAATCAGGCTTAAAAAGAAATCGGTGGTGGAGGAGACAGACTGAGGTTGACTCGGAGTTAGTGTGTGTGTGTGTGTGTGTGTGTGTTGTGTGTGTGTGTGTGTGTGTGTGTGTGTGTG
>CM060315.1:53641634-53646634 GCA_030674185.1 Monoplex corrugatus
ACACACAACTTGTAAGCATAAAAAAGAACATTACAAATTGTGAAACCAATTTAGAAGACGAATTGTGCAAAAAATATTGGCTTTACATATATGCCAATGGGTCACTGAAAGAGAGAGAAGAGAGAGAGAGAGAGAGAGAGAGAGAGAGACAGACAGACAGACAGACAGACAGACAGAGACAGAGAGAGACACAGAAAGAGACAGACAGAGGCAGAGAAAAAAAAAAAAAAGAGAGAGAGAGAGAGAGAGAGAGGGGGGGGGGGGTGAGTTGGCTTGAATCGTCATGGCAATGAATCCCATATCAAAATGTTTTGAAATAATCGAACTCACCATTACCGTGCAACTTTTAAAACTGCGGGCATCATTTCGCGCTAACGAAAACGCCTCTGTCTGTTTTTCAGAAAGAAGGCAGCTTTTTATAAATGCATGATCACTACGTACTTGAAAGATAAATGCCCAGTAGGGAAAGATACATAAATGCCCAATAAAGAAAGTCGCATAAATGCCCAATAAAGAAAGACACACAAATACCCAATAAAGACATACGTATGAATGCCAAATAAAGAAATCACATAAATGCCCAATAAAGAAAACACATAATACCCAATAAACACACAAATGTCCAATAGGAGAGTCACATAAATGCCCAATAAAGAAAGTCACATAAATGCCTAATAGAGGGACACATAAATGCTCAAGAAAGACAGACACATAAATACTCAATAAAGAAAGTCACATAAGTCCCCAAATGTCACATAAATACCCAATAAAGAAAGTCACATAAATACCCAATAAAGAAAGACACACAAATACACGATAAAGAAAGACACATAATTGCGAGATAAAGAAAGATGCATAAATGCTCAATAAAGAAAAACACATAAATACCCAATACAAACACATAAATGCCCAACAGGAAAGTCACATAACTGCCCAATAAAGAAAGTCACATAAATGGCTAATAAAGAAAGACATAAATTCTCAATAAAGACAGACTCATAAATGTCCAAATAAAGAAAGTCACATAAATGCCCAATAAAGAAAGTCACACGAATGCCCAATAAAGAAGGTCACATAAATGCCCAATAAAGAAAAACACATAAATGCCCAATAGGAAAGTCACATAAACGTCCAATAAAGAAAGACACATAAATGTCCAAGAAAGAAAGTCACATAAATGCCTTATAAAGAAAGACACATAAATGTCCAATAAAGACAAGACACATAAACGCCCAATAAAGAAAACACATGATACCCTAATAAAAAAAAAAGACGCATAAATGCCCAATAAAAAGTCACATAAATGCCCAATAAAGAAAGACACATAAATGCCTAATGAAGACAAGACGCATAAATGCCCAGTAAAGAAAGTCACATAAATGCCCAATGAAGACAAGACGCATAAATGCCCAGTAAAGAAAGTCACATAAATGCCCAATGAAGACAAGACGCATAAATGCCCAATAAAGAAAGTCACATAAATGCCCAATAAAGAAAGTCACATAAATGCCCAATAAAGAAAGTCACATAAATGCCCAATGAAGACAAGACGCATACATGCCCAATAAAGAAAGTCACATAAATGCCCAATAAAGAAAGTCACATAAATGCCTAATAAAGAAAGTCACATAAATGCCCAATAAAGAAAGTCACATAAATGCCCAATAAAGAAAGTCACATAAATGCCCAACGGGGAAATACAGCAGCGAGGGAGAGGAGATGTGTACGTTGTCATATAGTTCCGGTCCCAAGAATGGTTGAGATCTCTACCACATCACTCCCCAGCAAACACCTCCTTCCCCCCCCCCCCCCCTAGCGTTATGGAAGAATCTTTATCTTTGCCTATCCTCACGCACACTCAGCAAAGCCACTTCCCCTCCCCCATCACCCTCACCCCCTCCCACTCCTCTTTCACCTACCACTCCCTGCCTGGTACTTACCCAGCTCGTGAAAAACTCCAAACGGCGAGTAAGCAACGGAGAGAGTCATGATGATGATGATGATGATGATGATGATGATGATGATGATAATGATGATGATGACACCGATAACGCCAAGGTTGTCACTTGTTTCCATCGGCCTGGCTACCTGGTGTTATTAAGCAACAGATTCATAAGGAGAATGCCGCGCCTTGACTTACTTTGTATGGTGCAGATATGGCTTTACAGGAGAAAAGTGTCAATTATTTATATACAGTTTCAAACATCAAAACAGTATAAGCCAAGGACAGTGATCTTAGATCCTACTGGACCTTTCCTTACAACTAATCCTTGTTACAGTACACATATAAGATAGGCACAAAGACGTAGCAGTGAAAGTAATAGTAAGAAAGTCTGGGAAGATCCGGACAGCAGAAGGTCCTCAGAGGAGAAACCCCCGGTCAAGCAAGTGTTTCGGCCCTTAACTCCTGACACTCTAAGGGGGCCGGGCCACATCCAGGTCATGACTCCTGGATGCCCCTCTGCTGTCACCGATTCTTTTTTTTAAAAATAAACACATAAATAAACCAAAACAAGTGTGACTGCCCGCGTTTAAGCAAACGGGAACCAGAAAAACACGAAAATAGAATCAGAACGCGTATTTAATTCAACAAGACAAGACAGGCGCAAATTTTCGCCTTTGTCAAGCGTGGCCACTGGACGAAGCAGCAGGGAAGTTTCAGTCTTTTTCTCCTAATTTTTGTATCTGGTGTTTGTTTGTTTGTGATTTTACGCTTGACAAAGGCCAGTTGGCCGAAAATTTGCGCCTGTCTTGTTTTCTTGTATCAAATACGTGTTTTTATTCTTCTTTCGTGTTTTGTTTTCTGGTTCCAAAGGCCTGTTGGCCACACATTTGAGCCTGTCTAGTCTTGTTGCATTAAATACGCGTTCTGATTCTATTTTCGTGTGTTTCTGGTTCCTACATAAATAAACATAACTTACAAATTTTAAAACCCTGAATTACAAACACACAGAGGAAAGACTTCACGCAGTGGGAGTGGTGACAGAGACAACGACAATGACAGAAAAGTAGCATGAAACTCTGGAAAGTGCCAGACAAGGGAAGGTACTAGGTCATCAAAGAAGAATCTGCCCGTCAAGCAAGCTATTTCAGTGCCAGGCTTCTTACACTCTAAGGGGATCGGCCCGCATCTAGGTCGAGACTCCTGGATGTCCCTCTGCTGTCGTCATTGTTGAGTGTGTGTGTGTGTGTGTGTGTGTGTGTGTGTGTGTGTGTGTGTGTGTGTGTGTGTGTGTGTGTGTGTGTGTGTGTGTGTGTGTGTGTGTGTGTGTGTGTGTGTGTGTGCGTGTGTGTGTGAGCATGTAAAACAATAACATCAGTGGCTATATGGCGGAGTTGACGCTTATCGATAAAATCTCCCTGTAATCGGAAATATACTGGTCTTCATGGCCCGGTGTGGGATACAAGACCCATCCTGGTGGCATTTAGTCTTCTGCAGGCACTGCATGATTAACCCTTCGACTCCCGCACCCTGTCCGCCAGCATCCTGCTTTGTCAACCATGCTAGCAAAGCAAAAACTTAACCCTTTGATTCCCTCACCCTATCCAACAGCTGGTGGATAGGGTGAGGGAGTCAAAGGGTTAATTTTTTTGCAGTTGGTGGATAGGGTACGGGAGTGAAAGGATTAAACAAGTCCTTAGACCTTGGGTTCTGCTTCCACCGATCTATCTGCTGTTGAACAGCAGTAGCTGTTCATTTTTATTTAAAAAAAATGGTTTACTTTTAACAAATGCCCTTAATTTTGGGGATGAACGGTGCTTCTGACTTTAATCGCGGAACGGATCATTTTCACAAGCTCACTCCTTTTGTTATCCTCATTTTTCCTTGCTTTGGCTGACCATGTAATAGCACAACTTTGAGACAAGTTGATAAGTTAGATACCTGGGAACGGTCATCTCACCAGACGGCAGATGCACACCAGAAATAAGCAGCAGAATCGGCCAAGCCAAAACAGCATTCAAGAAGATAGAAAACATTCTTCCAAACTAATGCCTATCAATTAACATCAGAGAGGTCTTGAATGTTATATAGAACCGATAATGTTATATGGTTGTGAGGCGTGGACAGTCAACACACAAAGCCAGAACAAGATTGAGGCAGCCGAGATATGGTTTCTAGGAAGAATGTTGAGAGTTCCATGGACAGCAAAGAAAACAAACGAAACAGTCTTGATGGAGGCAGACACAAGAAGACCATTCATGAGGAAGATTATGAAAGGACAAGCAACATTTATAGGCCATTTTATGAGGAAAGGGGAATTAGAGCACCTGGTCACGACAGGAAAGCTGGAGGGAAAGAGAACACCAGGCAGACCCAAGACAAAAATGTTGGACGGACTTTCAGGATGGCTGAGGACAGAGAGGGTGAAAGATGTGCTTGCGGCGACAAGGGATAGATGCATATGGAAAGCCATGATCGCCAATGCCATGTGGCAGGGCACATGATGATGATGATGATGATGATGACTCCTTTTGTAGCTTGTAATGAAAGTATCAATAATAATCTATATCACACAATAAATAGCTGTTTCTATCCTATGTTGTCCGCCGCTACTTCTGCTCGAGACTAATTCTGTTTATTATCCCCCAAACGGCGCAAAAAGACTAAACACCGAAAACGTTGGGGTCGCACTGTTCAAAAACTAGATAATTTTCGATTTTTCCATTTTGGAAGCCAGCTGTGCAGCATAGATGAAGTTCTACCATATTTGCCCAACCGCACCTTATTTGGATATTGCCTAATTGCAATAATCTCTAAGGCACGCGTTGAGGTCAACACTGACTTGACAGCCGGCGTTTATTCATTCAGTAAAGAAGTGAAGACTGGGCGGATGACTGACTTGAGTCTATGTTACCAAATGATCTATAGGTATGTTTACATCTCCACGACGTTATCAGCTCCTCAGCTTCAGTCTCGTATTAGATTACGTAGTGAGGACAAGTGCCATCAACACGATCGTTTTCTTTGTATCCCCCCCCCCCCCCCCCCCCCCGCGTAC
>CM060315.1:53661634-53671634 GCA_030674185.1 Monoplex corrugatus
TAAAACCGCGCCATGTGACGCACTTCCGTTTTCTTTTTATTTTCAACATCAGGTCCTGCTTCTCTCGCCTTGCTAGTCAAAATGTGTACGTCAGTTTGAGAAGAATGGCTCAGTGGGTCCGTCAGGTTCTAAGAGAAGAGGATGGATATCGGCAACTCATTTGTAGCCTACATGAGCGCAAAATTGTTTTGAAAACATACCTAGGTCTGCTCGTAGATTATCTTGAATGCTGTTGATCTAGATCTACGCCTTTGTCACGTTTGTGTACTCAGTTTATTTTAAAAAAAAAGACATTCTGGGGAACAGTTCACAGAATTTTGCTGATAGATCAGACAGCCTCAAAGAATGCTTGAATGTTTATTAGTGTGAAAGAATTTTAGTTTAATCGCGCCATTTATTCAACAAAAGCCATAAGTGCACATGACCCAAACCGTACTTGACTCAACTAAAAAATCATCTCAGACTGTTATAGATTACCGCTTCCATTTCCAAGCAGTCCAAGTTGATCTTTCGTTGAGTGACTGTTGCTACATGTAGATCCGAAAGCACTCTGGCTTTGTTCGATTTCATCCAGATCAGTCGTTGACTAGGCTATCAGTTCACAGACCTAGATCTATATCTAGATAAGTCTTCCTTCGATAGGTTACTCGATTGACACTGACAGTGGCCACAGCCGAAAGCAATCCAGCTTCGTTCAGATTCATCCCACTTTTGTTGTAAACGGAGAGTAACCAGATCCAAAGTCAAGATGTCTCAGAAACAGCTGACGTTGATAAACATGCTGAACAAGTATGTTCGCCAGTACTTTTTGTACACGGAGGACAATAAGATGGACGCCGACAAGATCAGGCTGAGGAACCAGGTGCGATGTGTGGAGGGCCAGAAGACGGCAGAAGAAAAGCTCCAGAAAGTTCAACAGCGGTAAGGGCTCACATGTTTTAATAGGCTAAGATTATAGTAAAGAATAATCGTTGAAGCCAGTGTTGTCGGGACTGTCGTTTTAATGATTAAATGGTGGTCAAGTATTAAAAGGTGGAAAAAAAACCCTGTGGTTGTGGGGGAGTGAAGTGGTACGATGGTCAGGTTTTCAAAGGTAAAAAGTTGTTCCATAATCCAGTGGTTGTAGGGGAGTGTATTGGAGTGATGATCAGGTTTTAACTGATAAAAGTTGACCCATAACCCTGTGGCTGTAGAGAGAGTGATGTAGTTGGAATGATGGTCAAGTTTTCGAAGATAAAAAGTTGACCCATACCCCCGTGGCTGTAGTGGAGTGAGGTAGTTGATATAGACCTCAACTTTTCTCAGGGCCAGCATTATTACGGCGGTACCAATCTCCTCTCCCTCTCGGCTTTACCTTCCTCAACCCTGAAGGAGATCAAATATTTATACACATCTTATTGGAATGAATGTCATCACCAGGCATAGTTTTTCCACGAGTAAAACTCCAGTTCGTGCAATTAGATTGAAAAGCATGAACCCAGCCTCTATGCCAGTTATGCCTCGTGATAGATGACAATAACAACTGTTATGATGATGGATGATGATGATGAAGAAGATGTCGATAACAATAACAACAATGAAGAAAACGTGATGGTAGAGAGAGAGAGAGAGAGAGAGAGAGAGAGGAGAGAGAGAGAGAGAGAGAGAGAGAGAGAGAGAGAGTATGTACACAACATAGTTTATTTTCATTTAAACACAACGTGTTAACGATGTTTGGGACAGGATCCTGGATTGCCACATAGGCCTGTTGACCCCAGAGCACAGACCCTACGAGCCAGTGGCAGGATGGCCCGTGCTTCGGCTGGAAGACTTGGTTCTAAAGGTTCTGGAAAAACAGTTGGATCCTAAGGTATTGTCATAGCTTTCGTTCAAAAATGTTCTTCGGTACTTTGTATCGCAGTACGTCACTCAGTTTCAGATTGGTCAGGAGGGAAGAATCACCTCACATACGTGTGCGCCGCATCACATATGTTATGTTTATGCTGAGTCTGCACTAGTAATACTGATAATATACATGCAGTTTGATGCATGTCGCCATAAAACACGGCAGCTGCCTGTCTACTGTGACACGCGAATCTGGAGGGTCAGACATCATATTATCCTGTCTGTTTACGATCCATCAACCATATATTATCCTGTCCTTTACAATCCATCAAGCATCATATTATCTGTCTGTTTACAATCCATCAGCCATATATTATCCGTCTGTTTACAATCCATCACCATCATATTATCCTTGTTTACAATCCATCACCATCATATTATCCGTCTGTTTCCAACCCGGTAGTCCTCATATTATCATGCTGTTCACAGTCCATCAACCATCATATTATCCTGTCTGTTTACAACCCAGAAGTCATCATATTACCCGACTGTTCACAGTCCATCAATCCCATATTATCCTGTCTGTTTACAACCATCAACCATCATATCACCTGACTGTTTACAATCCATCAATCACCATATTATCCTGTCTGTTTAAATCCATCAACCATCATATCATCCTGACTGTTTACAATCCATCAACCATCATATCATCCTGACTGTTTACAATCCATCAATCACCATATTATCCTGTCTGTTTAAATCCATCAACCATCATATCATCCTGACTGTTTACAATCCATCAATCCATCATATTATCCTCTCTGTTTACAATCCATCAACCATCATATATCCTCCTGTTTACAATCTATCAATCACCATATTATCCTGTCTGTTTAAATCCTATCAACCATCATATTATCCTGTCTGTTACAATCCATCAACATCATATTATCTCTGTTTACAATCCATCAACCATCATATTATCCTGTCTGTTTACAATCCATCAACCATTTATTATTATCCTGTCTGTTTACAATCCATCACCATCATTTATCCTGTCTGTTTACAATCCATTAACCATCATATTATCCTGTCTGTTTACAACCAATCAACCTCATATTATCCTGTCTGTTTACAACCATCAATCCATCATATTATCCTCTGTTTACAATCTATCAATCACCATATTATCCTGTCTGTTTACAATCCATATCAACCATCATATTATCCTGTGTTTACAATCCATCAATCACATATTATCCTGCTGTTTACAATCCATCAACCATCAATTATCCTGTCTGTTTACAATCCATCAACCATTATTATTATCCTGTCTGTTTACAATCCATCAACCATGTCATCCTGTCTGTTTACAGTCCATTCAACCATCATATTATCCTGTCTGTTTACAACCATCAACCTCATATTATCCTGTCTGTTTACAATCCATCAACCATCATGTTATCCTGTCTGTTTACATCCATCAACCATCATATTATCCTCTCTGTTTACAACCACAACCACCATGTTGTCCTGTCTGTTTACAGTCCATCGATCATCATATTATCCTGTCTGTTTACAATCCACAACCATGTTATCCTGTCTGTTTACAGTCCATCAACCATCATATTATCCTGTCTGTTTACAATCCACCAACCATGTTATCCTGTCTGTTTACAGTCCATCACCATCATATTATCCTCTCTGTTTACAATCCACCAACCATGTTATCTTGTCTGTTTACAGTCCATCAACCATCATATTATCTTGTCTGTTTACAATCCACCAACCATGTTATCCTGTCTGTTTACAGTCCATCAACCATCATATTATCCTGTCTGTTTACAATCACCAACCATGTTATCCTGTCTGTTTACAGTCCATCAATCATCATATTATCCTGTCTGTTTACAATCCACCAACCATGTTATCCTGTCTGTTTACAGTCCATCAACCATCATATTATCCTGTCTGTTTACAACCAATCAACCGTCATATTATCCTGTCTGTTTACAGTCCATCGACCATCATATTATCCTGTCTGTTTACAACCAATCAACCGTCATATTATCCTGTCTGTTTACAATCCATCAACTATCATGTTATCTAATCCTGTCTGTTTACAACCCATCAACCTCATATTATCCTGTCTGTTTACAACCCATAAACTATCATGTTATCCTGTCTGTTTAAATTCATCAACCATCATGTTATCCTGTTTACAATCCATCAATCACCATATTATCCTGTCTGTTTAAATCCATCAACCATCATATTATCCTGTCTGTTTACAATCCCAATCACCATATTTTCCTGTCTGTTTACGATCCATCAACCATTGTAATTATTATGCTGTCTGTTTACAATCCACCAACCATCATATTATCCTGTCTGTTTACAGTCCATCGACCATTATATTACCTGTCTGTTTACAATCAATCAACCATCACATTATCCTGTCTGTTTACAATTCATCAACCATCATGTTATCCTGTCTGTTTACATCCATCAACCATATATTATTCCTGTCTGTTTACAATCCATCAACCATCATATTATCCTGTCTGTTTACAATCCATCAACCATCATGTTATCCTGTCTGTTTACAACCCATCAACATCATATTATGGTGTCTGTTTACATCCATCAACCATATATTATCCTGTCTGTTTACAATCCATCAACCATCATGTTATCCTGTCGTTTACAATCCATCAACCATTTTTATCCTGTCTGTTTACAACGCATCAACCATCATAATATCCTGTCTGTTTACAACCCAACATCGTTTATCCTGTCTGTTTACAACTAGAATCATCATATTATCCTGTTGTTTTAATCCACCAACCACTGTTATCTGTCTGTTTACATCCATCAACCATCATATTCATCCTGTCTGTTTACAATCCATCAACCATCATATCATCATGTCTGTTTAAACCATCAACATCATATTATCCTGTTTTACAATCCATCAACATATTTATATCTGTTTACAATCCATCAACATCATATTTTCCTGTCTGGTTAAATCCATCAACCATTCATATTATCCTGTCTGTTTACAATCCACCAACCATGTTATCCTGTCTGTTTACAGTCCATACCATCATTTATCCTGTCTGTTTACAATCCCACAACCATCATATTATCCTGTCTGTTTACACCATCACCATTCATATTATCCTGTCTGTTTACAACCATCAACCATCAATTTATCCTGTCTGTTTACAATATACTCTTTAACCATCATGTTATCCTGTCTGTTTACGATCCATCAACCATTTAATTATATCCTGTCTGTTTACAATCCACCAACCATCATATTATCCTGTCTGTTTACAATTCATCAACCATCATGTTATCCTGTCTGTTTACAATCCATCACATCATATTATGCTGTCTGTTTACAATCCATCAACCATATATTATTATCCTGTCTGTTTACAATCCATCAACCATCATTTATCCTGTCTGTTTACAATCCATCAACCATATTTATCCTGTCTGTTTACAACCATCAACCATCATATTATCCTGTCTGTTTACAATCCATCACCATCATATTATCCTGTCTGTTTACAATCCATCAACCATCATTTATCCTGTCTGTTTACAATCCATCAACCATCTTATTATCCTGTCTGTTTACAACCATCAACCTTATCATTATATCCTGTCTGTTTACAATCCACCAACCATCATATATCTATGTTTACATCCATCAACATTATTTATCCTGTCTGTTTACAATCCATCAATCATCATATTATCCTGTTGTTTACATCCACCAACCACATATTATCCTGTCTGTTTACAATCCATCAACCATCATATTATCCTGTCTGTTTACAATCCATCAACCATCATATATCTGTCTGTTTACAATCCATCAACATCATATTTTCTGTTTACAATCCATCAACATCATATCATCCTGTTTACAATCCATCAACCATCATATTATCCTGTCTGGTTACAATCCATCAACCATTTATATATTATCCTGTCTATTTACAATCCACCAACCATGTTATCCTGTCTGTTTACAGTCCATAACCATCATATTATCCTGTCTGTTTACAACCATCAACCATCATATTATCCTGTCTGTTTACAGTCCATCAACCATCATATTATCCTGTCTGTTTACAATCCATCAACCATTATATTATATCCTGTCTGTTTACAATCACAACCATATTATCCTGTCTGTTTACATCCATCAACCATTTATTATTATCTGTCTGTTTACAATCCATCAACCATCATATTATCCTGTCTGTTTACAGTCCATCGAACCTATATTATACTTCATTTATGTCTGTTTACAATCCATCATACCATTTATTTCATTACATTATTATATCTGTTGTTTACATCCTATATCCTCTTTTACAATCCATCAACCATCATATTATCCTGTTTCTTTTTACAATCATAACATCAGTATTATTATCTCTGTTGTTTACAATCCATCAACCATCATGTTATCCTGTCTGTTTACATCCATAACTATCAGTATTATTTATCCTGTCTGTTTACAATCCATCAACCATCATATTATCCTGTCTGTTTACAAACCATCAATCATATTATCCGTTGTTTACATAACCATATTATTATATCCTGTCTGTTTACAATCCATCAACCATCATATTATCCTGTCTTTTTACAATCCATCAACTTCTTTATCATATCATCCTGTCTGTTTACAATCCATCAACCATCATGTTATCACCTGTCTGTTTACAATCCATCAACCATCATATTATCCTTCTGTTTACAATCCATCAACCATCATTTATCCTCTTTTACAATCCTCAAATCATCTATCTTTTTACAATCATCACATCATTTACCTGTCTGTTACAATCCATCAACCATATATTATTATCACTGTCTGTTTACAATCCATCAACCCATGTTATCCGTTTTACATCCATACATCATTTATCCGTCTGTTTACAACCATCACATCATTATCCGTTTTTACATCATCAACATCTGTTATCCGTTTTTACATCCATCACCATATATTTCATCGTCTGTTTCAATCACAACATAATTATCTGTCTGTTTACATCCATCAGCCATCAATATCCTGTCTGTTACAATCCATACAGCTCACATATGATTATCATCCGTCTCGTCTTTACCACCTTCGCACTCAAGCATCATGTTATCCTGTGTTTTTTGTCAATAAACTATCAGTATTAATATATCATCCTGTCTGTTTACAATCCATCAACCATCATGTTATCCTGTCTGTTTTCAGTCCATGAACTATCAGTATTATCCTATCATCCTGTCTGTTTACAATCCATCAACCATCATATTATCCAGTCTGTTTACAACATCATGTTATCCTGTGTTTTTTTGTCAATAAACTATCAGTATTAATATATCATCCTGTCTGTTTACAATCCATCAACCATCATGTTATCCTGTCTGTTTTCAGTCCATGAACTATCAGTATTATCCTATCATCCTGTCTGTTTAGAATCCATCAACCATCATGTTATACTATCATCCTGTCTGTTTACAATCCATCAACCATCATATTATCCCGTCTGTTTACAATCCATCAACCATCATGTTATCCTTCATCCTGTCTGTTTAGAATCCATCAACCATCATATTATCCTATCATCCTGTCTGTTTACAATCCATCAACTATCATATTATCCTATCATCCTGTCTGTTTACAATCCATCAACCATCATGTTATCCCGTCTGTTTACAATCCATCAACCATCATGTTATCCCGTCTGTTTACAATCCATCAACCTCATGTTATCCCATCTATTTACAATCCATCAACCATCATGTTATCCGTCTATTTACAATCCATCAACCATCATGTTATCCCGTCTGTTTACAATCCATCAACCATCATTTATCCTATCTCCGTCTGTTTACAATCCATCAACCATCATGTTATCCGTTTTCCCGTCTGTTTACAATCCATCAACCATCATGTTATCCCGTCTGTTTACAATCCATCAACCATCATGTTATCCCGTCTATTTACAATCCATCAACCATCATGTTATCCTATCATCCTGTCTGTTTACAATCCATCAACCATCATGTTATCCTATCATCCTGTCTGTTTACAATCCATCAACCATCTGTTATCCTATCATCCTGTCTGTTTACAATCCATCAACCATCCTGTTATCCTATCATCCTGTCTGTTTACAATCCATCAACCATCTGTTATCCTATCATCCTGTCTGTTTACAATCCATCAACCATCATGTTATCCTGTCTGTTTTCAGTCCATGAACTATCAGTGTTATCCTATCATCCTGTCTGTTTACAATCCATCAACCATTGTGTTATCCTATCATCCTGTCTGTTTACAATCCATCAACCATTGTGTTATCCTATCATCCTGTCTGTTTACAATCCATCAACCATCATGTTATCCTGTCTGTTTTCAGTCCATGAACTATCAGTATTATCCTATCATCCTGTCTGTGTTACAATCCATCAACCATCATTTATCCTATCATCCTGTCTGTTTACAATCCATCAACCATCATGTTATCCTATCATCCTGTCTGTTTACAATCCATCAACCATCATATTATCCCGTCTGTTTACAATCCATCAACCATCATGTTGTTATCCTGTCTGTTTACAATCCAACAGATATGGCAGGCTGTGCGCAGCCTCTTCCACAAGACGGAGATTAAGCGTGTGACAGAGAGAAAAGGCGGGGACGAAATCCTGAAAGATTTATCTGCTGTCCACAAGTTTACTTCTGCAGGTTTCAATCGTATCAAGGCTCACTTGTCTGAGACAGAAGCTAGGTGTATATACATACATACATACATACATAATAATATATACACTATATATATATATATATATATATACTATTTATATGTTTTTTTTGCCAATGTTTTATCTTTGTCTGTCTGCTCTCTTCCTGATGAATCTATTGCGTTATATAGTGTATGTACCTGTAGTGTGTGTGTTTGTTGTTGTGTTTGTGTGTATGTGTGTGTGTGTTTGTGTGTCGTGTGTGTGTGGTGTGTGTGTGTTGTGTGTGTGTGTGTGTGTGTGTGTTTTGTGTGTGTTGTGTGTTGTGTGTGTGTTGTGTTGTGTGTGTGTTGTGTGTTTTGTGTGTGTGTTGTGTGTGTGTGTGTGTGGTGTGTGTTGTGTGTGTGTGTGGTGTGTGTGTGTGTGTGTGTGTGTGTGTGTGTTGTGTGTGTGTGTGTGTTGTGTGTGTGTGTGTATTATGTACATGACTGTGACAGCAGAGAGCGACAACCAGGATCATGACCTGGATGTGGCCCGGCCCCCTCAGAGTGTCAGGAGTTAAGGGCCGAAACACTTGCTTGACCGGGGTTGCTCTTCTGAGGACCTTCTGCTGTCCGGCTCTCCCAGAGTTTCTTACTACTGTGTGTATGCGTGTGTGGACGTGCGTAAGGAATTCGGGTTCAATTCTGTACATGTTTGACTTACTGTCATGCGTTAAAGGTTACGTGGGTAAAACCCCACAAACAACATTAATTATAAAGCAGAATTAAAAAAAACAAACAAACCCCCCAAAAAAAACAAACAAAAAAAAACAACACAAACCCCCCCACCAACAAAAAATACGAAGGTCATTGTGACCTAAAAAGGCTTCAGTTGAAATAAAACTTGACCTACTCGGAGAATAATGGTAGACTGTTACAAGACTGAAGAGATTTTTCAGATGTTCCTGAGAAAATGCCTTCACACGTTCCTTCCTTCTTTCCTTCTTTCTTTCTTTTCTTTCTTTCTTTCTTTCTTTCTTTCTTTTTTGTTTTTGTTTTTAGTTTCTGTTTTGTTTGGTCCACGTGATCTTGATGTTGGCATCATGACTTCCAAATGTAAGCATTTGCAACTTTTCAGCGGTGTACGTCTTTGACCCAGATTTAGTAACGATCCATCAAAAAACGGCGGAGAAAATATCGCTAACACAATTCTTTCTCTCTGTCTCTCTCTCTCTTTCTGTCTGTCTGTCTCTCTTTCTCATTTGTCTCTGTCTCTCTTTGTCTCTGTCTCTCTTTGTCTGTCTGTCTGTCTGTCTCTCTCCCTTTCTCAGTCTCTGTGTCTCTCTCTGGCTGCTCTCCTCTCTCTGCCTGTTTGTATGTCTGCCTATCTGTCTGTCTCTTTCTTTTTCACAGATAGA
>CM060315.1:53676634-53689134 GCA_030674185.1 Monoplex corrugatus
GAAAGAGAGCACCAGGTAGACCCAGGGAGAGAATGCTGGACGGACTTGCAGAGTGGCTGAGGATGAAAAGGGTGGGGGAGATGCAGGGGGCAACGAGAGATAGAGATGGTTGGAAGTCCATGGTCGCCAACGCCATGCGGCGGGGCACCTGATGATGATGATGATGACATATAACTCGTAATCTGATTGTACACTTAACTCGTAATCTGATTGTACACTTAACTCGTGATCTGATTGTACACTTAACTCGTATCTGATTGTACACTTAACTCGTGATCTGATTGTACACTTAACTCGTGATCTGATTGTACACTTAACTCGTAAACACTTAACTCGTAACAGACTTAACTCGTGATCTGATTGTACACTTAACTCGTGATCTGACTGTACACTACTCTAAACACTTACTCGTAATCTGATGTACACTTAACTCGTAATCTGATGTACATTAACTCGTATCTGATTGTACACTTAACTCGTAATCTGACTGTACACTTAACTCGTGATCTGATTGTACACTTAACTCGTAAAACACTTAACTCGTAATCTGATTGTACACTTAACTCGTAATCTGATTGTACACTTAACTCGTAAACACTTAACTCGTAATCTGACTGTACACTTAACTCGTATCTGATTGTACACTTAACTCGTAAAACACTTAACTCGTAATCTGATTGTACACTTAACTCGTGATCTGATTGTACACTTAACTCGTAAAACACTTAACTCGTAATCTGATTGTACACTTAACTCGTTTGATCTGATTGTACACTTAACTCGTAAAACACTTAACTCGTAATCTGATTGTACACTTAACTCGTAATCTGATTGTACACTTAACTCGTGATCTGATTGCAACACTTAACTCGTGATCTGCACTGACAAGAGACTGCACATGATCAAAAGAAGCACAGTCGTGTCACTCTCGTTGCTTCAGTCCCTCCACTGGTTGTCTGTTAGTCACAGAATTTTATATAATATCAGCACTTTCTGCTACAATTGTATTAACGGTTTTGCACCTAATCATCTCTGCGACCACCTTCGAATGTACACCCCAGCCCGATCAACCTCTGTGTTGTGCGTGTGATACTCTTTGTTTACGTATTCCTTGACACAAAAGACATATCTGATTTGCAGCAGTGATTCCCGCGCTGCGCACGCGCGCGCGCTCACACACACATACACACGTACACACACACATCAGTGAACTCAGGCACGTATGTGAGTGTGTGTGTGTGTGTGTGTGCACGCGCGCGCGCGTGTGTGTATGTGCGCGAGCTCGCGTGTACGTGCATACATGTACTGTTTGCTTCCGTGTGTTTATGCGTGTGTGTGTGTGTGTGTGTGTGTGTGTGTGTGTGTGTTGTTGTGTGTGTGTGTGTGTGTGTGTGTGTGTGTGTGTTTATCGTATGTGTTTTATTCATGCGCCTGAGTGCTTATGCATTCGTGTGTGTTTGTTTATGGGTGTGTGTATGTGTGTGCACGTGCACTTGTACGTGCATGTTTGTATTGATGTTTGAGTGTGTTCGTGTGTGGATTGTACACTTAACTCGTGATCTGATTGTACACTTAACTCGTAAAACACTTAACTCGTAATCTGATTGTACACTTAAACTCGTGATCTGACTGTACACTTAACTCGTGATCTGATTGTACACTTAACTTCCGTAATCTGACTGTACACTTAACTCGTAATCTGACTGTACTTCAAAACCTGCGAAGTATATTATTATGTATATAATATATATATATAATATATATAATATATATATAGTAGCCCTTACATGGCTTTTCGCACTTGGCTGGGCTTTAAACAAAATAACAATCTATCTATCTATCTATCTATCTGTCTGTCTGTCTACTATCTATCTATCTATCTATCTATCTATCTATCTATCTATCTATCTATTCTTATCTGTCTCTCTATCTGTCTCTCTATCTGTCTCTCTATCTCAGTATGTCTCTATCTGTCTGTCTGTCTGTCTCGTCTGTCTCTCTATCTGTCTATATATCTAATCTCTCTTACTTGTCAAAACTCATCGAAAAAGTTGTCCTCAACCAGCTGAACTCTCACCTGTCTGCCAACAATCTCCTCAATCCTTTCCACACAAATGAAGAACTCCCATCTGTATTCTCCAAGTATTTCACCACCAAAATACAAACTCTTCGTGACAGGCTTGACAGGACACCCTGTCAACCATGCCCACCTGACCCTTCCTTCTCTGGCACACCTCTTACTACTTTTACCCCAGTCTCACAAGAAGAAATTCTCAACACAATCAGATCCATGTCGTTCAAAACCTGCGAACTGGATCCTCTTCCAGGTTCTCTCTACTCTGACAGTCTCCCTACTCTCCTCCCATTCATCACTGACATCATCAACACTTCTCTTCAAACTGGAACTGTCCCAGATTCTTTCAAGTCTGCTATTGTTCACCCTCTCCTCAAGAAATACAATTTAGACCCAAATGAACTGAAAAATTACCGGCCTATCTCTAATCTCTCTTTCTTGTCAAAACTCATTGAAAAAGTTGTCCTCAACCAGCTGAACTCTCACCTGTCTGCCAACAATCTCCTCAATCCTTTCCAGTCAGCCTACCGCCAGTGCCATAGCACTGAACTGCCCTGCTACACATTCTCAACAATCTCCTCCTTGCAACTGATACTGGCAAAGTCTCTCTCCTCACACTCCTTGATCTGTCTGCAGCCTTTGATACCATTGATCATGATATTCTCCTTTCTAGACTTCATCATACTTTTGGCATCTCTAACATTGCTCTCTCCTGGTTCACTTCATATCTATCAAACAGAAAACAAACTGTTATCATTAATGGCACTTACTCTCAACCTGCATACCTGACCTGTGGTGTTCCACAAGGATCTGTCCTTGGCCCTGTTCTTTTCACTCTTTACACCTCCCCCCTGTCCACCATCATCAACTCCCACTCTATAAAACACCACTTCTATGCTGATGACACCCAACTTCTAGACAGTGACACACCAGACAATATACAGCGCCTCTTGACTCGCACCACTGAGTGTTACTCGGACATTAAGAACTGGATGACGTTCAACAAACTTCAGCTTAATGACGACAAGACAGAAGCTATCGTCATTGGCACCCGTCAGAAACTTTCTCAGCTGCCTCCTCTTTCTCTCCCATTATGTAACACATCAGTCCCAATTTCTGATTCAGCTAAAAACCTTGGTGTCTGCGTTGACTCTACCCTCTCCATGAACAACTTTGTTTCTCAAACTGCCAGATCTTGCTACTATCACCTCCATCGTATAAGCCTGATCAGGAAGTATCTCTCTGTGGAAACAACTGCAAAACTCGTTCTCTCCTTCATAATGTCTCGCATTGACTATTGCAATTCACTCCTGTCTGGTCTTCCTGCCTCCACCATTCACATCCTGCAGCGCATTCAAAACAATGCTGCACGCCTTGTACTAAAAAGAAAAAAGCTGACCACATATCTCCTCTCCTGGCACGACTTCACTGGCTCCCTGTATCAAAGCGCGTACAGTACAAACTAGACACCATGTGCTACAAAAGCCTCAATAACTCAGCCCCCGATTACCTGTCAAGCCTACTTGAGATCTATCTTCCCTCACGTACCCTCCGCTCTGCCTCCGATCCTCTGACTTTTCGCTTTCCACGCACTAAGCTCAATACCTATGGTCCACGAGCCTTCTATGTTTCTGGTCCACTTTCCTGGAACAAACTTCCTCTCTCAGTCCGTCAGCAACCTACTTTTGTCTCCTTCAAGTCCGCTCTCAAAACTCACCTTTTCTCCTCTGCATAAAATCCTGACCTCACTCAATCCCCTCTGCAGCCTGTCTCCACTCGGAGTGGAATCACATTGTAATATATAATTGTATATAATATGCTCTCTATAATTTTCCATTGCTTTTATTCTTTCTCCCCATTTATAGCCGTGTGCGTGTGCGTGAGTGTGTGTGTGTGTGTGTGTAGTGTGTGTGTGTGCGTGCGTGCGTGCGTGCGTGTGTGTGCGTGCGTGCGTGCGTGTGTGTCTGTTTTAGCGCTTAGATTTATTTTATCAAGATTTTGCGCTATATAAATAAAATATTGTTGTATTGATATCTATGTATCTATCTATGTATCTATCTATCTATCTATCTATCTAATCTATCTATCTATCTATCTATCTATCTATCTATCTATCTATCTATTCTATCTATCTATCTATCTATCTACATCTATCTATCTATCTATCTATCTATCTATCTATCTATCTATCTATCTATCTTGTCTATATATCTATGTCTATATATGTGTGTGTATGTGAAATACATGTTTTGTATTTTAATATATATTTTGTATTAATATACTGTATTTTTATTATAATATATATATATATATCTTTTATTTGTGTGTGTATGTATGTGTGTGTGTGTCCCGAACGCACGCGCGCATGAGCGCAGATCATATCGGAATCACCACCAGCCTGGCCGTTAGTGGGCAAGCTCGGTTGTTTGAAACGAGGGGGTCGCGGCGAGAGCGTCGACACGCCTCAACGTCTGTCCTCGCACAGCAGCCGTCTTGTTGTCTGTGAGGAGAGAAAATCAGTGAGAGTAGGAGGTAGGCCTTCTTTCTCAGTCCCTCCTCAAAACATACATCACACACACGTACACATAGACAGACAAACAGACAGACAGACAGACAGACAGACAAACACACACATACGTACACGCACATATCTCATACACATGCACGTACACACACGCACACACACAGACGCACAAACCATATGCGTATCAATACCACACACATACACACATACACACACACACACAAACCAATATGCGCCCACACACACAACATGGCAACACGCAAAACATGTGCGGGCATGCGCAAACACACTCACACATAAACACACACACACACACATTCACATACACACACACACACACACACACACACAACAACACATACACACACACATACACACATATATACACACAAACCATATACGAGTACATACACACACGCAGACACAAACCATATGCGTACACAAAAACCATATGCGGGCACACACACACACAACCATATGCGTTCCCACACACACGCGCACACAAACCATATGCGTGCACACACACACACAAATATGCGTGCACACACACACACACACAAATCATGTGCGGGTACACACACACACACACAACACACACACACACACACACACACACACACAATCACACACACACAAAACATATGCGTGCATGCACAGGCACAAACCATAGGCGTGCACGCACACACAAACCATACACGGGCGCACACAAACACACGCACGCACAGACACACAACAATATGCGTGCACACAAACACACAGACACAAACCATATGTGTGCACAACACACACACATACATACACACACACACAACCATATGCGTGCACAAACATACAAAACCATATGCGTGCACACACAAAACCATATGCGTGCACACAAAACCATATGCGTGCACACACAAACCATATGCGTGCACACATACAAATTACATGCGTGCACACAGGTGCACACACACATATGCACACGCACATATACGAATTGCATGGGAGCTGATACTGGAGAGACGTGGTGATGTTCTCCTAACGATACTTTGGGGTATCTCACTTGGTCTGGTTCCATGACTGAATTGGTCTGATTCCGTGATTGAATTTGTCTGGTTCCGTGACTAAATTTGTCTGGTTCCATGACTAAATTGGTCTGTTTCTGTGACTGAATTGGTCTAGTTCCTTGACTGAATTGGTCTGATTCTTGTGACTGCAGACTATGGTCTGTTTCCATGACTAAACTGGTCTGTTTCCATGACTAAATGGTCTGTTTTCCTTGACTAAATTGGTCTGGTTCCTTGACTAATTGGTCTGTTCCATGACTGAACTGGATTGGTTCCATGACTGAATTGGTTTGGTTCGCATGACTTAATTGGTCTGATTCTGTGACTGAATTATTCTGGTTCCATGGCTGAATGTCTGATGTACTGATGTCGTCTGACTGAATCGGTCTGTTCCACAACTGAATCGGTCTGTTCCACAACTGAATTGGTCTGTACCATGACTGAACTGGTCTCTTCCATGACTGAATTAGTCTGATTCCATGACTGAATTGGCCAGGTTCCTTGACTGAATTGTCTGGTTCCTTGACTGAATTGATCTGATTCCTTGACTGAATTGGTCTGATTCCTGACTGAATTGGTCTGGTTCCTTGACTGAATTGGTCTGATTCCTTGACTGAATCAGTCTGTTCCACAACTGATTGGTCTGGTTCCTTGACTGAATTGGTCTGATTCCTTGACTGAATTGGTCTGGTTCCTTGACTGAATTGGTCTGGTTCCTTGACTGAATTGGTCTGGTTCCTTGACTCAATTGGTCTGATTCCGTGACTGAATTGGTCTGGTTCCTTGACTCAATTGGTCTGATTCCGTGACTGAATTGGTTTGGTTCCTTGACTGAATTGGTCTGGTTCCGTGACTGAATTGGTCTGATTCCGTGACTGAATTGGTCTGGTTTCTTGACTGAATTGGTCTGATTCCATGACTGAATTGGCAGGTTCCTGACTGAATTGGTTGGTTCCATGACTAATTGGTCTGGTTCCTTGACTGAATTGGTTTGGTTCCATGACTAAATTGGTTGGTTCCTTGACTGAATGGTTGTTCCATGACTAATTGGTTGGTTCCTTGACTGAATTGGTTTGGTTCCATGACTGAATTGGTTGGTTCTGACTGAATTGGTCTGGTTCCTTGATTGAATTGGTCTGGTTCCATGACTGAATTGGTCTGGTTCCTTGACTGAATCAGTCTGATTCTGTAACTGAATTGGTCTGGTTCCTTGACTGAATTGGTCTGTTCCTGATGAATGGTTGTTCCGATGAATTGGTCTGGTTCCTTATGATCGTCTGATCTGTACTGATTGGTCTGGTTCCTTGACTGAATTGGTCTGATTCCTTGACCGAATTGGTTTGGTTTCCAAGGTTCGTTCGCTCCTCGTAGAGGCCTCGACTTTTCTCCTCAGTTTGACCGGAAAATCGAACTGAATGTCTAGTCCTTCGGAAGGGGACGGAAAACGAGTCGGACCAGTGTGCCTTCTGGCTGCGCACTCTGAAGACCCAACGGCAGTTGAAAATTGTGAAGAGCAGGGCATTGCCCGGCTGCCTTGGTACAAAACATTGGAGAAATAGGTTGATTTCCTAGGTCCCACCCTTGAAGAGCAATTACCCTTCTTGCCTTTATGAAGTATTGGTTAAAAATGTGAATATGAATTTGAATTTGAAGCGAGGGAGAGGGGATGGGCGCCACCCTCGTGGTGCTGGCCCCGGGAAAAGTTGAGGTCTTTGCCATCTCATCTGATTCCTTGACTGAATTAGTCTGATTCCGTGACTGAATTGGTCTGGTTCCTTGACTGAATTGGTCTGATTCCTTGACTGAATCAGTCTGTTCCACAACTGATTGGTCTGGTTCCTTGACTGAATTGGTCTGATTCCTTGACTGAATTGGTCTGGTTCCTTGACTGAATTGGTCTGGTTCCTTGATGATTGTTGGTCTGACCCTACGATCCCAAGATTATGGAACTATTCAGGCAGAACCTCAGGACCTGGCAAGCTGGTTGGTTTATGTGCATGCTTAAGGCTTTTGCCGTGATCATTCTGGATCTTGTCCATGACCATGGCACCTGTGACGTTTGTGCATATGGAAACCATTCCAAGCGCGGAGACATCATCTTGAGAAACTGAAACTGTGTTGCCGGATTGAGCGGTGTGTCATCAACGCCACTGCGACGGCACAAAACATGGCAATAGAAATCAGTCCAAAACCGTGTGGCCTTGTCTTGTGAAGGGTCCACACAGAGGAGCATAAGTGAGAGTGGGTCGACCACAGATAGAGAGGAAACTGTCACACCAATGCCAAGAGAATGTTCCACGACCAAGAAATGATGGACCTCTTCAGAAAACGCTGGCCACCTATCTGGATGGTACGTACGTGTGGGAACTGCCTCAACTACTTTTGACTCCCGCACCCAAGTCCACCAGCATTCTGCATTGTCAGTCAGCCTGCCAAAACACAAAGTTAATCCTTTGACTTCCTCACCGCAGGATGCTGGTGGACAGGATGAGGGAGTCAAAGGATTAAGTTTTTGCAGTTGATGAATAGGGTGCGAGACTCAAAGGGTTAAGTTGTTATGATCGCTATGTTGACATAGGTATTGGAAATTATTCTAATTCACATCTAATGACATAAAGCCTTTTATACATGTGTTACTATATCAGAGATTTTTGCTGAAGACTTTGTGGAATTTGGCAAAGACTTATCTTGCAGTCAAACATTGCATTTAGACAGTAAAGATGATCGATTCTCCTGTCGATCCGACAGGTGAGTGGGAATACTGGTCCTCATCACCGGGTATGGGTCTTCAAGTGGAGTACAAGACTAATCCTAGAGGCAGATGTTCCTCCGCAGATACTGCAAAGGAAGGAATCATGCAGCTTTGGGTTATGCTTCTGCCTTTCCTCTTCTGTTGTATGGCAGCTGTTCTGCGCTGTTCAAATGTGATTGTGCTGTGCGTGCACGGCTGTCGTCAGCTTTCTCTGTTGTGGACAGTGTCTTCCCACTTGGTGCTGTTGACGCCACAGCAGGTGAAGCTGGCCTTTAGCGTATCCCTACATCGCTTTAGTGGTCTTCCCTGGTCGGGGTGTCCTTGCTTCAGATCTCCGTGCAAGAACATCTTTGGGCTGCGGTTGTCTTCCATATGAACATGTCCTGCCGGACAAAGCTGGTATTTGAAGAGTATATACTGTATACTTGGCATGCCACATTTCTTCAGAATTTGAAAGTTAGACACTCCATCTTGCCACGTGACGTTGTGGAACTGTTTACTTTTTAAAATGTCCCGTCGGTAGACAGTCTAGGACTCACACTAGTCACAGCAGTACAGCAAGGTTGTCAAGACTACTGCTCTGTATGCCTGATGCCGTGGTTTTACCACAACTGCTTCATCAGCTCTCCAAATTTAGACTAGCCTTAGAGATACGTAGCACCACCTCGTAGTCTGCTGGGCTATAAGCGATATGAATTTGAACTCGAGCGCCACCTCAGCATCAAGAGATACATTGCTGTCCATTATATTGCCAAAGTGAAGAATATATGTATATGTATATATGCGTGTGTGTATGTATGTATATACATCTATATCTATCTATATCTATCTATCTATCTATATATATATATATATATATATATATATATATATATACACATATATATATTCTGTCAGTTGTAATGTGTGCCTGATAGTATGTTTCCAATAACGTATGTACTCAATCAGTAATATTCCTTTTTCTCTGTATTATGTTGATTTCATCATTTCATAATTCATCATAAAAAAAGTGACAGCATCAGGGGCAACCCCCCCCCCCCCCCTCTCCAACTAGTAAGCAACACCTCAGACACCTAACACCACCACCTGTATGTCTTTCACAGAGCCTGGCAGCCATGGAGCAGGGCTGTCACATCGTGGACCCTCACTGTCCTACCAGAGAGTGCAACCAGAACCTGCACGGCTCCGTCCGACGCAAAAAGTCTCTGTCCTGTATCCTGAACACCCGCACAGAGTGGTCCGACATGCGGAAGAAAGTGGACAAGTCTGTGGAGGAGACGTTATGGCGGGAGGATAAGGAACGGGTGAGAAGGACGGTGTTTTTTTTTTTTCTAACCCTTTGACTGCCGCACCCTTTAGTTTTACATACGAGAATATAGTACAGCGTGAAATGAAGATGGTTCCTGAACCTGGCTAGCAATCGATGTTCCTCTTCCAGTTCTCTAAAAATTTTGATGACTTTCCCGTCGAAATCGCGTATGAAACGCTGAGGAAGTTTTAACGACACTTATTCAGTCGCACTGTCGTGAGTTCGCTCACGGCGGTGCGCACTGAAGCCAGTTCTCAACCCAGCAGTTGCGCTGAAGAAGTCGGCCGGATCGCCGATGAAAGCTACGCAGTAAGTAGCTTTTTTTTTTCACTGAGAAATAAAGTACAGGCTCTGCAGTTTTTAAAGTTGCAAAATCAAAGTCAAAATACAAAACCGTTAGGACACAGAGCCTTCCGTTGCCAACCCCCCCCCCCTCCCCCCACTTGTCTGGAACGATCTGGCTTTTTTCTCTCTCCGCTGTTCATCATCTGTCTCTCTCTTCTTTCAAGGCGGGCCTCAAAACTCATCTTTTTGATAAAAACTAACAGTAATGAAACATGATTGTTGATCTTTCTGATTCAGTAATGTATATATTAGTACTTGCTTGCAACAGATGTGCTAGTGTGTGTGTTGGGGGGGGGGGGGGAGGACTAGGAGTGGGAGTTAATATAATTGACCATTAGTCATAGGACTGATTTGGAAAAATGAACTAATTAATGTACAGTAATGAGTCTTTACCTATGTGTAGGAGAATAGCGCTGTATAAAAGTGATTTATTATTATTATTATTGTTATTATATATAATTGTATTATTATTGTTATTATCATTATTATTATTATTATTATTATTATTATTATTATTATTATTAATTCTGTGTCTGTATTGAAAAACTTGACGGAGATGTTAGCGCTTTAACCCTTTTTCTCCCGCACCCTGTCCACCAGCATCCTACATTGCTAACCATGCTAGCAAAACAAAAACAACCCTTTGACTCCCTCACCCTATTCCACCACCTTTCTGCAGAAAGCTGGTGGATGGGATGAGGGAATCACAGGGTTAAGTTTTTGCAGTTGGTGGGTAGGGTGCGGGAGTCAAAGGTTTACATTTGTGACTCTTTCCCACGAAATCACCCATAAGTTGTATTTCGCACATTTTCAGTTTTACATACGAGAATAAAGTATAGGCTCCGCAGTTTGTAGTGATACTAATTCTGTGTCTGTACTGAAAAACTTGACGGAGATGTTAGTGTTTTAAAACCCTTTGACTCCCACACCCTGTCCTCCAGCATTCTGCATTGTCAAGCATACTAGCAAAACAAAAACTTAACCCTTTGACTCCCTCACCCGATACACCAGCTTCCCGCAGATTTTGCTTCATTTGTTTAGATTTTATTTTTTAACTAGCTGTACATATTTATGATTCCCATGAAATCGGGTTTGAAATCATTGGTAAAGCAGAACTGCGTAGCAAGACACGTGAACTATTTTCAGGCGAAGACGAAGGAGAAGGAGTAAGGTCAGGTCAGTCATCCATTTAGTGACGGGTGTGGTCCGTCACAGGTCGGTCATTCACTTCTTATCTGACTGTATTGGTGATGAACCACTTATAATCCACTTGTTCTCTGAGACTTCGTGTCTCGGTTACACTGGCATCGCTAAGGAGGTGGTTATTATAAGTAGCTCATCTAAGTAGCTCATGTGCTCCTTCGTGGTTTCCGCTCACGTCGCGCGCATCCAGTTTAGTTGTTGGCTTATGGATTTGATATGAACTTTCCCTGAACATCTAATTTCTCTTCTTGCAAGCTCTGTACCACGACCAAAGCTGCGGATATTTTAACATCGAGAAAGGAGTCCTTCAGGAGTGCACCCTTTCACCCCGTCTTTTCAGCATATATATACACAGAGAGCAGGTTCTGAGAGAAGCAGATATTGAAGACATAGAAATAAAAATTGGCGGTCGAAGCTCACGAATCTACAATATGCTGTTGACAGTGTACTAATGTCGGACAATACCACAAGCGTGAAAAGAATTCTGTACAGAGTAGATGCAGCAGGCAAGAAGGCAGATCTAAATCAAAATGCCAAGAGGACAAAAGTAAAGCACATATAAGGAGAAGAAAAGTCAAGCATACCGAGATTATTCTCAAATCAACAAGACTGCATTAGAAAATGTGGATGGTTTTAAATATCTAGGCTCAGTTAAAGCTCTTAATTAATGGCACCTATAATAATAATAATAATATATTTTATTTATATAGCGCAAAATCTTGATAAAATCAAATCTAAGCGCTGAGCATATACATGCTTACATACCTACATACATATGAGCGTATACATGCATACATACATGCATACATACTTACATACATAAATCTAAGCTGAGCGTATACATGCATACATACATACATACATAAATCTAAGCGTATATATACATACATACATACGTACGCACATGCATACATAATAATTACAATATTTATATATCGCAAAATCTCGACAAAATCAAATCCAAGCGCCGAAAAGACACGCACGCACGCACGCACGCACGCACGCACGCACACACACGCACACACACACACACACACGCATGGCCACAAATGGGGAGAAAGAATAAAAGCAATAAAAGCAAGAATAAAAGCAATGGAAAACCACAGAGAGCACATCATATACAATTATATATTAAAACAAAGTGATTCCCCTCCGAGCGGAGACAGGCTGCAGAGGGCGGTTGAGTGAGGTTAGGATTTTATGCAGAGGAGAAAAGGTGAGTTTTGAGAGCGGACTTGAAGGAGGCA
>CM060315.1:53704134-53709134 GCA_030674185.1 Monoplex corrugatus
AGCAAGGATACCTTGACCAGAAAAGACCACTAAAGATACTTGAAGGATAAGCTCGCGTCAACACCACCGTGCTACGTTCCCCCTTGTGGGGATGCCGGGAGCTTTTTCAGTATAAATAGTATCCCTACCCTCTAGAAATTCTGTGTATAAAATTTCCTCTCTTCTGTCACTCTCTTTGTTTCTGCCTTGTTTCTTTGCTTTCTGTCATTTCTACCTACCATTTTCTGCCTTAATGGTCCATTCACCTGTATGTGTTCGATAAAGTCTTACATACTTTTTCTTAGGATTGATAATTGGGTACGTGTATTAAGTGCATTTTTGGCTCTAGGGAGGTGAGATACGCGGAAGCAATTTTAGGTAGTTTTATATGCCTGTTTTGTATATCTTTTGGTGACCTTAGGTATTCCTATATTTGTATTAAGGTGTGTTTAAATCCCCTGTGTGATAAACTGGACGGAGTGGTCAACGCCTGGGGCATGTCCTTAGATTATGTGCGCCGACTGCACTGATAAGTGTACTTAATTTTCTTTTCTTTTTCTTTTTCTTCCTGTTTGAGGTGTTGTATGTTTTCAAGCGGTTATAGCCCTGATATGGCTCTACACAGTCGGCTGGGCTTTAAAAACAAACAACAACAACAACAACAACAACAACAACAACAACAACAACAACAACAACAAGCCGCTAAGTTCACATTGCCCGCAACAGACTAAACTGACGAAGCAGCGCACAAATCACATTTGAACAACGCAGCATGCACAGCTGTTCGTCAACAGAAGAGGGACCGGCGGAAGCGGAGCCCAAGGCCTCAGGACACACCTCCCCATGCGGTGCCTGCGGCAAGAACATGTGCCTCCTGGGATTAGTATTGTATCCCACATGAAGACCCACATCAGGCGATAAGGAACAGTACGCCTGCTCATCCTTCGGTTCGATGGTAGATTCCGTAAGTGGTACATTAAGCAAGATGGAGCCGGTGTGACATGACGGTACACTTCAGTCTTTGCTCACTTCTATGTGGTGCAGTGGGGTAAGGGTGTGGGTGGGGTGGGGTGGGGTGGGGGGGAAAATGAGGTTCTTTGGTTTGTTGTTTAGGGTTTTGTCCTTTGGGATGGTGGTGGTGGTGGGTGGTGGTGGTGTGTGGTGGTGAGTGGTGGTGGGGTGTGTGTGTGTGTGTAGTATGTGTGTGTGTGTGTGTGTGTGTGTGTGTGTGTGTGTGTGTAGGCGTTTATTTTTCTTGTCATTGTTGTGTTAGTGTGTAATTAACACGACTTTATCTTTACACCTCTAAAAAAAACAAATATTACACACCTTCCCCAACAACACACACACCCTACAAAACAACACGTACACACACACACACACACACCACCCACACACTCACCACACACAAAACACACACACACCACACTCCAAAACACACACACCACACAAACACACAACACACACACACACACACACACACACACACACACACACACACACACACACACACACACACACACACACACACACACACAGGCGCAAACTCAAACACACACAGGCACATACACACTTTCTCAGACGAGAGTTTGCGCACATGTGTGTGTGTGTGTGTGCGAGGGTGGTGTCGTGTGTGTTGTGTGTGCGTGGGTGTGCGTGCGTGTGTGTTTCTGTGTGTGTCTGTGTGTGTGAGCGCATGCTTCAGAGAAAACTAAAGAGAAAAAGAAAGATGGCGGGAGGGTGAGGGTGAGGGTGAGGGTGGGGGGCAGGTATCCGGGATCCATAGCATTTACAATGCAAGTATGTATGTATGAGTATGTGGGATATGGTGGGTATTCAGCCATCTTCAATCCGTTAGTTATGCATTCTTGGGCAATTTTTTTGCAAATCAGATTCTGTTTATTTATTTATTTAATTATTCACCAACATGAATCACCCCAGTAGCTACCAATTCATTAATTCACGTTCAAGAGATAAGCGATAAGCGTGCAAAATTTCAACTGCAAGCGAGACAAATAGTTTAAAAAAAAGTCAACCCATACTTTCTCTCATTTTTCAATAGCTTATGTGAACAAAAAGCTGGAGGGAAAGAGAGCACCAGGTAGACCCAGGCAGAAAAATATTGGACGGACTTGCAGGTTGGCTGAAGACAGAGAGGGTGGAAGATGTACTTGCGGCAACAAGGGATAGATACATTGGAGGGCCATGATCGCCAACGCCATGTGGCAGGGCACATGATGATGATGATGATGAATGTGAACAAGAACAGAACACAGATTATGTTTCAAGAGGGATTCATCGCACTCGGTCGATTCCATATGCCGTTCACCTGAAACATGTCAGCAATTTTCAGGAAAACTCCTTGATCCTACGGAAAACCCCTATGTTCTGGCAAGGTCTTGAAACAGGTGAGGGAACAGGGGATAATTGTGAAAACACTGACACCATTGGAATGTTCGGAGCATTAAGATGGGCAACAGACAAACCAGGTTATTGCTCGCGGTCAGAAACAAAAAACGTATGCCATAAGACAGCTACCTAGGTATACAATTACCACTTGTTGGAAATTAACCTTTGACTCCTGCACCCCGTCAACCAGCATCCTGCATTGGCAACCATGCTGGCAAGGCAAAAAACGTAACCCTTTGACAGCCTCGCCCTGCAGGAAGCTGGTGGATAGGGTGAGGCAGTCAAAGGGTTACGTTTTTTGCACTTGGTGGATAGGGTGTGGGAGTCAAAGGGTTGAAATTGGTTGCATCATAGTAAAAATTTTGAATGATTATTACTTTGACGTTCAGCTGATTTCATTTGAACTATACTTATTTTGATATGTGATTGTATGGAGTGGTCTGTCAAGTTCGTTTTTGTTTCGTTTCATTTTGCTGCCCTTCTTCCGAACCGCTTCTGTGTCACTGCCTCCCCCCCCCTCTCCCCACCACCACCTCGTTCTCTCATTTTGGCTTTTCAATACATCTCCAAACCTACCGTAACACGAAATTGAAGTCACCATGAAAGACACAGACGATGGAACAAAATTTCCACAAAGCTATGATGACGGAAAATGGCAATGACAGTGTTGATGCTGTGAACTTCTGTTTTCGGATTGAGACTGCCTGACAGGACTAATGCTGTACCTTTACTGTCATGAGAAAGTGTGGCGTCAGCCAAGCCCGAGATATACAGATACCTGCGGTGTTGGACAGGAATGTTTGAACCACAGTCAAAATGAGGCATCGGCAAATGGAACGCGAGAAGAGACTCTGTAGTCTCGTCTAACCAAAGGAGCCAGTGGTGGAGAACCTAATACGTATAGCACAAAACACCACATACACCACACACACACACACACACACAACACACACACACACACACACACACACACACACACACACACACACACACACACACACAACACACACACACACACAACACACACACAACACACACACACACACACACACACACAACACACACACACCACACACACACACACACACACCACACACACAACACACACACACACACACACAACCACCCACACATACACACATACACACATACACACGCACACACATATAGACATACACACACACACATTCACACACATATAATATACACAAATATAATAGGAAAGGCTTCGGGAGTCAACCCTGAGGAAACATCCGGAGTCGGAGTCCCTAAGGCAGTTCGCCGTTGTCTACAACCTCGTTCTGGCAACTCCTGCGTCGCCCCTGGTATCAGGCGTACAGGCCTCCGTCTTTCCCCTGGATTCTACTAGTGGCGAGGAGAGGGGGGATCTGCTGCATGGGCAACAGCTCGTCCTCCATATTCACTTGCCCAGGCCTGCACCTGGAGATGTTGCCACTCAAGAATCGGCCTGCACAGCCACAGCAGAAAGTGCACGTCATGACCACAACGCCTCCTGGTGCAGACTATCATCTCCTGAGATGTAAAGAGGCCGACGACGACGAATATACACACACACAGACACAGACACACACACTCACGCCCACACACACTCCCCCCCCCCCTCCACAAGATTATATATGTCTTAGACATTTATACAAGTAAAGCATCTATATCTATCATTTGCCCTATCAAGAGATAAAGATAATAACATAATCCTAAAGTTGCAGGGGAATAAGATGGCAGATTTCTTTACTTTGCTTGGGACAACATGGTGAGGTGGTACCCATCTCCTCTCCATCGCTGGTTTGCGTTCTCAAACTGTAACCTGTGTCATCGACCTATTCACAGTTGGGCAAACTGAAGGCCAGTTAGTTTAGTGCCCATCTCCTTGTCTTCGCTCTGCTTTACCTTCTACCCCTGTGAACTGTGTCAGATACCTATTTACAGTTGGGTGAGCTGAAGTCCGGTTTGTTTTCGAGTCAGACCCGAACCTGTGCTGTCAGGACGAAAGGTTGGGGGCTGTGTCTGTACGTCGGCTAGCCAGCTTTGTTTGTAGTTTGAAGTGTGCACTTTTGTTTGAAAGGTTTCACTGCACTCAGACAATTCCATTAGCTTTTTCTGTCTTCAGTTTCAGTTTCTCAAGATGACGTCTCCGCGCTCAGAATGAATTCCATATGCACTAACGTCACAGGTGTCATGTGATGGAGAAGATCCAGAATGATCACAGCAGAAGCCTTAAGCCTGCACATAAACCTATGAGCAGGCCAGGTCCTGAGGCCCTATCTAGATAGTTCCATAACTCTGGGGTCGTAGGAGAGTGAGGTGGTAGAGACCTCAACTTTTCCCGGCACCAGCATCCCCTCTCCCTCGCTGCAAATTCATATACACGTTCACTTTTTTAACCAAGACTTCAGAAAGGTAAGAAGGCTAATTGGTTTTCAAAGGGTGGGGCCTGGGAAATCAACCTATCTCTCCAATGTTTTATACCAAGGCAACCGGGCAATGCCCTGCTCTTCACGATTTCAACTGCCATGGGATCTTTAGCGTGCGCAGCCAGAAAGCACACGGGTCCGACTCGTTTTTCGTCCCCTTCCGAAAGACTAGACGTTCAG
>CM060315.1:53714134-53716634 GCA_030674185.1 Monoplex corrugatus
CTATAAATGCACTATTATTATTATTACTACATATTCTTGTAACCAGTGATCGACCAGTTTGGATATTTTTTCAGTGGGTCCGTTAGTTCCGGAAATGATAGGCCTACCTGGAGGGTTGGACAATGTCTTGTGTATTTTAGACAATGTGTAGAAGCGTTGACATCTGACCTGTTGGGGTTCCACTATTGCCTATTTATATGTATTGTTGTCTATGAGGTTGTCTCTGTGTAGTCTGTTGACGAGATCATTGGAAACTTTGGCGATCTGAATTGTTGGATCTTTGTCCAGTTGTTTATAGTGATTTGTGTTGTTAAGCTGGCGGTAGGCTTCTGTCAGGTAGTCTGAAATGTTTTGTATGACCACAGCACCACCCTTATCAGCAGTGGTTATCCTTATCTGTCTGTTTTGTACCATTTTTCTGAGCTGTTGTAGTGCCCGTCTTTGTTGCGGCTTAAGGTTGTCATGGGGGCGCTTTCTGCATTGATGGACATTTACCTTACTCTGAAGTGTGTCACAGAATGCGTCCAGTGCTTTGTCCCTACCAGGCTGTGGCATGAAGCCTGACCGCTTGTAGAATTTTGGGGGCTCTTGTTCTTTTGGTACAGTGTCAAAATACAGTTCTTTGAGGCGAACTCTACGACAACCTCAGTGACATCTTTTACCAACTGCTCGTGATCAAAGGCCTGGGGTGTTGGGCAAAATTTGGGTCCTAATTTTAAGACACTTGCCTGTGTTTCTGTGAGTATTTCATTTGACAGGTTAATCAAAATGTGTTTGTCAATGGAATGTGAATGTTGTACATCATTGTCATTTTCTACAGTCACTGTCTTTCTTTTGAATCTGCGGGATCTTGGTTTAGGTTTAGGAGGAGTAGGTAAAGGAGAACTTTCATGTTTTTGCTGCAATAATTGTTCCAGTTTTCTTTTCTTTTTTGTATTGAGGTTGTGTTTCTTGACCATTGATCTCTGATAGTCGTATTTTCTTACAGCCTCGAATTGATGAAAGTCAGTTGTTTGATGCAAATGGTATAACATTTTGTGTTTGAGTGCCATTTCACTTGTAACCAGTGACTGGTATGTGTCTCTGCATGAACGAAGTATTTCTTGGCTAGCACACTGGAGGGTCAAATCAACTGTTTGGGAAAGAAACTTTGATTGAGGGAGAGCGTCTTTTCCAAATTTCATACACATACCTTTTGGGATGACGTGATTTTGCAAGCAGCAGTTCAAAAAGTTGACATGTGTCTGATAACGTAGTAGTCGATCCCTTGACTTAGACAGCTTCTTCAGGATGCTGGCGAAGTCAGTTGCCATCATGCCGGATCCAGTTAAGGATTCAGAAGAGGTCGCAGGGAACAAATATATAAATAAACAGCACTCAAGCAATGGCGAGGAGGAAGATGATGGTGCCATCGATTTGGATCACTAAGAGTGATACTAGCTTTTCTGTAGATTGTAATATATAATTGAAGCAGCATGTGCACAGAAAAGGCAACAAATCGATGTAAAAATTTCCCAAATTTTCGGCGGTACACCCGCCTTCCTCAAGGGGACTTTAGTCACTGTCTACGATATGCTAGGCTACACAAACACGTCAGAATATTTTACGTAGGCTACATTACGTAGTCTTGTTGTGACGTCAATTGACAGAGTTCAGGCCCAGAGGAAATATGGTTTTCATTTTGTTCATCCAAAAAGACTCCCTCCTCAGTCTGGTGTCCAGGTTCTCAGTGTGCACCTTCTCCACTGCGATACATTTTAAATTTTGAAGTGAATGGCCAGTTTGGTTGAAGTGTTTGGTGACCTGAGTGCCTGTATTTTCTTTGGATGTTTGACCGGTGTTGGTAGAATCTGGTTTTGAGAGAATTTTTCGTTTGTCCTATGTATTGAGTTTTAGGGCAGATATCGCAGTGGAGGAGATGCACTACGTTGGTAGATGCACATGTCAGTTTGTGCCATATTTGGAAAGTTTCACTCGTGTTGAAGCTGCTGAAAGTTACACCTTCAATCAAGTGTTGTTCACAAATGATGCACTGTTTAGCTGAACACTTGAAACAGCCGGCATCAGGGTCAGGAGGGATTGGAAGGCAGGATGGCATGAGGAGGTTATGCATAAATACATATGTATATATACATGTGTGTGTGTGTGTGTGTGTGTGTGTGTGTGTGTGTGTGTGTGTGCGTGTGCGTGTGTGTGCGCATGTGTATCTGTGTAGTATGTATGTGTATGCGTATGTTTGTGTGTGCACGGGCACCTGTGTGTACAGAAATGAAGATGAAAATGGAAGAATAACCATAATAGCAGTAATCTTTTGTTTCGCCAAAGCTTCAGTCAAGATCTTTACACTAAACAATGCCTAAATAAGAATCGACTCGTCATTTCCCCCTTCAATTAAAACGAGGTAAACTCGTTTTATTTACGTACGCTTCTCTATCAGTTTTAAGACAGAAAATGATTGTTGGAATATCCCTGGTTATAGAATATTTTACCTCTCATTCTG
>CM060315.1:53724134-53749134 GCA_030674185.1 Monoplex corrugatus
TTGCTTGTCTTTTCCTAATTTTCTTCATTAATTCATTAATGTTCTTCTTATGTCTGCCTCCTTTAAGACTGTCTCAAGTTTTGTGTCTGTTTTTGTTTTGTTTTGTTTTTGTCTATGGAACTCTAAACATTCTCATCCTTGTAACAGAAACGATATCAGTGATTCAGAACAACCCTGTCGCACTCCGAGTGCGACTTCAAATCAGAGAATCCGTGTTTCCAGTGAGTGGGCTGTACACACGCTGTGTATATAGATGGTTCTGATTTTCTCTAAAAGCTGTTTTTTTGGCGTTGTAAAGCTCTGTTGTGGTACTTTCCCCACCTTGTCGCTTTAGTTTCATTTTCAGTTTCTCAAGATGGCGTCGGTCGCCGCGCTCGGAACAAATTCCATATGCACTGAAGCCACTGATGCCATGTGATGGATTAGGTCCAAAAATTTATGTTCATGGTAAAAGTCCTATACCTGCACATAAGCCCTGCCCACTGGCAAGGTCTGAGGGTCTTAGCATAAGTTCTTTTTTGTGGGTGTGCGTCTGCCCTTGTATCGATCTGTCAGTGAAACAGTTCAGATTATACTGCTATGAAATGTATCTCTTCCGCTATGTCTTTAAAACAAACAAACAAACAAACAAAAAAACAAACAAACCAGCCAGCCAGCCAAGCAAGCAAGCAAAAGCAAGCAAGCAAGCAAGCAAGCAACCGGCCAGCCAGCCAACCAACCAACCAACCAGTCAACCAACCCAAACCAACCGAACCCCAACGAACCCAAACCAAACCAACCAACTGACCAACCAACCAACTGACCAACCAACCAACCAATCAACCAACCAACCAACTGACCAACCAACCAACCAACCAACCGACCGACCGACCGACCGACCGAACCCAACCCAACCGAACCCAACCCAAACCATAACAACCCGACCCAAACCAAACCAAACCAACCAAGCAACCAAGCAACAAACCAAGCAAGCAAGCAAGCAAGCAAGCAACCAAGCAAGCAAGCAAGCAAGCAGCCAGCCAGGCAAGCAAGCAAGCAAGCAAGCAAGCAAGCAACCAAGCAACCAACACCACCAGTATGACTACACTACACTAATACCCCGTATATTAACGTCATGGAAACCCACCTACGGGAAACCGAACATATAACCACTTTTCTCTTTCTAACAGAATTGATCATCCCCCTTCATCTGCATTGTCCTAGAGAGAGAGAGAGAGAGAGAGAGAGAGAGAGAGAGAGAGAGAGAGAGAGAGAGAGAGAGAGAGAGAGAGAGAGAGAGAGAGAAAGAGAGAGAGAGAGACAGACAGACAGAGAGACAGAGACAGAGAGACAGAGACAGAGATAAAGAGAGAGAGAGAGAGAGACAGACAGAGAGAGAGAAAGAAAGAAAGGTACATATACTACACGTCATTATTGAAGGGCCAGGAACGTTTTTGAGTCAATTTTTGAAAGGAGAAATAACCTATTTTCTCTTACTCTTTTCTCCAATTCGTTGCCGTAACTGAATGGATAAGAGCTCAGACAACATTGCAGTTTCCTTTTGGCACGTGTTTGGGGATTTGCCGATTTGCAATGGGCGGCCCAAGGAAGACAATTTCCACACGAAATTGTCGAATCTTCAGCAGGGTCTCTCTGACGACGCAGGCAAGGTAGCGACAAAATTCGCTTTGCACGTGCAAGGCAAGCCCTTTTTGAACACTACTCCAGCCAAAGTTGCCCGCAGACGAGGATAAAAAGGACCCGTTCTTGGTTCGTTTTAACCATGCTTGCAAGACGACGGATGACGGATGAGCAGCGGGGGAGAGCCCTCGCTCTGCTTGATGAAGGCCTAGCGCAGCGGGAAGTTGCTAGACGACTTGAAGTGTCGCATTCCACAATCCAGAGACTGCTGGAGCGCTTCAATGAGACTGGAGCAGTCCAGGAAAGGCGTCACACGGGTCGACCCAGAGTAACGACAAGACAGCAAGACCGCTACCTTGCCCTCTCCGTCCTGAGGGAAAGGGCATCCACTGCGGTGACCTTGAGGGGTCAGCTGAGGGACGCAACAGGTGCTAACATCAGCTGCAGCACGGTGAGAAGACGGCTACATGAGGCAAACTTGAGGTCACGGAGACCGGCCGTCCGACCCGTGCTGTCACCGGTCAACAGAGTGCGCCGCATGACCTGGGCCAGGGAGCACGTGACCTGGACAAGGCAACAGTGGGCCCGGGTCTTGTTTTCAGATGAGTCCAGGTTCACCCTGACCTTTAACGATGGCCGGGCTCTGGTGTGGCGACGTCAAGGGGAGAGGTTCGCTGACGCCACTGTCCAAGAGCATAACCGGTACGGCGGCGGGTCGGTGATGGTGTGGGGTGGCATGAGCCGTGGTACCCGGACCCCCCTGCTCCCCATTGACGGCATCCTGAACGGGGTCCGGTACCGGGACGAGGTTCTGGCGGCCGTGGCACTGCCTGCGCTTGTGGACCTTGGTCAAGGCGCCATCTTCCAGGACGACAATGCACCTGCGCATCGAGCACGCCTTGTGAGCCGACTTCCTGGAGCAGCATGAAGTCGTCCGTATGGCCTGGCCAGCGTGCTCACCTGACCTGAACCCAATTGAACACCTCTGGGATGTGCTCGGGAGGCGCATCAGGGACAACCACCCCCCACTGGGCACCCTGGCCAGGCTGGTCGACATCCTGCAGATCGAGTGGGCGGCCATCCCTCAGGACACACTCCGTACCCTTGTGGGGTCGATGCATCGGCGCTGTGAAGCATGCATCCAGGCTCGGGGCGGACACACGCGATATTGAAAACAGATTGGCCAAATCTGACACTTTCTGTTTTTTGAAAAGGGGGGATGTTCCTTTAAATGCATGTGCTGTTCACTAATGGGTCATTGTGCTAATTTCTTTTTCCAAAACAGGTGTGGAAATGATGAAATAAAACATAGAATCAATTCTAAACATTGTCAATTATTTCAACTTAAAATTAGAGAGGAAGGAAGAAGTGGCCCTTAAATTATGATTAGGAGTATAGATAGACAGATAGATAGACAGACAGACAGATAGATAGACAGACAGACAGATTGATAGATAGACAGACAGACAGACAGACAGGCAGATAGATAGACACACACACACACACGCACACAATCTCTTTGTTTAATATTACTGATATTTTGCCTACCAGCTTTCCTTCACTTTCCGTACTTTTGTCTTTATCTTATTTCTTGAAACATCTACCCCCACCCCAGAAACTTTCTATTTCATGCTACAAGAATCTGCGCAGGGTGATTTCTGAAAAAAGTACCAATGTTTGTCTAACTGGTGATGGCTGTTGTTTTTCTTTTCATGGTGACTTTTTTGCCACTTCCTTTACATAGTCCTTTTTTTGAGTACGACGATCAGTGAGGTGATGACCCAAATTTTGCTCCGCTGAGGGAGTGATTTCAGGTGCCTGAGGACCTCAGATTTCACCCCCCCCCCCCCCCCCGAGATGAAACGTTTTTGTCGTATTGGCCTCACCTGCAAGTTTGTCGCTATGTTCATTTCCCTTTACAACCAGAGTGTCCAGGACAGGAAAGCCATTGTTAATAAAAGTTTTGTTTCTGTATCGCTTAACGTTTTCGTTTGTTTGTTTGTCTTTTCGCCCTTTAGAAAATGACTGTTTAGAAAACCTTTTTTGTTTTGTTTCTCAGTCGGTATATGCTGTTCGTTTCTTTTCTTTCTTTCTTTCCTTCCTTCCTTCCTTCCTTCCTTCCTTCTTTTCTTTCTTTCTTTCTATCTATCTATCTTTCTTTCCTTCTTTCTTTCTTTCTTTCTTTCCTTCCTTCTTTCTATCTTTCTTTCTTTCTTACTTTTTCTTTCCTTCCTTTTTTTCTTTTCCTTCCTTCTTCCTTCCTTCTTTCCTTTCTCTTTCTTTCTTTCTTACTTCCACTTTAGAACACGATTGTTAATAAAACGCTTACGTCTTGTTTCTGTGGTAGCTTTATTTCTGTTCATTTTTCTTCACTAAGTAAATGGCTAATAAGTAAAACGTTTCCTTATTTTTTTTTTTATAATTCCTTAGAACGATCGAAATGACAGTGGAAGACACGACAAATTTTGTAGAAGTGCTTCCGGTTAATCATCCATATTTTACGTCAAGTTTCGGTTCCACCCTTTCCTTCCATAGAATATCATTATGACAAGGCTCAGGAAAAGAAGAGACTTAGTTTTCCCGACAGATGTCACTGAACAATCAGTGCACTTACAAACCCCTTATCAATGTCAGCAGGGAAGGTTGTACGCCTATAAACAAAAAGCAAACGGGAACGTCTGGCTCTTCACACACATACACACACACACACTCTGTTGGCCACGCTCGTAACAGAGAGCATTCCCATTCAAATATGTGCATGTGCAAAAAAAAGTCGAACATACTTGACCCATTCCCTTCCCTTCAACCTTCCCCTACACACCTTTTTCATACAAATTGCTCCTCTGCATGCACGCATGCACACGCATACATACATACACGCACGCACACACACACACGTATTCACACAAACACATACACATGTTCGCGCACACACGCTGATAGACACATGTACACACACTCACATACACACACACACGCTCTCATTTAAGCACACACAAACACACACAAGTACGCACACACACACACACACACACACACACACAAGCGTGCACGCGCGCACACACACACTTCTACACATACACACAGCACACGCATACACACCCCACACACACACACACACACACACACACACACACACACACACACACCACACACACACACACACACACACACACTACACAAACACATAGTAGAAACATTCACACACACACACACAAACACAAACACACAGTACACATATTCTCTTTCACACACACATACACATATACCACATACACACACATTCACACACACAGTAGAGAAACGCACACACATACACACACACATACACACACACACACACACACACACACATACACACACACACACATACACACAAACACACACACACACACAAACACACACACACACTATACACACACACAATACACACATTCACTCACATACACACATTACACAAACACAGTACACACATTCTCTCTCTCTCTCACACATGTACACACTTACCACATACACACACACACACACACGCATGCATACACACACACACGTACACACACACACACACGCACACACACACACACACTACAGAAACGCACACACACACACTACAGAAACACACACACTACAGACACACACAACACACACACACACACACACACACACACACACACACACACACACACACACACACACACACACACACACACACACACATAATAATATAAATATAAAACAACAATTTGCCAGACGTCAATGTGTTTTAGCTACATTTTTTGATATAACTAAAGCGTATGACCAAGTATGGCACTCCCGATTATTACTCAAATTGAAAAATATTGGGTTGACAGATCACATTTTTGACTATGTCAAAAGTTTCTTAGAAAACCGAGTATTTCAAACAAGAATTGAAAATGTATATTCCGCAAAACGAATTCTTCAAATGGGTATCCCTCAGGGATCCGTTATTGCTCCCCTTCTCTTCATGATATTACTGCATGACTTACCCAGTAAAATTTCAAACATGTAGTTTTAGCTCAATATGCTGACGATTTATGCATGTGGATGCTGGTTAACATAAGAAAAACTCCTTTGCGCTGTATTAATTATACGCGTAAATGTTATCAATTAGAGCTTGATAAAATAGCACGATACATGGTAGAAAATGGACTGCATCTATCCGTGGAAAAAACAAAGATAGTTTTGTTTAACAATGGAGCTAACCCATCAAATATTCCCACTTTCAAACTGGGAGATACTCTTCTTCAGTATAACGAGTCGATTAAATTCTTAGTTTTCCTTACCGCGAAATTATCTTGGAATCAGCATATTGAATACTTATTAACAAAAGCTCAAAAAAGTTTGAATTTCTTGAAAATAGTTCGCAAACAGACATGGGGACAAGATATATCAACACTTGTTCATCTTTGTAAATCGCTAATAAGATCTAAATTAACCTATGCCCAAGAAGTCTTCTTCAGTGCCCCGAAACATTTACTAACAAAACTGCAGAGCTTAGATTGTAAAGGTTTCAAACTTGCGCTGGGTCTTCCAATGCATGCTTCTTGTCTTCGCACAAACGATGCAATCAAATTGTTGCCACTTGATGAACAAAGGAAAGTCGCTTCTACTAAATTTGTGTTAAGAACCACCACTACAGAAAACATAATAGAAAAAGAATCAAAATTAAGATCAGACACCGACTTTCCAAAAAGAGCTAAATCAATATCTTCACAGGTCACTCTTGCGACATATACATCTGACGTTATGAAAGGCTCTGGAATTGATCTCAAAGCGGATCCTGTATCTATAAGACCTTCCTTTTAACCAGTACCCAGTTGGGAACTCCAAAGAGCCCGATTTGACATATACCACACAGATTTGAAAAAAGAAGATAATAACTTACTGGCAAGTCAAGTTAAATGTCATATAGAAGACTGTTATTCTGATCACTTGAAAATTTAGACTGATGGATCAATAATTGAAAGGCAAGCAGGCTCAGCGTTTTCAATACCTGCTCTCAAAATTGAGAAATCTTTCTATATTGGGCTCAATAAATCTGTCTTTACCGCCGAACTCTTTGCAATATTAATGGCTTTGAATTATATGCTAAGTCTTCCTAGGACAATTCTTCAGATACTTTTTGGCGTTGATTCAAAATCTGTACTTCAAGCTCTTGAATCATCAAAATTACAAACAAGATCTGAAATGATATTGGAAATTAGTCACTTGATTCATAGTTTATCCTTAAGAGGCACTGATATTACTTTCTGCTGGATACCATCTCATAGTTCTTTTCATTATAATGATATGGTTGATAGGGCTGCCAAACGGGGGGCAAAGAGCTCACCAGATTCAAATAATATACAGCTTTCTCTCTCATTGCATGAGTGTTATACCTTAGTGGACACCTACGTATGGAAGCAGTTCCAAGATAAACAGAAAAGTATAAAAAATGTTACATGAACTTTGAAATTAGCAAATCACCTAAGCCGTTTCCTGCCGGCAAAATTATACAATCCCTTATGTATAGGTGGAAACTTGATGCATTCAAAACAAAATACACCAGGAATATAGTGTGTTTGTGTGGAAAGAAGATAACGCATAGTCATATACTTTCATGTGTTCGGGTAACACGACATATTCCTATACTCTCTACAAAGACAATTTCTGACATATTTGCCTCACCATCATTAATATATGAATTTTTTGTTAGCCTGTCAAAAAGTCCTATAGCGAATTACCTTTAACATGTTATTTTACTTGTTCACTGTAGTGATTAGTCGATTCTTAATTTTCACTTTTATTCAGTTATTCTAGATGTTTATTAATTTTGTTTATTAGATTGATTGTTAAAATCATTAAATTGTGATAACATTATTTGTTAGCTTTACCTTCCCCTCCTCAAAATTTTTTTTTTTTTTTTTACGATCAAAATTGACAATTTTCATATACCCTCTTCACTCCTCCTGTATCCCCTCCCCCCCCCCCCCCCCTTTTTAAAAAAAAAAATTTTTTTTAGTCTAAAATCACTTTAGTGAATAGACATTAAATCGAAGACCACCACACACACTACAGAAACACATACACACATATGCAACACACCCACACACACAACCCCCCCCACACACATCCAACACATACACACACATGCAACACACACACACACTACCACATATAAACAGTCTGTCTCACTCCTATCAAGCTGTATGTTGTTCACATACATATCCCTTAGTGAGGGGTCATGGCCTATGAAACATGTGTCAAGCATCTCTGGTGAAAAACATCTCCAGCAGCTCCGTTGAAATATATCTCAAGCATCTCTGGTGAAACGTGTCTCAAACATCTGTGGTGAAACACATCTCCAGCAGGCACGAATGGAGGTTCAACGAAATCTATTCAACGCTTTCCTATCTGCTGAACTTGATATGAAAAATATTTCTTTTGTATCACATGAGAACCTTCGTACCACTCAACAATTTCTAAAAGACGACATTCACCCCACCACCAGAGGAAGTAGCATCATTGCAGGAAATCTTGGAAGACACATTCGAGACCTATTTTGGGAGACTCCAAGGAGAACATCAAGATCAAGATCATCACAGCTACACCCTTCCAGATTCTCCAGAGGACGGCCCCCCTTTTTGACAACTACGCACCATGGTGGCCGCACAATATGTTTTGAAATAACAGTATTACATATACAATTCTGTACGTTCATGTCACAGGACTTTTTCCTCGTCATCTGACATTCCTTCTGCTGAAAGTATATAATAACTAGGTTTTAGTCCGACTATCAAGACTCGGTCAGACTATACACTCTGTACATTTGAAGACGTGTACATGTATGCTATTATTTTAATTATTGGTTATTTGTTATCCCTTGTAATCTATTATCACCTTTATAGGTTATTCGTACGTTGGACTATGTAATTTTCTTTTTATCGTTTTGCTACAATTTTGTTATCTTTACTTCGTAGTCTAAATAATTGCGTAATTTTCTTTCTGTCCATCTCTCCTGTACACAGAAAATCAAAGTATTCATTATTATCGACCATAAATAACAGTTAATAGAAAGTTGGAGATTAACCAATATCAGCAATGCGACAATTCCAAGTCAAGTTTTTGCAATGGAATGGTAGATCCCTTTCCACCAATTCGGCTTACTTGGAGCATTTCCTGACATCAAATAGGTGTGAAATTTTGATTCTACAGTCGAATGTTGTCGCTACCAAGCTTCCCAATTTCCCCAATTATTATTATCCTCCAGTCTATGAATGTGGGAATCACGGGAAGAAGGTATCCACCGCGATATATACTCAAAGAGTTACAATACTGCTTACTTACTTCCCCAGTTTTGAAATCAAGCGAAGATTTACACGCTTGTGCTGCCACTGTCCAATAAAGCAATTCTTTAAACATCAACGTTTTGTCAGTCTACCTGCCAACAGGTCCAAATGACAACACAGAATGGCTGCGCACAATCCAAGATCAACAGCGTGGAAAATGGCTAATAGGTGGAGACTTTAATTCCCACTCCCCATTTTGGGAAAAGAACTGTTCTACTGTTACAAGCAATCGTTTGGTAGAAAATATCGTTGATAGTTCGCTTTACCTTCTAAATGATGGTAGCGTCACTAGGATCCCTGATGTCTCCAAACACAGGGCGACAGCCATCGATTTGTCTCTAATCTCACCAGAATTAGTACCATCCTGTACCTGGGAAACTCACAGAGACACTTTGGGAAGCGATCACCTACCTATCATCATAACCATAACTGACAAAAACATCAGGATGAAAGACAAGCTCTCCTGATATTATTCCAAAATATAATTACAAGCGTGCAGACTGGTTCTTATTTCGAACTGCTCTTGCTAATCAGGATTACAGCCATTATGAAAGTGAAAATGTAGACATTATGTTTTCTAAATTCCAAGAGTCAATTCTAGCTGCTGCAGACCTATCGATTCCGAAACTCAGATATTCTAGATCAAATAATCGATTGGGTAATGTTTGGTGGACAGAGGCATGTGAGAAAGCAGTTCAATATAAAAGGGAGAAATTCAAAATCTACATCAAAAGCCGGAAACCTGAAGATCATGTGGAAATGAAAAAAGCTAACATCCAATGTAACAAAATCATTGCTGAAGCAAAGAAAGATTATTGGGCATCATTCTGCACAAAAGAAATTTCAGATTTCAAAGATTTCCATAAAGTTTGGACGAAAATGAAACAAATGAAGAATGGAACCAACTCACCTAGGTGTCCGATAATGATTGAAACATGTAACACATTTCCTTCAGACATGGACAAAGCAGAAACTTTTGTGGATCTGTTTGCTGAAAACAGTAAAGTTGAAGATTTATCTCCTGACTGCAAACATCGAAGAGAAATGGAAGATAACCCAATATACACTGATCCAGTACCACAGAATGATCTCTGGTTTAATTCTCCAATCACCTTAGAAGAGCTAAAAAACACAGTACTGTCTCTACACAACAAAAAGAGTTCGGTAGGTGTTGATGCAGTTTCGACTGAAAGATTAAACATCTCCCTGAAAACTACCTTATTTTCCTACACAAAATTTTGCAGAAATGCTGGGTTAGCGGAACTGTACACAAATCTGGCAAAAGTCTATAGTTATACCAATATTAAAAACAGGAAAATCGAAAACCGATAAAAACAGTTACAGACCCATTGCTTTGACGTCCCACAAGAGCAAATTAATGGAAAGATTGGTCTTAGACTTTTACACTACTGTGATAAAAATAACGTTATTCCGGTAAACCAGGCAGGTTTTAGAAAAGGGAGATCCGCAGTTGAGCGCCTGGTTAAACTTACAACTCAGATCAAACAACAGTTTGCCCGCAGAAAAAGTGTTTTCGCTACTTTCTTTGATATAAAAAAAGCTTACGATCAAGTTTGGCATAAACGTTTATTGTTCAAGCTAAAATCTGTTGGTTTATCTGGCAATATGTACAATTACATTAAATCCTTTTTAGCTGATAGAGCAATACAGGCTAGAGTGGGAGCTAGCTATTCTTCTTCATGACGCCTCGACATGGGGATTCCACAAGGTTCAGTGATAGCACCTATTTTATTTAATATCCTTATACAGTATCTTCCTAAAGCTCTTTCAAATCGTGTTGTTTTAGTACAGTATGCTGATGATATATGCACTTGGATGAATATCACTTTAAAAAAGACAACTCCACAGAGAACGCGGAATTACATCAGGAAGTTGTATCAAATTGATCTTGATAATCTTGGAAACTATATGTTAGAAAATGGTCTGTCGTTGTCAGCAGAAAAAAAACTAACATGATGCTGTTTGATCCTGGTGGTAACTCAAATAACTTGCTTGCTTTCAAATTGCTTGGTGAAGTGTTGAATTACAAACAGGTCGTAAAATTTCTGGGAGTTTACATCACGTCGAAATTAAGCTGGAATGTCCATTTTGATTACATTTTAACAAAGCTCGAAAAACCTTAAATTTTCTAAAGATAATAAGCAAATTACCCTGGGGAATGGATACAAATGTACTGATTAATCTGTCAACAGCGCTGGTCAGGTCTAAATTATCCTACGCGCAAGAAGTTTTTTTCAATGCACCCAAATATTTACTAAAAAAGATTCAGAGCTTGGACTGCAAAAGTCTTAAAATTGCACTAGGTGTACCAACTCATGCTTCTACTCTGGAAACTTACAAAGTTGCTGGAATTCTACCTCTAAACAACCATCGTGAGCTAGCTACAGCAAAGTTTGCAATTAGAACTACTTCACAAGCGGATAATTTTGTGAGCAAAGAAATTAAGATCAGATCTGATACTGACTTTCCAAAACGAGCAAAAAACATTTCATCACAAATTACAGCCGCAACTTACATATCTGACCTGATCAAACAGTCCAACAAAACTATGGACGAAATAGCCGAGAAACCAACGATAACGCCTATCCCTACATGGGAAATGCTAAAGGCCACGTTTGATCTTGATTATGCAAACGTTAAAAAAGCTAATAATGTCAACGTTACGCTATCCACAGCTTGTGAACACATCGATGAAAAGTACCGTACCCACCTCCATATTTTTACCGATGGGCCAGTCTTAGCAAATCAGAGCGTTGGAGCAGCCTTTTATGTTCCAAAATTTAACATTAAAAATTATTTTTTCATTGGGGCAAATGTATCTATATATACAGCAGAATTGGTCGCTGTTGTCCAAACGTTGCATTATTTGATAAGCTTTCGGCCTGTGTCTTTCAAAGTAGTTCTCTTTGTTGATTCAAAATCTATATTATATGCCTTACAGTCTTTTGATACAGACACAAGACCTGATTTAATTATTGAGGCAAATCATCTAATACATTGTTTAAAGATAAATGGTTCGGAAATCAATTTATGCTGGGTGCCTTCTCACGTTGGTCTTCATGGCAACAACGTAGTTGACAGAGCAGCTAAATCCGGTGCACTCCATTCTGAAAATTCCATAGAATTACATGTTAACACCTCGGTAAAAGAAGCTTACAACTCGCTAGAATTAGCATCATGGATTCGATTTCATGAACATTTAAATGAAACATTTATGTCTCAAAAAAGAATCAAACTTTCAGTTCAAAATATCTGTAAAAAATTGCAGTATTCCTCGTTATATCATTTGAGATTAATTGTTATCACATATTTTCGTATTGAACTGAACGCTTTGAAAACAAAATATAAAAACGTTTCATGTATTTGCGGTGAACAATTCACATTGTATCACTGTTTGTTTTACTGCAGAAAGCTTCGTTCCTTTTTACCAAAGATGTTTACAGAAGGAAAATATCTTGAAACGCATTTTAAAGAAGTTATATCGGATCAAGTTTTGTTAGTTAAAATTTCAGAATCATTGGTTCAGTTCTGTTAATGCGTTACTTTAAAATTATTATTATAATTATGATTATTTTTGTTTTGTTTTGTTTATATGATGATTTTTCTTTTACATTATTGATGTTAGCGTTGTTCTAGATTCATTTCTCTGTTCATCCATATCCTTTTACTTAAGACCTTGCCGCTTCCTTTTAATCTTTTTCCCGTTTCTTACTGTTCCCCTCTGTCCCCTCCCCTCTCCCCCCCTAATTTCATCCTCCATGCCATTTTCCCAGTCTAATATCACATAGTGAAAAGACGTTAAATCAAGCAACGAACATCTCCAGCAGCTCCGTTGAAATATGTCTCAAGCATCTCTGGTGAAACATATCTCAAGCATCTCTGGTGAAACATATCTCAAGCATCTCTGGTGAAACATCTCCAGCAGCTCCGTTGAAACATGTCTCCATTTTCTCCGGTGAAACATGTCTCTAGCATCTCTGGTGAAACATCTCTGGCAGCTCCGTTGAAATATGTCTCCATTATCTCCGGTGAAACATGTCTCTAGCATCTCTGGTGAAACAAATCTCCAGCATCTCTGTTGAAAAATGTCCCCAGCATCTCTGGTGAAACATGTCTCCAGCATCACCATTGAAACATGTCTCCAGCATCTCTGTTGAAAAATGTCTCCAGCATCTCTGTTGAAACATGTCTCCAGCATCTCTGTTGAAACATGTCTCCAGCATTTCCATTGAAACATGTCTCCAGCATCACCATTGAAACATTCCAGCATCTCTGTTGAAACATGTCTCCAGCATCACCATTGAAACATGTCTCCAGCATCACCATTGAAACATGTCTCCAGCATCACCATTGAAACATGTCTCCAGCATCACCATTGAAACATGTCTCCAGCATCACCATTGAAACATGTCTCCAGCATCACCATTGAAACATTCCAGCATCTCTGTTGAAACATGTCTCCAGCATCACCATTGAAACATGTCTCCAGCATCACCATTGAAACATGTCTCCAGCATCACCATTGAAACATGTCTCCAGCATCACCATTGAAACATGTCTCCAGCATCACCATTGAAACATGTCTCCAGCATCACCATTGAAACATGTCTCCAGCATCTCTGTTTAAACATGTCTCCAGCATCACCATTGAAACATGTCTCCAGCATCACCATTGAAACGTGTCTCCAGCATCACCATTGAAACATGTCTCCAGCATCACCATTGAAACATGTCTCCAGCATCACCATTGAAACATGTCTCCAGCATCACCGTTGAAACATGTCTCCAGCATCTCTGTTGAAAAATGTCTCCAGCATCTCCGTTGAAACACGTTTCTAGCATATCTGTTGAAACATCTCCAGCATCTCCGTTGAAACATGTCTCAAGCATCTATGTTGAAAGTTATCTCCAGCATCTCCGGTGAAACATGTCTCCAGCATTTCTGGTGAAACATGTCTCCAGCATTTCTGGTGAAACATGTCTCAAGCATTTCTGGTGAAACATTTCCAGCAGCTCCGTTGAAACATGTCTCCAGCATCTCCTTTGAAACATGTCTCCAGTATTTCTGGTGAAACATGTCTCCAGCAGCTCCGTTGAAATATGTCCCCAGCATCTCCGTTGAAACATGTCTCCAGCATCTCCGTTGAAAAAATGTCCCCAGCATCTCCTTTGAAACATGTCTCCAGCATCTCTGTTGAAACATGTCTCCAGCATCTCTGTTGAAACATGTCTCCAGGATCTCTGTTGAACCATGTCTCCAGGATCTCTGGTGAAACATGTCTCCAGGATCTCTGGTGAAACATGTCTCCAGGATCTCTGTTGAACCATGTCTCCAGGATCTCTGTTGAACCATGTCTCCAGGATCTCTGTTGAAACATGTCTCCAGGATCTCTGTTGAACCATGTCTCCAGGATCTCTGGTTAAACATGTCTCCAGGATCTCTGTTGAACCATGTCTCCAGGATCTCTTTTGAACCATGTCTCCAGGATCTCTGGTGAAACATGTCTTCAGCATCTCCGTTGAAACATGTCTCCAGCATCTCTGGTGAAACGTGTGGTCTTCAGCATCTCCGTTGAAACATGTCTCCATGTTACAGACGTCCGTTTATGTGCGACTGACAGAAATACACTACGCACAAAAAGTTAAGGATCACTTGCACAAAAATTCATAACTTTCAAAATAAGAAAGCCAATGCGTTGAAGTTTGGCAAACATTTAATTCCATGCTTTAGTGATAACGATACACAATTGCCTTCAATTTCGAGCAATCGTTTGGTGTGTACATTTGATCAAAGTGGGTACGTATCGAAATTTGATTTCCCAAAGTCATTGAAATCACAAGACAGGGCATTCTGATGCTCCCAAAAGTTCAGTAATGCGTGTAACCGCCATGGCTGTTCTGGCACTCCACGCAGCGAGTCCTCATCGAGTTGACCAGGTTGGTGAAGATCCTCTGTGGAAGCGCCTGCCACTCAGCCTGCAGCATCTGGTAGAGGTGTTGGGCATCCCTGGGAGGGGGTGGTTGCTCCTCACTTTGCGATCCAGCTCATCCCAGAGGTTCTCAATCGGGTTGAGATCGGGACTGCATGCTGGCCACTCCATTCTGTTGACTCCAGACTGCTGCAGTAAGTCGTTGACCACCCTTGCCCTGTGGGGACGAGCGTTGTCATCCTGGTAGACAGCCGTCGGTCCCATCTGCTGCAGTGTAGGCACAGCCAGCGGTCGAAGGATCTCATCCCGGTATCGGAGGCCAGTCAGGTTACCCTGTACATGATACAAGGGTGTTCTGTGGTGAAGGCTGAAGGCCCCCCAGACCATTACAGAACCTCCACCAAAGGCCACCTTTTCTTGGACAGTGGTGTCAATAAAGCGTTGCCCTGGGCGCCTCCAGACTCTCAGTCGGCCGTCGTTGTGGTTCATGGTGAAGCGTGATTCATCACTGAACAGGACCTGGGACCATTGCTGACGTGTCCACCTCACGTGACGTCTGCAGAAGGCGCGGCGTGCTGCCCTATGGGCTGGAGTTAAGCGTGGCCGTACAGCTGGGCGACGAGAACGGAGGTTAAACCCATGAAGGCGGTTCCGTATGGTCTGCTGGCTGATGTTGATGTTAGTAGCCACCCTCAGCTGCCTTCGAATGATGCTGGAAGAGGCTGTTCTTGTCTGCAGGGCTTGTCGTTCAATGAGACGATCTTCACGTGGGTTTGTCTTCTTCGGTCGACCAGATCTGCGTCTTTCATGGATCCTCCCAGTGGCTGTGAAGCGTTGAATCAGTCTGACAATGACCGAGATGGACACCTGAAGTTGCCTGGCCACTTCTCGCTTGGGAACACCATCTTGGAACCATGCAACAGCTCGTCCCCTCTCAAACTTGCTCAATTTTCGTCGTGGAGGCATTGTCAGATCAGGCCTACTACTGGTGGAATGTCTTCTTATAAAGCCAAGCAAGAGACAGCATCTCACACATAAACAGCAGTGCTTGCACGTGCATAATGGTTTTTCCATCTGGCTTGTGCAATGTGTTCAGGCAGAACAGTCCAAAACAAGGTCCTTTTTCGCAAGTTTCCGCTTTTCCGTTTGCGCCAAGCTCAGTAGTAGAGAATCCCGTGCAATTTTCGCACTAACACAACATCGCCCACTTACAGCTGAACAAGAATTCATAACAATTTGGCTGGACTGAGAAATAAATAACAGTAGCGAACTGAGTTTATTACGCACCTGTTTTCTCATAGTGATCCTTAACTTTTTGTGCGTAGCTTAGAATGAAAGTAGATTGTGTGTATGTAGGTGAGTGTTCTATGTGTTTTCCCCAACCACACACAACCTTCCACTCAGTCACTTCAACAACCCCTGTAAACAAAATAGTATATTTAAATATTTACAATTAATTAATCAGATATCATCAGTTCAATTTTCATCCAACTGGATCAACAAATACATAAGACAGAAATAAATGTTCATTGACCACTGTTCAATAGAAAGTAATCGATTCAGGTTTCCATCCCAGTCTTTTCACATGAACTCTTTCACTGCGTCAGCACTTCAGTTTGTTTCACAGCATCGAAATCATTGTTCAGGATTCAGTTCATCACTCTATATAAATACAGTTACCACACAATCCTGGGGAGCAAGGCGAACACAGAGGCGTCAGTAACCAGACACGCCAACAGCAGGTATTCAGCAGAGTCCTAACAGCTTAGGACCATGGACTGGATCAGGCATCCATCCCTCAAAACAAAGTCACGTACGTGTGTGGCTCCCTCGTGAGCTAATCAGACCAGACAGCTCCCCACGTCAGAAGCTGTAGATAGGAAAGAATTTGCAAAGTACTTCCATCTACAAAATTGTCAATAAAATGTATCGGGTCAATGGCCACACCATATTTTTTATATTATATGATTGACAGACGTTTATCCCAAAATAATATTGTTTGCCTTTTAAAAACTCGCAGGCAAGTTACATTCACAGTGCTATACAGCAATATTCTACTCTAACTTCAATTTCCAAAAAATGACCACTAACTTAGCTTCATATTCATTTAACAAAATAACATCTTACAATAAAGAAGTTAACACAATATTCGCCATTCATGTTTCAAAAGTCCAAACTCTCAATATATATAATTATCCATAAAGTTCACACTGACTGCACATCATTTAAAGATCGAAACCACAAAACAGTAATTCATAAAACATTAAATCAAGAACTACAACTCAATACAACTCTTGACTGCCAAAATAATTCACTTCACTTTTACACAACTACGTTTCTTCACAATCTCTACATGTCTCAATATTTGGTAAATATATATCAAAAAAATCAAAAGATTCACCAACCTGCTAATATAGCAGCTTAAGACAAACAGATTTAGTTCTCTTCAGGTGGCAAGGAAATGCGACCGCTCCACCTGGAAATCTCTGTAGAACTGACTTTTAGTTCACAGATTTTCGACACGCACACAACGCTATACGAATTCCACGCTCCACGCATTCCACGCTCCGCGCACTCCACTCTTTTACTTCACAGCCAATCAGAATAAAGACACCAAAAACACTGGGTGCTCCAGTCCACAAAAGCAAAAATGAGCCAAAACCTATACAAAAGTGAAAATGTAAAAACACTATGAAAGTATATACAACACATCCGTCACACTCCAGCATCTCCGTTGAAACATCTCCAGCATCTCTGGTGAAATAAAAATCAAGCCCACCAGTTCATTCTTCATCCCCCCTCTCTAGCATCCCGGTGCAAAATCTGAACCCTGACCAAACTCTTGGAGGATAACAAAATTCGCCACCTGTGAGATGTGTCATTTCAGAAGACCTCCAAACAAGACTACACGGCGGTGCGATCTTGAAAGGTTAAGATCAGAGGAATGGTTGGGGCAACACCATTCCACCGTCATATTCATCAAGCAGAGAGTATGTATCTTTTTGTCATCTGACCAGAATGCATTAACATCAGGAAGAGAGTTCTTGAATGTTATACAGAACCGATAATGTTACACAGTTGTGAGGTGTGGACTGTCAACACGCAAAGCCAGAACAAGAATGAGGCAGCCGAGATGTAGTTTCTGAGGAGAACGTTGAGAGTTCCATGGACAGCAAAGAAAACAAACGAGACAGTCTTGATGGAGGCAGATACAAGAAGATCATTCATAAGGAAGATTAGGAAAAGACAAGCAACACTTATAGGCCATGTTATGAGGAAAGGGGAATTAGAGCACTTGGTCACGACAGGAAAACTGGAGGGAAAGAGAACACCAGGTAAACCCAGGAAAAAAAAATATTGGACGGACTTGCCGGGTGGCTGAGAACAGAGGGTGGAAGATGTGGTTGCAGTAACAAGGGATAGATGCATATGGAGGGCCATGATCGCCAACGCCATGCAGGAAGACAAATGATGATGATGATGATGATGATCAGAATGCAATCTCACCCAGCTGGCTCAACATAAAAAAGATCTCCGGGTGAAAAAACAAGAGGCAGACTAAGGAAGACCTGGATTGACTGTGCGAAGGAGATTCTGACATCACACGGCATTTGGTCTGTGCAGACCTTCCAGATCCCTGCTCACCACCAACTCTTTCTCCCCGTGACAAGCGGACAGATATATAGCAGAAAGAAGAAGAAAATACTTTTTTTTCTTTTTCGGGACTACAATTCCAGTACACCATCGTATATTCCCAAGATAAAAACATGGCCAGCCAAAAGAGAAAGATGGAGGGAAAGAGAGCACCAGATGGACCCAGGGAGAAAATACTGGACGGACTTGCAGAGTGGCTGAGGACACAGAGGGTGGGAGATGTACTTGCAGCGACAGGGGATAGGTTTGTATGGAGGGTGGAGGGCCATGTTCGCCAACGCCATGCGGTAGGGCACATGATAATAATGATGAATTCTCAAAGTCTTTTATAAAAGAAGGAAAGAAGGAGAGAGAGAGAGAGAGAGATAGATAGATAGATAGAGAGAGAGAGAGAGAGATAGATAGATAGATAGATAGAGAGAGAGAGAGAGAGAGAGGGGACAGACAGACAGACAGACAGACAGACAGAGACAGAGACGGAGACAGAGACAAAGATTTAAATCATTAAAGCAAAAAGTCTGTTCATGTTCGTGAATTTGTTGCTGGCACATTTTTCAGTGTCTAGGTCACTATGACTTCTCCACGATTCTCCAAGAAAAACCCAGATGCAGTCGCAGTCAGGTTAGGTAATCGACGAGTGACAAAGGGTAATACGTGATAATTAAAAACAAGGCACCAAGCCACAGGATAAACAATTCCATAACATCGCCTTCGGAGTACGGAATGTGACCCGCCGAGCGGGACAAGCAGGTGCACGGTGAAACTTGATAGCCAGTAACATCCGCGACATGCCAAAACACACTCCGCTTCATTTTTATTGGCGATCAGGCCTCGGGTCAAAGGGTAATGGCTTCGCGCGCCAGGCGCGAGCGCCATCCGGGCCGCTAAACGGGGCGACATTATGCTTGTGCAGTGCCTTATGCAAGGGCAATTACTCTCTCGTTGTTCGCACGTCTAGGAGGATGTTTTTTTCTCTGGTTTATCCTCTTTCCGTCTCTTGTCATCCTCCGCTCTACCTCCGCCGACAGGATAGAATCGGTCTTCCTGTTTCGGTAATCGGGTTTCGGGTCGTTATGAGCGTGATAAGTTTAAATATCTGGGAACGGTCATCTCACCAGACTGTAGATGCACATCAGAAATAGCCAGCAGAGTCGGCCAAGCCAAAACAGCATTTCAAAAAGATGAAAAGCGTTCTTACCAAAAACTGCCTATCAATTAACATCAGGGAGAGAGTTCTTGAATGTTACATAGAACCGATACTGTTATACGGTTGTGAGGCGTGGACAAGTCAACACGCAAAGCTAGAACAAGATTTAGGCAGCCGAGATGTGGTTTGTAAGAAGAATGTTGAGAGTTCCATGGACAGCAAAGAAAACAAACCAAGACAGTCTTGATGGAGGCAGACACAAGAAGATCATTGATAAAGAAGATTAGGAAAAGACAGGCAACATTTGTAGGCTATTTTATCAGGAAAGGGGGATTGGAGCACCTGGTCACAACAGGAAAGCTGGCTGCAAAGAGAACACCAGGTAAACCCAGGGACAAAAATTTGGACGGACTTACAGGGTGGCTGAGGACAGAGAGGATGGGAGACGTACTTGCAGCGACAAGGGATAGATTCGTATGGAGGGCCATGATCGTGTGTATGCGGCAGCGCACATGATCATGATGATGAACGTGAAAATAGGCCTGGTTTGATCATTTGGACTCTGGTTTACGTTTGGAAGACATCAAGGTAAAGCTTGTCCCTTAATCCTGAGACCGGAGGAGAAGTGATGTGGTTGTAGAGAACTCAACCTTTCTCGGAGCCAATATTATGAAGGCAGCACCCGGTTCCTCTTCCTCGCCGCTTTTCCTTCCTTAACTTTGAAGAAGGTCAGGTATCTGTGTACAGCTGGGTGGTAAATGGATGACGCACACACATCAAAAGTTCTCCTCGTCCAGCCCCCTCACATGTGGATCATAACCTTAACGTTGACTGGGGGGGGTGGGTGGAGAGAGACTGATGTATCTCTGTGACCTGGAGCGCTGTACTGTTAAGAGCCTTGTGCTTTTAACAGGGTCACCCAAGCCAGACAGGTCAAAGGTTGGTAGTCCAGAAACAACCTTCAATTATCACAGCAGAAGGCAGAATGCAGACTACAACAGGCACAACACCACTCGTCTCCGATTAAGCAACGAAGTTAACAAAATGTTCATTTAATACTACAGTGGACACTTTGACTGACAGTACATTTCTTCTCTTTTAGTTGTTGCTGACTCACAACTCTGTCACTCCTCGAGGAGGTACCGATTTACCTTTTCATGGCCACCATAAAAACACGAAAATTGAATCATAACTGTCTTTGATACAACCAGACAAGACAGGCGAAAATTGTCGGCCAGCTGAGTTTGTCAAACGGGCAAAGGGCAAGATGAGAAAGGGCGAGATGAGAAAGGGCGAGTTGAGAAAGGGTGAGATGAAAAAGGGCAAGTTGAGAAAGGGCAAGGTGGAAAAGGGCGAGTTGGGAAAGGGCGAGATGAGAAAGGGCGAGATGGGAAAGGAAAGATGAGAAAGGGTGAGATGAAAAAAAAAGGGCAAGATGAGAAAGGCCAAGGTGGAAAAAGGGCGAGTTGTTAAAGGGCGAGATGGAAAAGGGCGAGATGGGAAAGGGCAGTGAGAGGGCAGGTGAGAAAGGGCAAGGTGAGAAAGGGCAAGGTGAGAAAGGCAAGGTGAGAAAGGGCAAGGTGAGAAAGGCAAGGTGGAAGAAAAAGGTGAGAAAGGCAAGGTGAGAAAGGACAAGGTGAGAAAGGGCAAGGTGAGAAAGGCAAGGTGAGAAAGGGACAAGGTGAGAAAGGGCAAGGTGAGAAAGGGCAAGGTGAGAAAGGGCAAGGTGAGAAAGGCAAGGTGAGAAAGGACAAGGTGAGAAGGACAAGGTGAGAAAGGGACAAGGTGAGAAGGAAAGGGAAAGGTGAGAAAGGCAAGATGGAGGAAAGGAAAGGTGAGAAAGGAGAAAGGGAGATGGGAAAGAGATGTGAGAAAGGGAAGATGGAAAGGTGAGATGAGAAAGGGAGGATGAAAGGGAGAGATGGGAAAGCGAGAGATGGGAAAGGGAGAGATGAGAAAGGGTGAGATGGAAAAGAGAGCGATGGGACAAGGGAGAGATGGGAAAATGGAAAGGAAGATGAGGAAAGGGCGAGATGAAGGTGAGAAAGAGGGGATGAGAGGGAAAGAAAGCGATGGGAAAGGGCGAAGATGGAAAGGGCGAGATGAGAAAGGGCGAAATGGAAAGGCAGAGATGAAAAAGGGCGAGATGAAAAGGAGAGATGAAAAGGGCGATATAGGAAAGGGCGAGATGGAAAGGGCGAGATGGGAAAGGGCGAGATGAGAAAGGGCGAGATGGAAAGGGCGAGATGAGAAAGGGCGAGATGAGAAAGGGCGAGATGAGAAAGGGCGAGATGGAAAGGGCGAGATGGGAAAGGGCGAGATGGGAAAGGGCGAGATGAGAAAGGGCGAGATGGGAAAGGGCGAGATGGGAAAGGGCGAGATTTGGAAAGGGCAGATGGAAAGGGCGAGATGGGAAAGGGCGAGATGGGAAAGGGCGAGATGGGAAAGGGCGAGATGGGAAAGGTAGAGATGAAAAAGGGCAAGATGGGAAGGGAGAGAGATGAAAAGGAAGGGAGAAAGGCAATGGGAAGAGGTAGAGATGGAAGAAAAAGGGCAAGATGGGAAAGGTGAGATGAAAAAGGGCAAGATGGGAAAGGTAGAGATAGAAAAAGGGCAAGATGGGAATGGTAGAGGATGAAAAAAAGGGACAAGATGGGAAAGGTAGAGATGAAAAAGGGGACAAGATGGGAAAGGTAGAGATGAAAAAAGGGCAAGATGGGAATGGTAGAGATGAAAAAAGGGACAAGATGGGAAAGGTAGAGATGAAAAAAAGGGACAAGATGGGAAAGGTAGAGAGAAAAAAGGGACAAGATGGGAATGGTAGAGATGAAAAAGGGCGAGATGGGAAAGGTAGAGAGAAAAAAAGGGCAAGATGGGAAAGGTAGAGATGAGAAAGGGCAGAATGGAAAGGTAGAGATGAAAAAAGGGCAGATGGGAAAGGTAGAGATGAAAAAAGGGCAAGATGGGAAAGGTAGAGATGAAAAAAGGGCAAGATGGAAAGGTAGAGATGAAAAAAGGACAAGATGGGAAAGGTAGAGATGAAAGGGCAATGGAAAGGAGAAAAAGATGGGAAAGGTAGAGATGAAAAAAGGGCAAGATGGGAAAGGTAGAGATGAAAAAAGGCAAGATGGGAAAGGTAGAGATGAAAAAGGGCAAGATGGGAATAGTAGAGATGAAAAAAGGGCAAGATGGGAATGGTAGAGATGAAAAAAGGGCAAGATGGGAAAGGTAGAGATGAAAAAAGGGCAAGATGGGAATGGTAGAGATGAAAAAAGGCAAGATGGGAATAGGTAGAGATGAAAAAAGGGCAAGATGGGAAAGGTAGAGATGAAAAAAAGGGCAAGATGGGAATGGTAGAGATGAAAAAAAAAGGGCAAGATGGGAATGGTAGAGATGAAAAAAGGGCAAGATGGGAAAGGTAGAGATGGAAAAAAGGGCAAGATGGGAAAGGTAGAGATGAAAAAAGGGCAAGATGGGAAAGGTAGAGATGAAAAAAGGGCAAGATGGGAAAGGTAGAGATGAAAAAAGGGCAAGATGGGAAAGTGGTAGAGATGAAAAAAGGGCAAGATGGGAAGGTAGAGATGAAAAAAAGGGCAAGATGGGAATGGTAGAGATGAAAAAAAGGGCAAGAATGGGAATGGAGAGATGAAAAAAGGGCAAGATGGGAAAGGTAGAGATGAAAAAAAAGGGCAAGATGGGAAAGGTAGAGATGAAAAAAGGGCAAGATGGGAAAAGGTGAGGAGATGAAAAAAGGAGTGAAGTGGATGAAGGATGATGGGAATGGTAGAGATGAAAAAAGGGCAAGATGGGAAAGGTAGAGATGAAAAAAGGGCAAGATGGGAAGTAGAGATGAAAAAGGGCAAGATGGGAAGGTAGAGATGAAAAAAGGGCAAGATGGGAATGGTAGAGATGAAAAAAGGGCAAGATGGGAAAGGTAGAGATGAAAAAAAGGGCAAGATGGGAATGGTAGAGATGAAAAAAGGGCAAGATGGGAAGGTAGAGATGAAAAAAGGGCAAGATGGGAATGGTAGAGATGAAAAAAAGGGCAAGATGGGAATGGTAGAGATGAAAAAAGGGCAAGATGGGAATGGTAGAGATGAAAAAAGGGCAAGATGGGAATGGTAGAGATGAAAAGGAAATAAAAAGAAAGGGCAAGATGGGAATGGTAGAGATAAAAAAAGGGCAAGATGGGAATGGTAGAGATGAAAAAAGGGCAAGATGGGAATAGGTAGAGAATGAAAAAAGGGCAAGATGGGAATGGTAGAGATGAAAAAAAGGGCAAGATGGGAATGGTAGAGATAAAAAAGGCAAGATGGGAATGGTAGAATGAAAAAAGGGCAGATGGGAATAGTAGAAATGAAAAAAAGGGCAAGATGGGAATAGTAGAAATGAAAAAAAAAAAGGGCAAGATGGGAATGGTAGAGATGAAAAAAAGGGCAAGATGGGAATAGTAGAATGAAAAAAGGGCAAGATGGGAAAGGTAGAGATGAAAAAAGGGCAAGATGGGAAGGTAGAGATGAAAAAAGGGCAAGATGGGAATGGTAGAGATGAAAAAAGGGCAAGATGGGAAAGGTAGAGATGAAAAAAGGGCAAGATGGGAATGTAGAGATGAAAAAAAGGGCAAGATGGGAAAGGTAGAGATGAAAAAAGGGCGAGATGTAGGATGGGAATGGGTAGAGATGAAAAAAGGGCAAGATGGGAATAGTAGAGATGAAAAAAGGGCAAGATGGGAAAGTAGAGATGAAAAAAGGGCAAGATGGGAAAGGTAGAGATGAAAAAAGGGCAAGATGGGAAAGGTAGAGATGAAAAAAAGGGCAAGATGGGAATGGTAGAGATGAAAAAAGGGCAAGATGGGAATGGTAGAGATGAAAAAAGGGCAAGATGGGAATGGTAGAGATGAAAAAAGGGCAAGATGGGAAGGTAGAGATGAAAAGGAAGATGAAGTAGAGATGAAAAAGGGCAAGATGGGAAAGGTAGAGATGAAAAAAGGGCAAGATGGGAAAGGTAGAGATGAAAAAAGGGCAAGATGGGAATAGTAGAGATGAAAAAAGGGACAAGATGGGAAAGGTAGAGATGAAAAAAGGGACGAGATGGAAAAGGTAGAGATGAAAAAAGGGACAAGATGGGAAAAGGTAGAGATGAAAAAAGGGACGAGATGGAAAAGGTAGAGATGAAAAAAGGGACAAGATGGGAATAGTAGAGATGAAAAAAGGGCGAGATGGGAAAGGCAGAGATGAAAAAAGGGGCGAGATTGGGAAAGGTAGAGATGAAAAAAAGGG
>CM060315.1:53756634-53764134 GCA_030674185.1 Monoplex corrugatus
CGTTTGGTACCAGTCATCAGTTACCTTGTTTACAAGCCGAATGGCAAGGTGGGGAGATGACAAACCCGGGACACAGCCACACATCACACGCCAACTGACCCAGCACAACTATCAAACTGAGAAAGAACGAAAGCGCCCTTCTTTCACAAGGCTTCTGCAACTGGCGTTAATCCGTATCGGAGTTTTCATTATAAAACCTTGGTAAATTAATGATTAGGAAAGTTCAACTTTAGGCTACTAGTAACTCCATGTACAACAGCAACATGGACTGGACACCGGACTGAGCTAGAAAATCTTCCTGCCTGGGCCAAAATCTCACGAGAGAAGATCTTTCAGACTAATGCGCATGTCAACAGATCTGTTTCCACTATACAGCGAAAACATCATGAGAAATATAGAAGAATTCCATGCATTAAAGGTTGGAGGAGAAATGATAAACAACATTCGATACGCAGAAAATGAAAGGGACCTACAGAACCTTGTGAATATACTAAAATAGAAAGGAAAGGTAAGGGGTTGGAGCTAAACAGCAAAAAGACTGAAGTCACGGTAATCAGTAAAATACATGAAATCCCCTCATGCAAAATAACAGCAAGCGGCACAACCTTGAGACAGGTTGATAAGTTTAAGTATCCGGGAACGATCATTTCACCAGACGGCAGATGCACATCAGAAATAGCCAGCAGAATCGGCCAAGCCAAAACAGCATTCAAGAAGATGAAAAAGCATTCTTACCAACAAATGCCTATCAATTAACATCAGGAAGAAAGTTCCTGAATGTTAGATAGAACCGATAATGTTCTACGGTTGTGAGGCGTGGACAGTCAACAAGCAAAACCAGAACAAGACTATAGCAGCCGAGATGTGGTTTCTAAGAAGAATGTTGAGAGTTCCATGGACAGCAAAGAAAACAAACGAGACAGTCTTGATGGAGGCAGACACAAGAAGATCGTTCATAAGAAAGATTAGGAACAGACAGGCAACATTTATAGGCCATTTTATGAGGAAAGGGGAAGTGGAGCACCTGGTCACAACAGGAAAGCTGGAGGGAAAGAGAACACCAGGTAGACCCAGAGAAAAAAATTTGGACGGACTTGTAGAGTGGCTGAGAACAGAGAGAGTGAAAGATGTGCTTGCGGCAACAAGGGATGGAAACATATGGAGGGCCATGATCGCCAATGCCATGTGTCAAGGCACTTGATGATGATGATGATGATGATGATGATGATAATGATGATGATGATGATGACGCACGTTATACAGCTTGGTGGACTGAGCTAGAAAATCTTCCTGCCTAGGTCATTAATCGCAGGAGAGAGGATCTATCTCTTCATACTAACACGCACGTTATAAAACATAGCCGTGAAGGAAATCCGTGCTTGTGTGAGTCAGCTATTGTGGTTTTGACACTTGGAAGTGACGGGGTTCAACATGGCCAGCCAGTTTTTATCAGAAATCACTAGACTGACACCTACACTGTGTGATGAGTTTAAAGAGCCCACTTGCGTTAGATTTTTGATGTGTCTAGCATGAATTGTGCAAAGGGAAAGGGTTGGGGTGGGCGTGGCAATGAGATGCGCTGTCTTTTATGTCTTTGTTTGTTTCCTTGTTAGGGCAGCGTTGCGAATTATAATGAGATGTGGTGTCTTGTGTGTCTTTGTTTCTTTGTTAGGGCAGTGTTGGGAATTACAATGAGATGTGCTGCCCTATGTGTCTTTGTCTGTTTCTTTGTTAGGGCAGTGTTGGGAATTACAATGAGATGCTCAGCCCTTCTTCACAAATTCCATTGGCCCTGAATCCGAGTCTGGACAGACTTCAAACGGGATAGACTTCAAACTGGATAGACTTCAAACTCTCAGCTCCAATTAAGTTTTTCTCTGAAACGACCTTTGGCCTCCCAACATATACACTACGCACAAAAAGTTAAGGATCACTTGCACAAAAATTCATAACTTTCAAAATAAGAAAGCCAATGCGTTGAAGTTTGGCAAACATTTAATTCCATGCTTTAGTGATAACGATACACAATTGCCTTCAATTTCGAGCAATCGTTTGGTGTGTACATTTGATCAAAGTGGGTACGTATCGAAATTTGATTTCCCAAAGTCATTGAAATCACAAGACAGGGCATTCTGATGCTCCCAAAAGTTCAGTAATGCGTGTAACCGCCATGGCTGTTCTGGCACTCACGCAGCGAGTCCTCATCGAGTTGACCAGTTGGTGAAGATCCTCTGTGGAAGCGCCTGCCACTCAGCCTGCAGCATCTGGTAGAGGTGTTGGGCATCCCTGGGAGGGGGGTGGTTGCTCCTCACTTTGCGATCCAGCTCATCCCAGAGGTTCTCAATCGGGTTGAGATCGGGACTGCATGCTGGCCACTCCATTCTGTTGACTCCAGACTGCTGCAGGAAGTCGTTGACCACCCTTGCCCTGTGGGGGCGAGCGTTGTCATCCTGGTAGACAGCCGTCGGTCCCATCTGCTGCAGTGTAGGCACAGCCAGCGGTCGAAGGATCTCATCCCGGTATCGGAGGCCAGTCAGGTTACCCTGTACATGATACAAGGGTGTTCTGTGGTGAAGGCTGAAGGCCCCCCAGACCATTACAGAACCTCCACCAAAGGCCACCTTTTCTTGGACAGTGGTGTCAATAAAGCGTTGCCCTGGGCGCCTCCAGACCCTCAGTCGGCCGTCGTTGTGGTTCATGGTGAAGCGTGATTCATCACTGAACAGGACCTGGGACCATTGCTGATGTGTCCACCTCACGTGACGTCTGCAGAAGGCGCGGCGTGCTGCCCTATGGGCTGGAGTTAAGCGTGGCCGTACAGCTGGGCGACGAGAACGGAGGTTAAACCCATGAAGGCGGTTCCGTATGGTCTGCTGGCTGATTTTGATGTTAGTAGCCACCCTCAGCTGCCTTCGAATGATGCTGGAAGAGGCTGTTCTTGTCTGCAGGGCTTGTCGTTCAATGAGACGATCTTCACGTGGGTTTGTCTTCTTTGGTCGACCAGATCTGCGTCTTTCATGGACCCTTCCAGTGGCTGTGAAGCGTTGAATCAGTCTGACAATGACCGAGATGGACACCTGAAGTCGCCTGGCCACTTCTCGCTTGGGAACACCATCTTGGAACCATGCAACAGCTCGTCCCCTCTCAAACTCGCTCATTTTCGTCGTGGAGGCATTGTCAGATCAGGCCTACTACTGGTGGAATGTCTTCTTATAAAGCCAAGCAAGAGACAGCATCTCACACATAAACAGCAGTGCTTGCACGTGCATAATGGTTTTTCCATCTGGCTTGTGCAATGTGTTCAGGCAGAACGGTCCAAAACAAGGTCCTTTTTCGCAAGTTTCCGCTTTTCCGTTTGCGGCCAAGCTCAGTAGTAGAGAATCCCGTGCAATTTTCGCTCTAACACAACATCGCCCACTTACAGCTGAACAAGAATTCATAACAATTTGGCTGGACTGAGAAATAAATAACAGTAGCGAACTGAGTTTATTACGCACCTGTTTTCTCATAGTGATCCTTAACTTTTTGTGACTAGCTTATGTAGATATAATTATATATATTATCTATATCTATCTATCTATCTATCTATCTATCTATCTATCTATCTATCTATCTATCTATCTATCTATCTATCTATCTATCTATCTATCTATCTATCTATCTATCTATATATATATACATATATATATATATATAATATATATATATATATATATATGTGTGTGTGTGTGTGTGTATACATATTTTTTGATCTCTCACTATTTATACACTTTCTAAGACGCTCCAGTCATCGATCATATAAACGCATTCTCTACGTTTCTCATAGAAGACTTCTGGGCCAAATTCATTCTATATCTTGTTTTACAATATTGGAACGCCTTTCCCTATATATACATATGTTTGCAGTTTTTGTCCTCTTTTAAGAGAGCTCTAAAATCTTGTCTCTTCAAATTATACTATTGCTAATATTGATCTTACTTTCCGTAGTGTGCTTGTGTGATTGGTTGTGTGAGATAAAGCAGTTTGTGTATGTTTCATCGCATGTCTTCGTAAGCCTGCGTCAGTGTATGTGCATTTGCCAACATGAACCCCTGCATAAGTTTTTTTGTGAATTTACGGTGTTGTGCGTACGTACATCTGTATCTGTATGTCTGTGTGTGTGTGTGTGTGTGTGTGTGTGTGTGTGTGTGTGTGTGTGTGTGTGTGCGTGTGTGTGTGTGTATGTGTGTGTGTGTGTGCGTGCGTGCGTGTGTGTGTGTGTGTGTGTGTGTGTGTTTGTGTGTGTGTGTCTACGTGTTGGTGAATGCATATTCGTCCATAGGAAGAGATTTTTGTTTTCGTGTCATGATCTGAAGCCAGTTCTCAACCCAGCAGTTGCGCTGAAGAAGTCGGCCGGATCGCCGATGAAAGCTACGCAGTAAGTAGCTTTTTATTTTCACTGAGAGACAGGTTCAGCCAGGTAGCCATTATGATCTGTGTTATAATTGTTGTTGTTGTTATAACTGTGGTACTAATATTATTGCAGGAAGCCGATGGATGTGGTGAGGAAGTCTAAGGGTTAAGTGTTTTGCTTTGCTAGAATGGTTTTGACAACGCAGGATACTAGTGGACAGGGTGCGGGAGTCAAAGAGTTAACTGAGGTTTGTCAAGTCTTTGATATTTTCCACCCAGCTCTTCTTCTGTCTACCTCAGTGACGGTTCCCTTCCAGAGTACCTTAAAGGATGGTCTTGAACAATGCATCACCTGGAACAGGTGGCATGAACAAAGCTCGTAAACTTGCATCATTTCACAGTTACCAGAAACGGTTCCTGTTTGGAAAGTGGAATTCGCTCAAGAGGGAGTCATGGCGCTGGGACTATTCCATATGCGCCCCACCCTGCGGGACCACAAACGTGTTGAAATTGTTCCGTGCGTATGTCCGGAGTAGGATGGAACAAAATGATTGAAAGGATATCTGCCAGAATGGAGTATCTCTAAAAGGAATAGAGAAGATATATACACCGTTTTGGCAGGTAATTCTCGAATTATGTATCAGTGGAGTTATTTCAAAGAGAACGTAATCACATAGAACCAGGTAGGATGAAATCAGAGATGTATCAGTGATGCTGTTTTAAAGGGAATGTATGTACAAGAATGTATATTCTTGTATGTATGTGTGTGCACACACACAAACACACACAAATACCCACACACATACATATACACACATACACATACAAACACAAGTAACACATAAAACCATACACACTCATATACACACTCACTCTCACACATACAAACACACACACACACACACACACACACACACACACACACACACACACACATACACACACACACACACTCTCTCTCTCTCTCACACATATAAACATACACACAATTTATTTATTTATTTATTTATTTACTGGCCTTTTTTGGTCTAAAAGCACATATATGAGTAGACGTTAAAAGAAATACGAACACACACACACACACACACACACACACACACACACACACACACACACACACACACACACACACACATACACACACACACACAAATACACAAACACACACACACAACACACACATACACACACACACACAAATACACAAACACACACACACAACACACACACACACATACACACACACACACACACACAACACACACACACACACACACACACACACACACACACACACACACACACACACACACACACACGTACACACATATACAATCATCTTACAAACCTAACACTACAACCTACAGTCAAGTTAAAGTTATCCACTCCACGCTTATAATTATGTTCAGTGCATCATGTAGGCCTATGGTAGGCGAAACGCTGAAGTCGTGAACAGATACTAGACAGGAAATGTGTCATTATCTTGTCCCTCACTGAGCTGTCAATGATGTGGTTCCCTGGCTTCCCATGAGTGGCTTCTTCTCTTCTGCCAAGTCATATCTGTAGACTGTATTTCCTTCATTTTTTTCTTTATTCATTTAAAGCAAGTACTATAAACAAATGCAAAACAACCAGCCAAAGCGCAATTGCATTAAGATCACGACATCAAATTTGAATTCATTCAGAATATCCATATGTTTGAAATACATCTGCATGAAGCACAATGACCAGTAGAAGAAAAATACAACATGAATAACGATAAGTAAACAGTCTGTGTGGTTTCTAAGAAGAATGTTGAGAGTTCCATGGGCAGCAAAGAAAACAAACGAGACAGTCTTGATGGAGGCCGACACAAGTAGATCATTCATAAGGGAGATTAGGAAAAGACAGGCAAATTTTATAGGCCATTTTATGAGGAAGGGGGATTTGGAGCACCTGGTCACAACGGGAAAGCTGGAAGGAAAGAGAGCACCAGGTACACCCAGGGAGAAAATACTATACGGACTTTCAGAGTGGCTGGGGACAGGGAAGGTGGAGGAGATGCTAGAGGCAACAAGAGATAGAGAGACAGATGGAAGTCCATGATCGCCAACGCCATGCGGCAAGGCACCTGATGATGATGATGAAACAGTCTGTCAACTTACACGGGTATGATGATGTTAGGAAATCAGACTCGCTATCACATTCCATCACATACACTAACAGTATGGTGATGTTAGGAAATCAGACTCGCTATCACATTCCATCACATACACTAACAACACCAGTAACACAATATAAGTAGACAGAATCAAGCCATGTCTGTAGACTTAATGCCCGGTCAGGATCGAGTGTAAAATGTTGAAATTTGTTTCATCCTTGCTCAGAAGCAGCGCATTGGGTTTTGCGCAGGCTTAAGGAGTCTGGCGGATAACTGCTGGCAGATTTAGGTGGAGCGTATATGGAATTGTTCAAGTGTGATGCATTCCTCTTGAACAACCATAGAAGTTTAGAACATCCTTTTCCTTTCAAATGTAAGTATGACAATGGCAAAATATACAACAATGGTTCAATATACAATCAAATACATAATGAGTAGTATATATATGTATACATTATATCAAAATGTATGTATATATATATACATATATATGTATATGTGTGTATATGTGTTTATATGTATGTATATATGTATATGCATATTATAGGTGAGTAGTCTTAAACTAAAGGAATTCAATGAGTGATTTTTTAACATGTGTTTAAGATGACAAAAGTTATCGATTTTTGGTCTCAGCACATACACAATATTCTTTATGCAGGCCTGTGACTGAGTTCTGTGTCAGCAATAAACACACAGGAGCAAATTGCTGGAGTTACTAACCTTTCTACACTGTAATATATTGACAGTAGCAACAGAATAAAGAGAAAGTATCAAATCCTAAATTACCTCATCATGCACGTCAAACGACACAAATCATAAAGCAACCAACCAACCACAACAACAACCAACCAACCACCACCACCCAACCAACCAACCAACCAACCACCAACCAACCAAACCAGCCAGCCACCAGCCAGCCAGCCAACCAACCAACCAACCAACCAACCAACACAACCAACCAACCAACG
>CM060315.1:53766634-53769134 GCA_030674185.1 Monoplex corrugatus
AGGAGCCGGTTAGAGTCGAAAAATCCCACAATGATTTTTGAAGGGACTGAAGGGGATTCGAACCCACAACTTTCCAGTCGGTAGTCCGTTGCGTTAACCACTACACCACGGCAACTGATTGCGTACGATCATCTCTATCACAAACCCCATTCTCATCATGACAGAACTGTGAAAAAAAATCGTTCCAAATTCCGTGGCCCTTTGTTTTCAACTTTGGTGGTGATAGCATTTTCGGTGAGTTCGAAATGAGCGGCGTTGGATCGTTTTATTGAAGCGGTGGGGAAAATGGGGCAGAAGATGTTTAAACACACAAACAAACTCTACTCATACTTTCATAAGAGCAAAAGCCTGGCGTCCGAGAGACACAGTCACCTGTGGTGCTCGTCTGCAAATTCGAGCAGCATCTTCAATGAAGCGGTGGGGAAAATGGGGCAGAAGATGTTTAAACAAACAAACAAACAAAACAAACAAACAAACAAACAGACAAACAAACAAACAAAACAAACAAACAAACAAAAAACAAACAAACAAACAAACAAACAAACAAAACAAACAAACAAACAAACAAACAAACAAACAAAACAAAAAACAAAAAACAAACAAACAAACAAACAAACAAACAAAAAGCAAAAGATGCACCGTTGCAGACAGTAAGTGCACGTGTAGCAAGCGTCCTTGAGTCTCTGGTAACATTCGTCCGTGGTGACATTAGGTCCCCCTTACGACAGTTCTTTTAAGTTAACCCTTTGACTTCCGCACCTTGTCCGCCAGCACCCTGCATTCTCAAACCATGCTAGCAAAGAATTTTTTTTAACCCTTTGACTCCTTCACCCTATCCACCAGCTTCCAGGAGTCAAAGTTTTTCAGTTTTTGCGGCTGGTGGATAGGGTGAGGGAGTGAAAGGGTTAAATAGAAAGCTGGTGAATAGGATGAGGGAATCAAAGGGTTAATGTAAGAAGTAAGGATGACATTGTGACGATTCTTCGTTATAAACTGTCTTTACAGGGTGACATTCATGTGTGTGTGTGTGTGTGGTGTGTGTGTGGTGTGTGTGTGTGTGGTGTGTGTGTGTGTGTGTGTGTGTGTGTGTGTGTGTGTGTGATTGGTGTGTGGTTGTGTGTGATGATTGTGTGTGTGTGTGTATGATGATTGTGTGTGTGTGTGTGTGTGTGTGTGTGTGTGTGTGTTTGTATGTGTGTGTGTGTGTGATTGGTGTGTGTGTGACGATTGTGTGTGTGTGGTGTGTGTGTGTGTGAGTGTGTGTGGAATGTGTGTGTGATGTTTGTTTGTTTATTTGATTGTATATATGTGTGCATGTGTGTGTGTGTATGTGACGTGTATGTGTGAGAGAGCGAGAGGGGAAGAGAGAGAGAGACAGAGAAAGAGAGAGAGAGGGACAGAGACAGAGACACAGACAGAGACACAGACAGAGAGACAGAGACAGAAACAGACAGACAGAGCGACAGAAAGACAGAGAGACAGAGACAGAGACAGAGACAGAGACAGAAGACTCAAAAATTCAATTATTTGCAAGAAAAACCCACATAGGCTTTGAAGACACAGTGTGGTAGTCATACATGGAGATGACACAATCGTGTTTGTTTCGTCAGCATAGTTTACTTCTCTTATACAGTCATTTCGTCAAGTACAGATAGAGAACTTGAAATTCAAAATTTGGACACACTTCAGTAATCAAAGCTAACAGCATTAGGTCCCGCTGGACCTGTCTTACTGGGATAGTCTAAAAGCTCATCATCAAGTGCCCTGCCGCATGGCGTTGGCGATCATGGCTCTCCATACGCGTCTATCCCTTTTTGCCTCAAGCACAAATCTTCCACCCTTTCTGTCCTCAGCCAATCTGCAAGTCCGTCAAATATTTTTTTTCCCTGGGTCTACCTGGTGCTCTCTTTCCCTCGACCTCCAGCTTTCCTGTTGTGACCAGGTGCTCTAATTCCGCTTTCCTAATAAAATTGCCTGTAAATGTTGCCTGTCTTTTCCTAATCTTCCTCATGAATGATCTTCTTGTGTCTGCCAGCATTAATTATCATTCAGTCAGAATCGACACATCCGGCATGACCACCCTACAGGCTAAAACTGAAATCTAATCAGCCGTGTTATTCAAAACGTTCGTAAAGGCCAAAATAAATGAATCATACGACCTTGACCTACATTTGAAGGTCATGGCCGAGCTGGTGTCCTTAACTAATTCCAAAACAAGTTTGCAAGGCGATTAAAATCGTACTTTTCGCGAAACGTTCGATTCTTATCACAAGCGTTTAATTGACAAGCTAACTGAACAATCGTATTTTCGCTTCCCGTATGATCATGATTGATGACCTTGTTTTGTCTATTTGTGTCTCTTCGGGGGCTGTTACAGGGATTGACCCTTGTTTCTATTTTTCGTAATCCTCATGGTGGTCCTGAATGGACACCACTGTTCCTTGTCAAAGGAGTAGCTATGTATGATGAAAGGCCAGTTCACGTACAATCTGCTCTTTTG
>CM060315.1:53776634-53781634 GCA_030674185.1 Monoplex corrugatus
TGTTTTATACTTATGTATGTGCAGAATAGCAAGCATCTACCCTAAGACACATCCACATTTAGCTGATGTGTTTTATACTTATGTATGTGCAGAATAGCAAGCACCTACCCTAAGACACATCCACATTTAGCTGATGTGTTTTATACTTATGTATGTGCAGAATAGCAAGCATCTACCCCAACACACATCCACATTTAGCTGATGTGTTTTATACTTATGCGTGTGCAGAATAGCAAGCACCTACCCTATGACACATCCAATGGGAATTTTTTCTTATTCCAATTTTTTTCAATCGAACAAAGTTTTGCACAAACAATGTTACATCATTCTTATTGTACGTTGGGGTAATCATAAATCACATACACAATATCAATATCTAGGACAGTGCATAATATAGGCTTTAAGTAAACTTAGTCCTCCTGTTCATCATACAATGTTGTTCAGCATAATATATATAGTCATGTTATATAATGTTTAATGACAATTACATTGCAGAACTTTGCTGAGCTGTCCACACACCGTTATATTATACACACATACACACACACACACACACATACACACACACACACACACACACACACACACACACACACACACATATATATATATATATATATACACATACACACACACACACACACACACACACACACACACACACACACACACACACACACATATATATATTATATATATATAATTGGACAAGTGCGATCATACAGCAATCACCTTGTGGTCCATGTCGACTTGGTTCAACCAAAGCTGATAGAAAAACCATATATACATTTCTTAGCAAAAAATTATGTAATTGTGTATATATAATCATGACTTCTATTGACATCCAATGGGAATTAATGTTAGTGCCCTTCATCAACGAAGCATTTCCAAGTTTCATATTTTATGTTCATTAAAGAAGCGTGCATAAATAAAATATCATTTCGTTGTGGTTCTCGTTCTGATTTAATTCAACGTTAGACTTGCCTATTTCAGATAAGTTGAAATCTTCTTCTTCCTTCGCCCTCCCCCCTCTTTTTTTTTCTTCTCTTTTTTAAAGACAGTTTGTTCTTGTTTTTGAGACAATTGTTAGCTCTGTCTATATACGCCTAAAAATTGTCCTAGAAATTTCCTTATGAGTTGAGCAGGCTTTAAACAATGAGAACGAAATCTGCTTAGTACAACACTTGACATTATTGCCTTTGAACAAAGCACAGGGTCAGACCGTAGGGTTCATAGCACTTTAAGGAGATGACTACTAAAAAAGGAAATCGAAACGAAACCAGAGAGAAAACTGATGGACTTTCCTGTTGAAACAGTCGGGACTTCCGTTTCCGTTTTCGCTCTCATGCTTTTCCTGAAAAATTAAGATTCCCACGCGAAGACTACTGTCAGGGCGTGCATAAGTGCTTGCGCGTGCTTATACAGCATTGGCGCATGTTAGTGTGTACGCAATCACACACACACACACTCTCGCACGCGCGCTTGCTGGCGCGCGCGCGCGCACACACACACACACACGCACACATGCACACACACACACACACACACACACACACACCACCATCACCACCATCACCACCACCACACACATATGACAAGCGTGTTTGCAGCACATACACATACACGCACCCCCTACCCCTTCCAGATAGACAAAGGCGCGCGCATGCGTTGTGCAATCACGCACACACATGTCCACAAATACCCACACACGTACAGGCGAGTGCAACACGTGCGCGCACACACACACACACACGCTCACACAAACACATACACACGCCCGCACGCACATCATATCACATCACATGCATGCTTAGAGAGAGAGAGAGAGAGAGACAGAGACAGACAGACAGAGACAGAGACAGACAGAGACAGAGACAGACAGAGACAGAGACAGAGAGAACTCAGAACTCAGAACTCAGAATTTTTTTAATTGTACATTGGCCTTAGGCCATAATACAATAATCTAAGGATATGCCCCTGGCGTTGACCATTCCGTCCAATTTATCACACAGAGGATTTAAAAAAAACATACCTGAATACAAATTTAAACATAACTAAGGATACTAAAGCATATATAAAACAGGTCTAAATGACATAAAACTGATTTCGCTTGTCATATTTCCCTAGAGCCAAAAAACACACATTTAATACAGAAACCCTATTATCAATCCTAAGAGAAAGTATGTAAGACTTTATCGAACTCGTACAGATGAATGGACCATTCAGGCAGAACATGATGAAAAGAAACGACAGAAAGCAAAGGAACACAAGGCAGAAACAAAGAGAGTGACAGAAAAGAGGAAATTTCTAGCACAGAATTTCCAGAAGGTGGAGATACTTTTTATACTGAAAGAGCCCCCCCCCCAACCCCCGCCCCCCCCTCCCCCCCCCCCCCGCGGCATACTCACTGGCGAACACCAGCAACTACCACCATCACCATCAATACAACCAGAGACCTATCTATATCCAGCATAGTAGAGACAAGAGACCGTGTCATCTCATACCCATGATTGTTATCATTATTACACGATTGTTTTTTTTTTAATTTTTGTTTTTACATTATTTTCTTCTTCCTCTTTTCCTGTTTTAGTTTTTTTGTCACGTGGAGGGCCAACATCTCATTTCAGGCGTGTTTCAACACTTGATGAACGGGGCAGCCCACGGTGCAAATTGCCTGACAACTTACTTAATGCTCATGCCACCACCTTTCACCCTCGCCTGATTTTGAGACCTGGATGGGACGACACTCTGATTTCATGCTCTCCCTTTCCTCCCCTTGACAACACTCTGATTTCATGCTCTCCCCTTTCCTCCCCTTGACAACACTCTGATTTCATGCTCTACCCTTCCTCCCCTTGACAACAGTCTGATTTCATAGTCGTCCATCCTCCCCTTGACAACACTCTGATTTCATAGTCGTCCATCCTCCCCTTGACAACAGTCTAATTTCATAGTCTCCCTTCCTCCCCTTGACAACAGTCTGATTTCATAGTCTCCCATCCTCCCCTTGACAACAGTCTGATTTCATAGTCTCCCATCCTCCCCTTGACAACAGTCTGATTTCATAGTCTCCCATCCTCCCCTTGACAACAGTCTGATTTCATGCTCTCCCCTTTCTCCTCTTGACAACACTCTTATTTCATGCTCTACCTTCCTCCCCTTCACAACACTCTGATTTCATGCTCTACCTTCCTACCCTTGACAACACTCTTATTTCATGCTCTACCTTCCTCCCCTTGACAACGCTCTGATTTCATGCTCTACCTTCCTCCCCTTGACAACACTCTGATTTCATGTTCTACCTTCCTCCCCTTGACAACACTCTGATTTCATGCTCTACCTTCCTCCCCTTGACAACACTCTTATTTCATGCTCTACCTTCCTCCCCTTGACAACACTCTGATTTCATGCTCTACCTTCCTCCCCTTGACAACACTCTCATTTCATGCTCTACCATCCTCCCCTTGACAAACACTCTGATTTCATGCTCTACCATCCTCCCCTTGACAACACTCTGATTTCATGCTCTACCTTCCTCCCTTGACAACACTCTGATTTCATGCTCTACCATCCTCCCCTTGACAACACTCTGATTTCATGCTCTACCATCCTCCCCTTGACAACACTCTGATTTCATGCTCTACCTTCCTCCCCTTGACAACACTCTGATTTCATGCTCTACCTTCCTCCCCTTGACAACACTCTGATTTCATGCTCTACCTTCCTCCCCTTGACAACACTCTGATTTCATGCTCTACCTTCCTCCCCTTGACAACACTCTGATTTCATAGTCTCCCTTCCTCCCCTTGACAACACTCTGATTTCATGCTCTACCATCCTCCCCTTGACAACACACTGATTTCATGCTCTACCATCCTCCCCTTGACAACAGTCTGATTTCATGCTCTACCATCCTCCCCTTGACAACACTCTGATTTCATGCTCTACATTCCTCCCCCTTGACAACAGTCTGATTTCATAGTCTCCATCCTCCCCTTGACAACACTCTAATTTCATAGTCTCCTTCCTCCCCTTGACAACACACTGATTTCTGCTCTCCCTTCCTCCCCTTGACAACAGTCTGATTTCATAGTCTCCATTCCTCCCCTTGACAACTCTCTGATTTCATAGTCTCCCTTCCTCCCCTTGACAACAGTCTGATTTTATGTCTACCTTCCTCCCCTTGACAACACTCTGATTTCATAGTCTCCATCCTCCCCTTGACAACAGTCTGATTTCATAGCTCTACCCATCCTCCCCTTGACAACGCTCTGATTTCATAGTCTCCCATCCTCCCCTTGACAACAGTCTGATTTCATAGTCTCCCTTCCTCCCCTTGACAACCTCTGATTTCATGTTCTCCCTTCCTTCCTTGACAACGCTCTGATTTCATGTCTCCCTTCCTCCCCTTGACAACGCTCTGATTTCATGTTCTCCCTTCCTCCCCTTGACAACCTCTGATTTCATTAGTCTCTCCTTCCTCCCCTTGACAACACTCTGATTTCATGCTCCTCCACCTTTCCTCCCCTTGACAACACTCTGATTTCATGCTCTACCATCCTCCCCCTTGACAACAGTCTGATTTCATGCTCTACCTTCCTCCCCTTGACAACACTCTGATTTCATGCTCTCCTTCCTCCCCTTGACAACACTCTGATTTCATGCTCTACCTTCCTCCCCTTGACAACACTCTGATTTCATGCTCTCCCTTTCCTCCCCTTGACAACACTCTGATTTCATGCTCTTCCCTTTCCTCCCCTTGACAACACTCTGATTTCATGCTTGCTCTTCCCTTTCCTCCCCTTGACAACACTCTGATTTCATGCTCTACCATCCTCCCCCTTGACAACACTCTGATTTCATAGTCGTCCATCCTCCCCTTGACAACACTCTAATTTCATAGTCTCCCTTCCTCCCCTTGACAACACACTGATTTCGTGCTCTCCCTTCCTCCCTTGACAACAGTCTGATTTCATAGTCTCCCATTCTCCCCTTGACAA
>CM060315.1:53786634-53801634 GCA_030674185.1 Monoplex corrugatus
TAATTTTACCATAGACATCTCAATTGTTGCCTAGTATTTAGAACATAATTTTACCATAGACATCTCAATTGTTGCCCAGTATTTAGAACATAATTTTACCATAGACATCTCAATTGTTGCCCAGTATTTAGAACATAATTTTACCATAGACATCTCAATTGTTGCCCAGTATTTAGAACATAATTTTACCATAGACATCTCAATTGTTGCCCAGTATTTAGAACATAATTTTACCATAGACATCTCCATTGTTGCCCAGTATTTAGAACATAATTTTACCATAGACATCTCCATTGTTGCCTAGTATTTAGAACATAATTTTACCATAGACATCTCCTTTGTTGCCTAGTATTTAGAACATAATTTTACCATAGACATCTCCATTGTTGCCAGTATTTAGAACATAATTTTATTATAGACATCTCCATTGTTGCCTAGTATTTAGAACATAATTTTACCATAGATATCTCCATTGTTGCCTAGTATTTAGAACATAATTTTACCATAGACATCTCAATTCTTGCCCAGTATTTAGAACATAATTTTTCCATAGACATCTCCATTGTTGCCCAGTATTTAGAACATAATTTTACCATAGATATCTCCATTGTTGCCTAGTATTTAGAACATAATTTTATTATAGACATCTCCATTGTTGCCTAGTACATGTATTTAGAACATATTTTTACCATAGACATCTCTCTGTTGTTGCCTAGTATTTAGAACATAATTTTACCATAGACATCTCCGTTGTTGCCTAGTATTTAGAACATAATTTTACCATAGACATCTCTCCGTTGTTGCCTAGTATTTAGAACATAATTTTACCATAGACATCTCCGTTGTTGCCTAGTATTTAGAACATAATTTTACCATAGACATCTCTCCGTTGTTGCCTAGTATTTAGAACATAATTTTACCTAGATATCTCTCCGTTGTTGCCTAGTATTTAGAACATAATTTTACCATAGACATCTCTCCGTTGTTGCCCAGTATTTAGAACATAATTTTATTATAGACATCTCCATTGTTGCCCAGTATTTAGAACATAATTTTACCATAGACATCTCTCCATTGTTGCCCAGTATTTAGAACATAATTTTACTACAGACATCTCCATTGTTGCCTAGTATTTAGAAACTAATTTTACCATAGACATCTCCATTGTTGCCCAGTATTTAGAACATAATTTTACCATAGACATCTCTCCATTGTTGCCCAGTATTTAGAACATAATTTTAGTACAGACATCTCTATTGTTGCCTAGTATTTAGAACATAATTTTACCATAGACATCTCTCCATTGTTGCCCAGTATTTAGAACATAATTTTAATACAGACATCTCTATTGTTGCCTAGTATTTAGAACATAATTTTACCATAGACATCTCAATTCTTGCCCAGTATTTAGAACATAATTTTACCATAGACATCTCAATTCTTGCCCAGTATTTAGAACATAATTTTACCATAGACATCTCCATTGTTGCCCAGTATTTAGAACATAATTTTACCATAGACATCTCCATTGTTGCCTAGTATTTAGAACATAATTTTACCATAGAAATCTCAATTGTTGCCTTGGGACTTAAAACACAATTTTACCATTGACATCTCCACTGTTGCCATGGGGTTTCATACATGTTTCACCATGACATGACATGACATGACATAGCATAACATAGCACAGGACAGCATAGCATCACCTAACCTAACCTAACCTAACCTAACTTAACCTAACCTAACCTAACCTAACCTAACATAACGTAACGTTACGTAACGTAACGTAACATAACTAACATAACATAACATAACATAACATAACATAACATAACATAACATAACATAACATACATAACATAACATAACATAACGTAACAGAACATAACGTAACAGAACATAACATAACGTAACGTAAAGTAACGTAACGTAACGTAACGCAACGTAACATAACATAACATAACATAACGTGACGTGACGTAACGTAACATAACATAACACAAAGTAACGTAACATAACATAACGTAACGTAACGTAACGTAAACATAACATAACACAACGTAACATAACGTAACGTAACGTAACATAACATAACGTAACATAACGTAACGTAACATAACGTAACATAACGTGACATAACATACTCATACTCATACAATACATACATACATACATACATACATACATACATACAATACATACATACATATACATACATACATACATACATACATACATACATACATACATACATACATGCAAAAACACTCACGCACACATACACGTACGCACACACTCAATCAAACACACACTCAATCAAACACACACACACACACACACACACACACACACACACATACATGTACATACACACACAGACAAGCCGCGATATGTTCGGACTTAGAAAAGCTATCGGCATCAAAGTATACAATTTCAGAGACAGAGGTACGTTTTGAGGTGTTTTCAGAAATGAACCGGCAATTGCTTTGTCTCAGTGGCAATGGAATAGAGTTCCAAGTTGTTGGACCAAAAACATCGAATTTAGATACTGAAAGCAGTGTGTGGCAATTTTGTACTTAATTCTTGCTTTGTAGTTTTCGCAAGAGTGATTTTGTGCTGCACAGTGTTACAAAATCTAAAACAAGTGTGACTGCCCACGTTCAAGCAAACAGGAACCTGAAAAAAAAAAAAAACGAAAAAAGAATAAGAACGCGTATTTAATACAACGAGACAAGACAGGCGCAAATTTTCGGTCAACTCGTCTTTGTCAAGCGTAAGATCACAAACGAACAAACACCAGATACAAAAATTTGGAGAAAAAGACTGATGTATGTTTGTGATCTTACACTTGACAAAGGCCAGTTGACCGAAAATTTGTGCCTGTCTTGTCTGGTTGTATTAAATACGTGCTCTTATTCTTTTTTCGTTTTTTTCTGGTTATTGCACAATTTGCTGTCCTGTAGGACAAACGTGGCTGCACTGTTTTGGATTTGTTGGAGTTAGGATAGTCTGTCATCAGAAAGTCCAGCTAAGAGACAGTTACAGTAGTGTAATTTGATAGGATTAAAGACACCCACACAGTTCGTTTCTGGCATCCGTAGAAAAAAAAAAAAACTGGGAGGAGTTTCGCTTATTCTTCATAGTAGAAGATATAAGATTTAGCTCAGATAGTTAAAATGAGCTTCCATGGACAGGAAGTCATCAAAACACACACACACACACACACACACACACACACACACACACACACACACACACACACACACACACACACACACACACACACACACACACACCTCACACACACACACACACACACACACACCAAGATTCCTTGAAGATCTGCTGAAGGTTATAATACAATTTGAGATAACCTGTGGTCTTTGAAGCCATCGTTTTTTTTAGGTTTGAGTTTGTATCCATGTAGCCTGCATGAGATTTGTATTTTTTGTTTTATTCATTTTCACCTTGTTTGCTTTCGTCCAGGCAGCTTGTTCTTGTTTTTAATTTCTCTAGCAGAGCACAACGAGAGCTCCTGACTGCTTAATTACAGAACGAGGCAGATGTAGGTACATAATGAAGATAACTGCCCGAAAAAAGAAAAAACCCTGTGGGATACCACATTTCTGCTAAGATGGGAGCAGACTAATGTCACTGGTCACAACCAGATTGAATTCGACAAGAAAGATATGACTTGAATCACCCAAGAACAATATCAATACAAACCAAATGTGGACGGCAATCTTGAGATCATGATATCGTAGTTAACAATGTCAAATGCTGCTGAAAGATCTCGTAGTGATAGATTAGACACTTTCCTATTATCTGAAGCCTGCAGAAGATCATTAACAACTTTTAACAAAGCAGTTTCTGTATTATGGGCTTTGTGGTAGGCTTGCTGAAAAGTTTCAAGAAGACTATTGGTTTCTCTGTGACTCATCAGCTTGTTTATTATCTGAAGCCTGCAGACGATAATTAACAACTTTTAACCGAGCAGTTTCTGTATTACAGGCTTTGCGGTAGGCTCACTGAAAATTTTCAAGAGGACTATTGGTTTCTCTGTGACTCATCAGCTTGTGAGAAGACTGCATCAGCTTGTGAGAAGACAGTACACCTAGCGACTTTGGACAAGAATGAAAGATTGGAAATAGGCCGGCAGCTTTTTTTTTTTTGTATTTAGATTATGGCTACGATGGTGTGTAGATACAACTATAGGCTGTAACCGTCAATCAAGCTTTTAATAGTGGCAACATACATGTCTAAAACACTGTCGAAAATTAACATCACTAAGAGAAAAAAATCACATGTAGATCTAGTGTATGAACCAAACACATGAGGAAACTCATCCATAAATTATTTGTTTATAATTATTCTCCTGTGCGGAGGGATGTAGATGGACAGAAGGACGAACTAATGCTTTTTAAAATCAAAGATCTCAGCGGATTCTTTGATGCAAAAACAAAACAAAACAAAACAAAAAAACAACAACAAAAAAACAAAAACAAACAAACAAACAAAAACAACCAAACAAGACTGTATCTACATCAAACAGCAAGACCATTACCAGTGCCAGTTTCTCTTGTATCGAAGTCAAGGAGAAGCCATTGAGTGTTGTAGCAGCAATGTCACTTTCGTCACCATTTGGCTTAAAACACGTTTTTGACAGAAAAACTAGGTCAAAATTACCTTCATTGACTGGGTCAGAAATATCTTTTTTTTTTCCTGCAGGATTTGATTTGACGAAGGAGCACAAGGACTTAACGTTGACTGGGTATTTCTAGTAGCCTGAAGATGAATTTGAAAAACATCGTCCTGTATTCAATTTCAGTTTCAATTTCTCAAGAGGACGTCTCCGCGCTCGGAATGAATTCCATTTGCACTAACGTCACAAGTGCCATGTGATGGAGAAGATCCAGAGTGATCACGGCACAAGACTAAAGCCTGCACATAAAGCCATGAACCGGCCAGATCCTGAGGTTCTACCTAGGTAGTTCCATAACCCTGGGGTCGTAGTGAGGTGAGGTGGCAGAGACCTCAACTTTTCCCAGGGCCGGCACCACGAGGACGGCGCCCATCCCCTGTTAGATTAAGATTGGTGGTGACAGCTGGCAAGTTTGAATACTTGTAGCGGCGTTTTGAGAGGTTCTTGATTTGATTTGACGAAGGAGCACAACGACTAAAAGTTGATTGGGTATTTCTAGTAGCCTGAAGATGTTATGGTAAGGATCTGTGTTTATGTCCTCTTGCTCCACGACGAGTGCTCTTACGTGGTAAGCAATATCCATTTCCAAGTTCATTCAGGCGATATATATATAATTATATACATACATACAGCGAGAGAGAGAGAGAGAGAGAGAGAGAGAGAGAGAGAGAGAGAGAGAGAGAAAGAAAGACAGACAGAGAGAGAGAGAGAGAGAGACAGAGAGAGATATATACAGACAGAGAGAGACAGACAGACAGAGACAGAGACAGAGAGACAGGTACAAACAAACAGCGGACAAAGAAACATACGCACAAGCAACGTAGGCAAACACATAGATGATAGATAAAAAAACAACAACCCAACAACAACAACACACAAACAAAGAAAACGAAGAGTCAATCGTAAGCAATCATAAAGTATACATACATACATATATTATATATATATATATAAAAATCAAACTAACCGGAACGAATGACTTATGACCCGGAAAAAATCTTAACAGTTCTCTGAAAACAGCAGCCATTCAGTCACATGCTCTCAGTCACCCGCTGGTCCCGCTGAAGGATGACACAGGGGATTTTACCCACTGGCTCTGTCAGTGTGACTCTTCAGTTGTCAACACTCGATGAAAAGCGGAATCTAGTCATTTCTTAAAAATGGGAGTTGGCGCCTGTACTGGTTGGTGGGCAGTCAAACAAAATATTTTGGGGGGTGACTATATCGACATGAGCTGGTTTTAAGCGGACATTAATGTCAAAATAAAAATCACGTGAAAGAAAAGAAAGAGAGTGAGAGGGGGGGCAGAGAGAGACGGGGAGAGGGAGAGGGAGAGAGAGAGACAGAGAGAGAGAGAGAAGAGAGAGAGAGGAGAGAGAGAGAGAGAAGAGAGAGAGAGAGAGAGAGAGAGAACTTGCTTTGTCTCGGTTAAACTGGAAGATTGTTTTTACGTATGCAATCTCTCTCTCTCTCTCTCTCTCTCTCTCTCTCTCTCTCTCTCTCTCTTTCTCTCTCTCTCTCTTTCTCTCTCTCTCTCTTTCTTTCTCTCTGTCTCTCTGTCTCTGTCTCTCTGTCTGTCTGTCTCTGTCTCTCTGTCTGTCTTTCTGTTCTCTGTCTGTCTGTCTATCTATATGTCTCACACACACACACAACACACACACCACACACACACACACACACACACACACACACACACACACACACACACACACACACACACACACACACACACATACCAAAAAAATCTGGTAAGATACTCCCGTGAGTGGCAGGAGAATAGAACTGATGCAGAATTCCAACTACTCACCAAGCAAAATAAGTCACACACCCAGAGACGTTGTCACATACACACTGATGGCTCAGTCACCGAGAACAAAAACCTGGGTGGGGCTTCACTGCTAAACAGAAACAAAGTACCATACATGAAGAAAATAAATGCATGTAACATCATAACGTCCAGTCTAAGGATGAAAAGCGAGGCAGTCCCAAATGCACTGACATGGTTATTAACTTGTCCAGATGATAAAATAAAAGACAGAAAAGCCTTCATCATGAATGGAATGGAGTCTTTATTTAATGTCTGTTCACAATAGTGATTTTCACACACACACACACACACACACACACACACACACACACACACACACACACACACACACACACACACACACACACACACACACATATACACAGGGAGAGGAAAAAAAAAGAAAAGGGGGTGGGGGACGGGGATGGGAAGGGATAGTGGGAGTTTGAATGTAAGAAGGGGAACAATTACAATTAAGAATTCAGAACATTATGTTAACAGTGTCAATTAATAACAGACAACAATTAATCAACTCTTCATAACAATTTGCCAACACGGGATCTGAGAATCACCTGGACTACCGAAATAATATCATTATTTTTGTTGTCGATTTACCTACTTCAAAACTTATTTGGAAATCACTGTGCGTTACACATTTACAAGACTCGGAGAGTAATGCAGAAGCACTGATATCACACACACACACACACACACAGACACAGACACACACACACACACGCACGCACACACACAGACACACACACACACACTCACACACACACACACACTCACACACACACACACACACACACACACACACACACACACACACACACACACACACACACACATATACACACACACACACCAAGATTCCTTGCAGATGTGCTGAAGGTTATAATACAATTTCAGATAACTTGTGGTCTTTGAAGTCATCTGCGCGCACACAGATCAGAATACGTATACACATAGATGTACACAATGAATACATACTAACAGTCCAACCATACAAGTGTGCCTATGATCATAAATATGTGCATACATGAATAAACATAGAATACCACATGACTGGCAGGTAGAATCGACAGTTCATAAACGCTGGTGGAGGAGTAAATTATATCAAGAATGGAAGGCCTGGGTAAACAGAAGGCCTGGATAAACAGCAGGTCAGGGTAAACAGCAGGTCAGGATAAACAGAAGGTCTGGGTAAACAGAAGGCCTGGATTAACAAAAGACCTGGGTAAACAACAGGCCTGGGTAAACAGGAGGCCTGGGTAAACAGAAGGCCAGGGTAAACAAAAGGCCAGGGTAAACAAAAGGCCTGAGTAAACAGAAAGCCAGGGTAAACAGCAGGCCTGGGTAAACAGAAAGTCTGGGTAAACAGCAGGCCTGGATAAACAGACGGTCTGGGTAAACAGCAGGCCTGGGTAATCAGCAGGCCTTGGTAAACAGCAAAGTCTTTAACTGTGACCTGAAACGAAAAAGGACGGGAAAGATCCCTGAGATCTGGTGACAGTAAGTTTCATAATTTATTATCAATATTATAGTTTAATAATGCATAATCAATAGTGTATTTATAACTCACGCAATGCAATCTAGAGAACATTGACGCTATCGTCATTAAAAGAAATGGACCGGCCTTGTTATCCAAAGACAGCAAGATGACATCACCTGGATTGCTGCCCTTCATTGGACACCAGAATGAAGCTGTAAGAGAAGAAGACCCAAGAACGTATGACCACTACAAGGAGACTGCAAGGCCCAGAAACGCACGTGGGGTCACATACATAGGCTTGACTGCAAACAGACCAGAGTGAAAAAAAAGTATTGTTGCCTGATATGACAATGGCATAATGGACAGTGAGTATGTTTGTGATTCTTTATAGTTATATTTTCATAGTTTTGTTTAAATTTTATTTTCTTATGTGTTGTCACTGTTACATTTTCTTTCTTTTCTTTTTCTTTTTTTCTTCTTTTTGTCCCATTTTCTACGCCATCTTAATGGCCACAGAAGCTGGGACAGTTTTTACAATGCGATGATGATGATGATAATGGCGATAAGGATGATAAACATGTTATCCCAGGGCATTCTTCTATGTTTCTCGTGATCGTTTCGCTGTGAAGTGAAATCAAATCCCTGTCTAACCCCTTTCTTGATGTTTTGAAAAGAACTTATATCATTTTCTGACCTCATTGCTGCTGTTTGTTCCCAATTCATATTCCTTCTTATTTTTAGATATTTTCCATCAAGACTGAACTTTTTTCCCCACTTGGTTGTAATCAGTTCTTCATGTCCTACCCGATCAGAAGTCTTGGTATGATCAAGAAAACGTAAATATGAATCCATATTCAACTAAACTGACCTTTCTACGAGATTTCCTGCGATATATATGGCATTAACAGTTCCTTTCCCTTCAACAAATCTACGTTGTTCTTCTGATATCTCTGGTTTCATTCTATTCCTTATTCTCATCAGGATTATTCTCAATAGAATCTTTGTCACATGACTCGTCATGCTGATTGTATGATGAAGTTCGCATTCTATAGCCCCTGCTTTCTTTGGAAATGCAATGAAAATCGACTTTTGCATATGTGTAGGGATTTTTCCGGTGTCATAAATTTCATTCAGGAGGACTGTTACTTCTTCAATACCAAGTTCATTTAGATCCTCAATTATTTCTGAAGTAATATTGTCTGGTCCTAGGGCTTTTCCTTGTTTCATCTTTTTCGTCGCTAATTTCATCTTTTATTACTGGTGGTCCTTCAAAATTCTTTCTAATCATGTGTTCCTATCTTCTGTCATTGTCAAAAAGGTCTTCGGTGTACTTTCCACATCCACCTAATATTTAATCTTTTTCCATGTAATTGTACCATCTTTTGATTTTCAGCAACCAGGATGTGCATGTCTTTTTCCTGTAAACAGTTTCTTCATTATTTCTGTACATAAACTTTGGATCTGTTTTGTGTCGGTCTTCTGTTTTTTTCATTTTGTTTTTATGGAAACTTCTTTAGTTTCATTGCTCTTATTCCTGATTTTTCTTTCTATCCTTTTTAATTCCTTCTTTTTTTCCCTTTACCTCATTACGTTCGTCCTTCAAGTCTAAAATTTCTTGTGTTGTCCAAATTTGCGTTGCTTTTCTTCCAACTCTAGGGATTCTTTCACAGCTTCATTTACTGAGTTTTTCAAATTTGATAGATAGCTAGAATAAAAGAAGAAAGAAAGAAAGAAAGAAAAGAAGAGAAAAAAGAAAGAAAAAAAAAAGAAAAAAGAAAGAAAGAAAGAAAGAAAAACAACAACAAGAGGAAATAACAGGAAGGAGCAAACAAACAAACAAACAAACAAACAATAAGACCACAAAATTGAAAAAAAAAAACCCCAAAGAAATAGAAAAGAAATCCAACATGAAGACAGCATTCTGGAGAAGATACAAACACTGACAAGAAATGACAATCAATCACCTCAGAATCTGTCAGTATCTAAAAGACAAACGTTTTAGGTAAGCGTAACCTTTAAGCGCACATTGATTTTGTGCACTTGCACCCCGAACTACGTAAGACAAAACTATTGGCGAATTGATATGTCACGATGTTACTCCTGAATCTCTCTGGTTTGGATGAAAAAGTTGTTTTAGAATTATTATTTTTTTCTTTTCATTTTTTTTTTTTTTTTTTTTTTTAACAAAAGGGGTATGCTATTTCATACCGACGCGAAGGAGCTGTGTTGTGTGTGTGTATGTGTGTGTGTGTGTGTATGTGTGTGTGTGTATGTGTGTGTGTGTGTGTGTGTGTGTGTGTGTGTGTGTTATGTGTTCGTTATTTATTTTAACGTAAATTCACATATGTACTTTAGACGAGTGTGTGTGTGTGTGTGTGTGTGTGTGTGTGTGTGTGTGTGTGTGTGTGTGTGTGTGTGTGTGTGTGTGTGCGTGTGTGTGTGCTTGCTTGCTTTTTGTGCGTTTGAAAGTGTGTATTTTTGACTGTCTCTCTGTCTCTGTCTGTCTGTCTCTTTCTGTCTCTTTCTTTGTCTGTCTCTGTCTGTCTGTCTCCCTCAATCTCTCTCTCTCTCTCTCTCTCTCTCTCTCTCTCTCTCTCTCTCTCTCTCTCCTGTCTCTCTCTCTCTGTGAGGGGAAAATGTCAATATAGATTTTCAGTTATCTAGGGATGAATCTGACCAGTTTCAGACATAAATACATTCTAACTGAAAGTCGCAAATACCTACATTCGAAAATACACCCCCCCACCCCAGCCCAATTCCCTTCTCCCCTCTCTCCCTCTGTCTCCTTGTTTCTGACTCTTCCTCTGTCTCTCTCTGTGTCTCTGTCTGTCTGTCGCTCTCTCTCTCTCTCTCAAAGTGTGAACATATTTTGAGTAGCTAATTCTCGGCAGTTTTGTCTTTTTTGTATGTGTGCCAAGTGTGAGTCATATGTTCAGGACAATTTCTTTATTCAAACTGTTTTCAAAATTAAGAATGATGTCGATTTTCGAGCTTGTTGATGTCCTGTGTAGAGAAGTTTCTGTACAGAAGACTAGTATCTCCTGTTCATCAAGGACAGACTGAGGAAGTTCCTCAGAGGTTCCAAGCCGAGGAGGCGTGTCCGGAGTCTCATGATGCTGCTTCACCCTCTTCACTGGTGCTCTCTTCCCCTTCCTTTTAATCCTTGCATTTTTGGAGTTCAGAGTTTGTTCAAGAGGGATTCATCACTCTTGGAAAACTCCATATGCGCTCCACCCAAATCTGCCAGCAATGATCTGGCAGAGTCCTCGAGCCTGCGCAAACCCTATGTGAATGTGCTAGTAGTGTAACAGCAGTAGGCACGAACAGCGGGAAGCACTGAACAGATCTCCTTTCCAACATCAGCAAGTACGCCTTTCACATCAGTGAGCCCCCCTTTTGTTAGCCACTCCAGTGTCAAAGAAAACACTTTTTTTTTTGAAACCTTAGCAGTAGAAGAACCAGACATCAGTGTCTGGAAACCTCACTGTGATGGGTACATTCATCTGCTGAAAGACAAGTTGCATCAATGGAGAACGGACCTTGCTGTCTGCTTCAACTCGTGTGCTTTGAATTTCATCGACAGATTCTGACAGTGCCCTTTTGGCCAATTTACACTTTCGAGGCACAAATTTTAGCATGATCGAAGAGCATTTTTTTTTTCTGGCAGTCACCTTTGGTGCGTGCTTTGTCCTTCTGCCGTTCTTGCAGGAGAGACTTGGTGAAATTCTGTTTGTTTTGATCATCAGGAAGAAAGAGTTTTCACAGTCTCTGGGAACTTTTATAGAGGATCCTTTGACCCACTGATTTGCAGAGGAAGAGTTTTCACAGTCTCTGGGAACTTTTATAGAAGATCCTTTGACCCACTGATTTGCAGAGGAGCTTCTCCTTGCCCGCCGCTCACCAGTGTTCACTAACAACAAATGGAAGGAAAGAGTGATGAAGTCAACTCGAGCATCGTTTGGAAAGCTGGTCGATCAAAAATAGCTTTAAGACTTTATCAGGTTCGGAAGGGCCACCTGGGCATGAAATAAAGCAATGCCATTTAACAGATGGTCCCTTTTACAGATCCCTTTGGCTCTTCAACCAGTCTCAGTGTGGACCGTCTGGCCATGCAGAATGAGGATCGACTCAAAAGGCTGCGGGAAATGTAGGGTGATGCCATCTCACGTATATCTTATTCCTTTGATTTTCTTTGTGTGTTATCTGGTAGCCACTCTCAAGCAGATGCAGAAGTTTTGCGTTTTCAGTTTTCACAGGGGGTCCCATCAGTCGCTGAGGGTGCCCAAGGAATGGGACCCGGAGAAAAAAAAGTTGAAAAACCTCTCTGGGCTGGCCTCATGGGTGACTGCCAAAAGAACAAGCTGAGCTAAGACATTCCTGTCTGCTACTATCTGTATCGTTTTCTTTGACTGGCTGGTCACTGTCGTTGATTTGATAGCACTGGAGAAAGTCTACGCATTGTTTTTTTTTTTATTGGTGCAATAAAACTTATGAATTGGTCAATCAAGCATCCTTCCCAAGTTTGTCCATATTAGAAATAAATAAAACTAAAAATGAAACTCAAAGAAACACAACTTTTACCTTAGATATACTTTTCAAATGCATTTAAACTGCTGTCATTGCTTAAAATTGATGAGGTTTTAAATTTGTGAAAAAGTCAAATTTACATGTAACTCGCTCATCTGATCTTCCCGCTTTCCTTCCACACGTGATCCAGGGTAAGAAGATCCTACGTTAATGATGAATGGAAGCCATTATTTCTTGTCCTTATTTACGAAAAATATATTAGAATCTACGCAGTAAGTAGCTTTTTTGTCACTGAGAGACAGGTTCAGCTAGGTAGTCATTATATATTAGAATCTATAACAAGTTCTCCAAAAGTAGATAAGAAACATATATTTGTTGGTCTCTGTAGTCGGTTTGTGTACGATTCAGATTTTTGACAGTAGGTAACTTTAAACATGTGCTGTTGCCACACCCAGCGGAGGATCAGTGGCAAACAATTTGCAATCAATAGTTCAGATGTCAGGCTTTGCAGAGAAGATGCATATCCCATAACATTACTGCGGGGGTGTGGAAGGCGGGAGGGGGTGGGAAGGGGTTTCATAGGGGCCTATCGTCTATAACTTTCAGAACCAGTTGACTGTTTAGTCAGACCTTTATATTACACTGTGGATTATTACTTGTATGCGATACCGGTCGCCAGATGCTCATCTCTCTCTCTCTCTCCCTCTGTGACCTGTCTCTGTCTCTGTCTCTCTGTCTCTCTCTTTCTCTCTCTGTGTCTTTCTCTCTCTGTGCCTGCCTGCCTGTCTGTCTGTCTGTCTCTCTATTACCTGTCTCTGTCTGTGTTTCTCTCTCTCTCTCGACCTGTCTGGCCTGGGTGGAATTATCTGAAGTTGAAGCATAGCACTGTCTCTCTCTTCCTCTCTGTCTGTGTGTCTATCTGTCTGTTTGTCTCTGTCTCTCTCTGTCTCTCTCTCTGTCTCTCTCTCTCTTTCGACCTCTCCGGCCTGGGTGGAATTACCTGTAGATTAAGCATAGCTCTAGATGCCCCTTAGACCCGTAAGCTCCCCCGGCCCCCACGACCACAAAAAGGTAGTGATTCTTTCAGGCACCTCCTTTCAGGGTGGTCTAACACGGTGATGTTCATCATCATCATCATCAGGTGGCTTGCCGCATGGCGTTGGCGATCATGGACTTCCATCTGTCTCAATCTCTTGTTGCCCCAAGCATCTCCTCCACCTTCCTCGTCTTCAGCCACTCCGCAAGTCCGTCTAGCATTTTCTCCCTGGGTCTACCTGGTGTTCTCTTTCCCTCCAGCTTTCCCGTTGTGACCAGGAGCTCCAAATCCCCCCTTCCTCATAAAATGGCCTATAAATGTTGCCTGTCTTTTTTTTACTAATCTTCCTTATGAATGATCTACTTGTGTTTGTCTCCATCAAGACTGTTTCGTTTGTTTTCTCTGCTGTCCATGGAACTCTCAACATTCTTCTTAGAAACCACATCTCGGCTGGGCTGCCTCAAATCTTGTTCTGGCTTTGCTTGTTGACAACGGTGATGTTCTTATGGCTTAACTGTTTTTTATTTTCCGACTGTCAATTCAGTGTGTGTGTGCTGATTTCATATGTTTACAGATACGCCACCGCACATGGGAAGATTTATGTATCAACCCTTTGATTCCCTGACCCCGTTTGCCAGCATCCTGCATCGTCAGCCATGACAGCAAAGCAAAATCTTAACCCTTTCACTCCATCACCCTATCCACCAGCTTTCCTACTTAACCCTTTCACTCCCTCATCCTATCCACCAGCTTTCCTACTTAACCCTTTTTCACCCTCACCCTATATACCAGCTTCCTACTTAACCCTTTCACTCCCTCAGCTTTCCTACTTAACCCTTTCACTCCCTCATCCTATCCACCAGCTTTCCTACTTAACCCTTTTTCACCTCACCTTATATACCAGCTTCCTACTTAACCCTTTCACTCCCTCACCCTAAATACCAGGTTTTCTACTTAATCCTTTCAGTCCCTCATCCTGTATACCAGCTTTTCTACTTAACCCTTCCACTCCCTCACCCTATCCACCAGCTTTCCTACTAACCCTTTCACTCCCTCACCCTATCCACCAGCTTTCCTACTTAACCCTTTCAGTCCATCACCCTATCCACTAGCTTTCCTACTCAACCCTTTGACTCCCTCACCCTATCCACAGCTTTCCTACTTAACCCTTTCAGTCCCTCACCCTATCCACTAGCTTTCCTACTACCCTTTCATTCCCTCACCCTATCCACCAGCTTTCCTACTTAACCCTTTCAGTCCCTCACCCTATCCACCAGCTTTCCTAATTAACCCTTTCACTCTCTCACCCTATCCACCAGCTTTCATACTTAACCCTTTGACTCCTTCACCCTATCCACCAGCTTTCCTACTTAACCCTTTCACTCCTCACCCTATCCACCAGCTTTCTTACTTAACCCTTTAAGTCCCTCATC
>CM060315.1:53806634-53819134 GCA_030674185.1 Monoplex corrugatus
CGGCGAATTATGAACGTTCAATAGCTTGCCAAGCTCCACATTAACTGGTCTCTAATTTGCATGTCTCAGTTTCAGTTTCTCAAGATGACGTCTCCGCGCTCGGAACGAATTCCATATGCACTGACGTCACAGGTGCTATGTGTATGGTGATCATGGCACAAGCTTTAAACCTGCACATAAACCCATGAGATGGTTTGATTGATTGATTGGTTTGGTTCAGTTTTTACGTCGACACCCACCTCAGGTGATATGGCTGATGGGGATAACCATCCCAGGGAAGTGGGGGAAGGGGGACAAATCTAATCCTATACTGACACCACCAGAACAACAATGACGTTAAGATGGGACAGTGAGAAGGCCAGTTTTAATGTAGCGCACTCCGGGATTCGAACCCATCACCATTAGCATGTGAATCCGACGCTACTGGGGCCCGCCATGAGCTGGCCAGGTCATGAGGCCCTACCTAGACAATGTTTCACCTAGTCTATAATAAAAAAAATTATTTTCATAGTCTCAGTGAGCGATACAGTTAACAGTTTTCAATGTTTTGAGGCAAAACGTAAGTACGTAACAAAATAATAAAATAAAATAAAGAAATAGAAAATCTCAGCTCCAGTTCAACATTCAGCTAGCCCCTAGGTTTAAAGTTATGGAAATAGGTCGATTAGATGTATATGTTTGAAAGAATCTCTTTTATTTTGATTCTGACAGGGGAAAAGAAAAGACATCAATGCGTACACAAATCACACCGACATGAAATACTGTGTTTTCAGGGAAAGATACTGTAAGAAGGCATGCAACAACAAAAAGGAATAATCAAAACTTTGTAAACAATCAGGACTTTGACCCGAACTTTGCTCTCTCTCTCTCTCTCTCTCTTTTCTCTCGCGTCGCTCGCTCGCCCCCCCCCCCCCCTCTTGTGAAAGGGCTAAAATGTCCGACACAATAAGGGATTGTCCATTGTTTCTCTCTCTCTCTCTCTCTCTCTCTCTCTCTATATATATATATATATATATATATATATATATATATATATCGCTCGCTCGCTCGTTTTGTTTTTTTAGATCGTCAAATAAATCAGAGGAAAAGAAAAGCAATCTTCGTTCAATTGTTTAAGACCAATTACAGACTACGTTTTTTCCAAAAAATGATACACTGATAGTATAAACTGCTTTCGGTTTCAGTTTCCTACTAAGGTCTTCATCACGGAAGAATGAGTTATCTACTGCTGCAGCCGGACGTAAGGCTTGCGTCCAGTGTCATCTGACCTGTCTTTGTAAATCCTTTGGCTAATGGTACCGACTGTTAGTAAATCATATCACTTATCCTAATGGTACCGACTGTTAGTTAATCGTATCACTTATCCTATAGAACCGACTGTTAGTTAATCGTATCACTTATCCTATAGAACCGACTGTTAGTAAATCGTATCACTTATCCTAATGGTACCGACTGTTAGTTAATCGTGTCACTTATCCTATAGAACCGACTGTTAGTAAATCGTATCACTTATCCTATAGAACCGACTGTTAGTTAATCGTATCACTTATCCTATAGAACCGACTGTTAGTTAATTATATCACTTATCCTATAGAACCGACTGTTAGTTAATCGTATCACTTATCCTATAGAACCGACTGTTAGTTAATCGTATCATGTATCCTATAGAACCGACTGTTAGTTAATCGTATCACTTATCCTAGTAGTACTGACTGTTAGTTAATCGTATCACTTATCCTAGTAGTACTGACTGTTAGTTAATCATGTCATTTATCCTATAGAACCGACTGTTAGTTAATCGTATCACTTATCCTAGTAGTACTGACTGTTAGTTAATCATGTCATTTATCCTATAGAACCGACTGTTAGTTAATCGTATCACTTATCCTAGTAGTACTGACTGTTAGTTAATTATATCACTTATCCTATAGAACCGACTGTTAGTTAATCGTATCACTTATCCTAGTAGTACTGATTGTCAGTAAATCGTATCACTTATCCTAGTAGTACTGACTGTTAGTTAATTATATCACTTACCCTATAGAACCGACTGTTAGTTAATCGTATCACTTATCCTAGTAGTACTGATTGTTAGTTAATCGTATCACTTATCCTAGTAGTACTGACTGTTAGTTAATCATATCACTTACCCTATAGAACCAAACTGTTAGTTAATCATGTCACTTATCCTAGTAGTACTGACTGTTAGTTAATCGTATCACTTATCCTAGTAGTACTGACTGTTAGTTAATCGTATCACTTATCCTATAGAACCGACTGTTAGTTAATCGTATCACTTATCCTAGTAGAACCGACTGTTAGTTAATCGTATCACTTATCCTATAGAACCGACTGTTAGTTAATCATGTCACTTATCCTATAGAACCGACTGTTAGTTAATCGTATCACTTATCCTATAGAACCGACTGTTAGTTAATCGTATCACTTATCCTATAGAACCGACTACTGTTAGTTAATCATGTCACTTATCCTATAGAACCGACTGTTAGTTAATAGTATCATGTATCCTATAGAACCGACTGTTAGTTAATAGTATCATGTATCCTATAGAACCGACTGTTAGTTAATCGTATCATGTATCCTATAGAACCGACTGTTAGTTAATAGTATCATGTATCCTATAGAACCGACTGTTAGTTAATCGTATCATGTATCCTATAGAACCGACTGTTAGTTAATAGTATCATGTATCCTATAGAACCGACTGTTAGTTAATCGTATCATGTATCCTATAGAACCGACTGTTAGTTATCATGTATCCTATAGAACCGACTGTTAGTTAATAGTATCATGTATCCTATAGAACCGACTGTTAGTTAATTATATCACTTATCCTATAGAACCGACTGTTAGTTAATCGTATCATGTATCCTATAGAACCGACTGTTAGTTAATCGTATCACTTATCCTATAGAACCGACTGTTAGTTAATAGTATCATGTATCCTATAGAACCGACTGTTAGTTAATTATATCACTTATCCTATAGAACCGACTGTTAGTTAATCGTATCATGTATCCTATAGAACCGACTGTTAGTTAATCGTATCACTTATCCTAGTAGTACTGACTGTTAGTTAATCATATCACTTATCCTAGTAGTACTGACTGTTAGTTAATCGTATCACTTATCCTATAGAACCGACTGTTAGTAAATCATACAAATTATCCAAATGGAACCGACTGTTAATATTCATGTCACTTATCCTAATGGTACAGACTGTAAGTAATGATTATTATCACTCATCTTAATGGTACCGACTGATAATATTCACATAACTTATCCTAGCGGTACCGACGACAGTATTCTTTTCTTCTTTCCATCATTTCTTTTCTGATTCAACGAGTCATGTTTTTTCAGCGAAGCAAAAATATCATGGAGGTTATCTGATCTGGATTTTGGGTTTATTGCTGTTGTTTTTGTTGTCCTAAATCTAGTGACTTTGTTTCTTTGTCGTCTTTTATGTCAGCTTGACAAAGGCCAGTTCTGTTTTATGCCTTGACTGTATTGAAGGAAAATCAAGCAGGTATCGCGTAGTCTCCATGGCAGTATCTTTTGTGGTTCCCAGGAGTACTCTCGTTGCTTAGTTTTGTATTCTGTCTAGCTTGTGACAGTTTTGTACGTGACAACGTAGTGAGGCCCAGTCCATAATCGATTACACTCAGTATTATTACAGCTTGGTATAACTGAAAGAGATGATATTGTTGAATGTTTTTAGCCGCGACTGTTTTCAAGGCTGAAAGGCTATTTTTACGTTTGAACGTAGCGGTTTCCACATGTTTTTCTGAATGTTAAGTATTCTGTCAAAACAGATGCCAAGGTAGCGTAAGTTGTTGTTTTCTCGCTCGAAATTGGGTTCCTCTGAAAGTAAACTGGTGGAATGTTTCTCTTTGATGCTTTGGTGAGTTTATTGCCGATCCGTGTGTTCTTGAAAGGTTCCATCTGTGTTCTCATATCTGGTATCGTGGTGTTTGTGGTTTTCCCTTCTGTTTGTTGATAGTACTGCCAGAATTGTGTTCATGTTTTATCAACGCTGACTCTTTCGCAGAACTGTTTCCGTTTACTGTCTTTTGCTTTCTGAGCTAGAGTTTTCAACCGCTCTGTTTTTTTTCCGTCCATATTTCTTTTCTACTCGTCCATTTTTTTGATACTATCATGGTCTGTACGATGTAGTCTTCTGTGCATTTGCCAAGTTTTTTTTTACAGCAGCCCGTTTGTCTTTCCAGACAGTCTCTTCGTCATGGTTCCACCAAGGGGGTTGGTTTTCTAGATGTTTGATCGTTTCCTGTTTTCCGTTTAGATTTCATGGTTCTGAGTTTAGAAACGATATCAGATTCTATACAGCCATATAGAAACGGGTTTCTTGGTGGAGTTATGGAGTTTCTTGACGACACATGCTGTATTATGTTGAATAGCACAGGTACATGGTCGCTGCCATGTGTGTTCAGTGTTTTTGCTGTCATTAGTGGTATTAGTTTAGAAGTAATGATTGCTATATCGATGGTGCTGTCTGTGTCTCCTTACATGTATTTTGCATCAGTATGGGTTGGTGACGTTGTTTTTGTAAATGGGCTGAGCTGGCTTATCGCACAGCATCTCTTCCAGAGCATGTGCCTGGATGTTAGTACCATTCTGATACCACACTGCTGATCTTGCATCAAGATCGCCACATACTACGATTTAGCCCTGATATGGCTCTAGTAATCGGCTGGGCTATAAGCAATATGAACTGAACATACCACGGTAGTGTCTCCTAGTTCATCTTCAATTTCTTCTGGGGAGTTCCACGTTGTTTTAAAAGTACAGGATCCTAGGTATACATCAGCATTGATGAGTGTAAAGTTTTTCTGCTTTTCGTTTGGAGTTGAAGATAAACGTATGCCAGCAGTTCACAAGAATTAATACACCATCGTTCTAGGTCTACTACGGACACTCTTTGATCACTACAACCAGTCCTCTACCATCATGTTTCTGAACTACTACGTACGGACGTCTTCGAAGGCTATTGGTTGTTTTTCATGGTGCGTTCAAGTGCCTTGTAGACCACAGTATATCAAAATCATGTGCTAAGTTCTCAATGGTTGATATCATTTATTTTGGCACTGGCACGGTTCCAGGTACACATTCTGAAGTATTTCTTTGACAGCCGTTCAGATTATATTTTGTCATCTTTCGTTGTTTTTGTTTTGTCTTGTTTTGTCTTTTTTTCCTCGCTTTGTCCTTTGCTCCAGTAGCATATTTGTCACTCCCATTCTGGAGTCTGCCAGTGTGTGAAGTGTTGCTCCAGTAGCATATTTTTCACTCCCATTCTGGAGTCTGCCAGTTGTGAAGTGTTGCTCCAGTGGCATATTTGTCACTCCATTCTGGAGTCTGCCAGTTGTGAAGGTTGCTCCAGTAGCATATTTGTCACTCCCATTCTGGGAATCTGCCAGTGTGTGAAGTGTTGCTCCAGTAGCATATTTGTCACTCCCACCCTGGAGTCTGCCAGTGTGGAAGTGTTGCTCCAGTAGCATATTTGTCACTCCCCACCCTGGAGTCTGCCAGTGGGAAGTGTTGCTCCAGTAGCATATTTGTCGCCCCCACCTTGGAGTCTGCCAGTGGGAAGCATTGCTCCAGGACATATTTTTCACTCCCACCCTGGAGTCTGCCGAATAATGACTTGGCTCTCTCTGTCTCCTCATCATAGTATAATTTTATTTATGTATCTGTCTGTCTATTTTTATCGTAGAGCAGTCAGCCATTAGGACCATCTCTAGGGCTCAACAAAAGAGTATAGACCTAACAATTATTCGTACTGCTAACATAAATGCTAAGTTTCTCTTTCACCTGTTAAGTTTGTCCGAAGGCACAATATAATACAAGAATCAGGTGAAAGTATATTGTACATTTTTACATAAATTCGTGCACACACACGCATACACACACACATAAACACACACACACACACACATACTCACACACACACACACACACACATGCACACACACACACACACCACACCAACACACACACACACACAGATACGAAAAACTATCTGTACAAGGAACAATACGAAAGACAATTGAATGCATATCATACATTTTTACATACATGTAAATTCGTGCACACACACACACACACACACACACACACACACACACACACACACACACACACACACAACACACACACCACACACACACACACACACACGTCACACACACACACAACACACACACACACTCAACACACACACACACGTACACACACACACTACATCACACACACACACACACACACACACACACACACACACACACACACAACATACACACTCACAGGCATCTACCGGATCATATATCTCATACCATCGCCACTGTACATACTAATAGAAGAAAAACCAAATCTGATACAGTCTGTAAACATTTTCCACCTGTACAAAAGACTAGAGATCACTCCTCGCGTTTCACTGGAAGAAATGTACAGGGTAGACAATAACAATCTTACGTTTCATTGATTTAAGTGCACATGGTGTATTACGAAACTTAGTGTGTCATTGGATGAATTTCTAGAAGATCAGTTACCTCGTTTCGATGATTGAAAGTCATATTTAAAAGACAAAAGTTGGCTTCTCGCTCTATCAGCTTCACAAGTCCAAGAAAGATCGCACATCCCGCTTTTCACTGCGTGGGTGGGGTGATAGAAGATCCCAAACCTTATGTTCAACTAGTTGAAATTTTTGTCTTAAAAACAAGATCAGACGGGTGTTTGAAGATCAAAATCTGGCTGTTAAGTGGTTCAAGTTCTCTTATTTACTAGATCAAAACCACGTGTTTGACTGGATGAAAATATCATCATCATCATCATCATCATCATCATCATCATCATCATCGTCATCAACATCATCAAGTGCCCTGCTGGGGTGGCGTTGGCGATCATGGCCCTCCATACGATTCTACCTCTTGTCACTGCAAGCACATCTCCCACCCTCTCTGTCCTCAGCCCACCCTGCAAGTCCGTCCAAAATAGTCACCCTGGGTCTAGCCGGTGCTCTCTTTTCCCTCCAGCTTTCCTGTTGCGACTACGTGCTCTAATTTCTCTTTCCTCATGAACTGTACTATAAATAAACGAAATCCTAGAAAATCAACAAAACCACGCTCTGAGCTGGTTGAGTTCTCACAGGATCTACAAGATCACACTCCTGTTTGGTAGGATGATGTTGTAGAAGGTCATAATCTTTGCACGGCATCGGATGAAGTACACTTTGCCTGAATGATAAGAGTTTTTCGTTTCATCGGAAGGAAGATCAGCGTACAAGATCGAGAGTCTTCATGGGAAAAAGGCTGGGTCTTGTTTCTACAAAGAAGAAAACGCAGGCCGTGTGTGTCTGCCTTTTGGCAGTGAGAAGCTGAGACGACGGTTTTGATTGTCGTAAACGGTATAACTTTTGTCGTTTGAGGCAATGACACAAATGATAAATAATATAATAATAATAATACAATAACATAATAATAATTTATAATAATAATAATAAAAAGTAAATATTGATAATAAGAACAAGAATAGAAAATGACGAATACTACTACTACTAATAATAACAATAACAACAATAATAATAATAATAACAATAATAATAATAATAACAACAATATTATTATTGATAATAATAATAATAATAATAATAATAATAATAATAATAATGGTGACGGGATGATGATGATTACAATGATAATATTAACTGCAAAGATCATGGCACATTCTAAGAGCACAACGTAGAAAAGCGTTTCACAGAGGACGAAGTCGAGCAGTTTAAGGTGAACTATACAGAAATCTCAAGAGTCACGTATCTGTCTCCCTCTTTCCCTCCCTCCCCCTTCTGTCTCTGTCTGTCTGTCTGTCTGTCTGTCTGTCTGTCTGTCTGTCTCTTCCTTTTTCTTTTTTTCTTTTTTCTTTTTTTTTTTTTTACTATACAAATGAAATTTAACGTTATCACAAACACTATTCGTTGTTCTAGGATACTATAAGGAGCTGTTGTTGTAAACAAAGTACCGTAGGCAGTTGAGACGTATTCGCATACTTTCTTCTCAAAAAACAGCTGACAGCGTTTGACAACTAAACAACTGTCTTATGAAGATTTTGATTCGTTATTTTCCGTTTAAGACATACAATGTCGTGCAAAGATTCACAACATTATCAGAAAATAAACAACGAACAATCTCACACACAAAGACACGCCTGGGTGATTATTGCAAATGCTACCGAATACGATAATGATATTGTTTTAACATACACACACACACACACACACACACATACACACACACACACACACACACACACACACACACACACACACATACACACACACACATACACACACATATACACACACATATACATACTAATATATATATATATATAATATATATATATATATATATATATATATACATACACATATACATGGACAAAGCATGATATCTGTTAGTTGTTGACAAATGTCCTGATATAAAATTCAAAATGTTGATTGATTTTCTAGAAACACCTTGATTGTCTATACACAAACTCAAATCAGCACACAAGAATCAAGCTTACTCTGCATGCAATTATCAAAATCTGCAACAAAAAAAAAAACATTAAAAAAAAATTATCAAATACAAACCACATCAACGGAAATTCTGATCCTGTCCAAAATGCTGCAGCGGTCCTGATATGAGTTTCCATAATCTCCCCAGACACTCCATATTACCCCTCACCCATCCACCCACCCCCTCCACACACACACACACACACTTCTCTCACCTCACCCCAGTATATCAAGCGTCCACTTCTTGGCACTGTTTTTGGCTTCAATCCACTTTGAATTCTGTCAGTTCGGGCCAGCCTTCATTTGTCTCTTTCTCTCTCTTCACAGAATAGTCCAGTGTAATAGGTTTGACTTTCTTGACTGTCTGTATGTATGTATGTACATGAGCTTGATAACAAGTCTTTTCTTGTTCTTTTACATTTTTGTTTTGCTTCTTTTTGTCACGATGATAAGCAAACGAATTAATAATAATAATAAAAAAAAAAAAACCCAACTAGATCTTACGTACTCGTCTACGTTTCTAATCTTAGGCATGAACCGATGACCCAGATCCCGTCTGCAGCACGTACAATACAATACGCACGTCGAGAACTCGCCTCAACAACGTTGTGCCTGGTCAAAGCTGGCAGAAAAATAAACCCATCCATGGGCACAGCCAAAAACAAAACAAAAGCAAAGCAAACAAAACAAAACAAAACAAAACAAAACAAAACAAAACAAAAAAAAGAAAGAAAAAAAAAAAAAAAAACCCTCACGCAGATAAGGAAAAATAGGCTGGTTGCCAGAATTTAAGCACGAAAGTCCCTTGCGACAAAAAAACAAAAAACAAAAAAAACAAAAACCAACTAAACCTTACAACGCGTCAAATTAGACAGAACCTAGAACTGTCACCAACGCGTGGAATACATACGTAATATTTTTCTTCTTCTATTTCTTTTTTTTTTTTTTCTCTTAACCCTTTGACTCCCGCACCCTATCCACCAACTGCAAAAAAACCCCAACCCAACTTAACCCTTTGACTCCCTCACCCTATCCACCAGCTTCCTTCAGCATGGCTGATAGTACAGGATGCTGGCGGGCAGGGTGCGGGGAGTGAAAGGATTAAGCATTCCGATCTCTCGGATGCGTTGCTTTGCCCACGCACACTGTGCAGGTGGTATGTAGCTGCATAGTCTGCATACTCCGTCTTCGGTGGACGTGCCTGCTGGGGGTGTTTTCATTTCCCCCCATGATCCACCGGACAGAGATCTGACTGACAGGATCTTAAACGTACACACACCCGATGCTCTGCATGCGTATGCAGACGAACGGGGTCTAGGTATTTACAGGCCTGCAAGCCTGCTGACCTAGGAGATCACCCTTTATCCACCAGGCGAGAGGGAGGTACCCATACAGGATCGAACCCCAGACATTTCGGGGACATCTTGCCCTCTCGACTACCGCGCCTGTCGCCTACAGTTTATGTGCAGGCCTGTGGCCTATGCCCGGTCAACCTGGATCCCTTGTATCTGACGGCGTTAACTCTGTATAATGTTGATGCATACAGAAACCATCAAGAGCTGCATCGTCATCGTGAGAAATCTGAAAAAACCAAAGCGAAGCAAACCGTTATGAGAGCTTGTTCAGTCTAAGGGGATAAGTAGCAGCAAGAGAGCTGGACAGCAGACGGTCTTCAGCGGAGAAGCCCTCATCATGAAGGTGTTTCGGCCCATATTATTTAATAATACTACATTCGTATCAAAGCCAACTTCATGCTTTAAATCCACAGAAGGATTCTGCCAGCAGACAGTTATTGTCCATGTCGTACACGTCCATGTTTTGAGAGAAATCAGCCGGGAACGAGACCCCTGCGAAGCTGGGACCGTCCTGCATTCTAGCAGACACCCCGTTCAGGTTGTGGCCCTGGGTGGCCATGGAATACTGGGCGGCAAGGGATTGACTGTAAGACGGGGGAGGGTAAGAAGCGATGGAACAGTAAGCACTGGAAGAGGGGAGAGAAGAAGATGAAGACGGAGGAGGAGGAAAAGCGGAGGGAGGTGGGTAGGGCATGGAGGATTGTGGCTGCAGATACTGGTCCAGCTCCGCTCTGTCCAGATCGCCTAGCCCCTCCAGCACGGACACCCCCTGCAGGTTGCTGTTGATGTCCACGGACTGCCGGCCGCTGTCCAGTTTCTGACAGTCCATCTGACAGCAGACCTCCCCCCTGTACTGGTTGTAGGCGCTGGCCACGCGGTGACCGTTGTCCATGTTGAAGAGGTGGTACTGGTCGTTCGCCTGACAGTTCATGTCACCACGCCCGGACTGCCCGAAATGACCGAAATCTTGCGGTGGCTGAAGGCAAGGAGTCGCAGGGGGGAGGTACACGGCTGTCCTCGTTTCCACCTGACACACCACGTGCGGTTTCATCATCTGTGACGTCATTCCCTGGCTGACGTCGTCGGGGAACACCGTGGCCGGCACGCCCGTCGTCATGGTGGTGGATGACGTTTCGTACTTGAGGCGGGCGAGAGATCCGCGAGGTTGGGACACCAGAGACCTCAACATCCTGAAGCTGTCGGAGGACGTGGGCAGGTTGGTGGAGGTGGGCGTAGGCATGGTGCCGTCCTCGCCGCGAGACAGACACATAGAATCTTTGGCCCGAGCGCAGAGGTCGCTTTCGGGCAGGGCTCTGGCCCTGAGGCTGCTAACTCCGTGGCTCGTGGGAGAGGAGCTGTCGCCTGCAGGGCGTGCGTGAGCGCGCGGTCTAAAGTCCTGGGACTGTCCCGAGATGAGGGACTCGCTCTTCGGGGTGTACTGGAACACCGTGTTGTCACCCCCAGCTTCCATGGGGGACCTGTCCGGCGTCAGCATCCCGCAGGGAGGAGACACCTTCTCTCTCTTGAGCAGGAAGCCGTTAGCGCTGCTGGTGTGCTGTGGCTGGATGTGGAACTCAGGTCCTGTCACGCGTCTGGCGTCGCCCGTTCTGGGCTTCTCCGATGACGCCAACGCCGAGATCTGCGTATGGTCTGATGACATCGTGCTCTGACGGGTGACGGCCTCCTGCTGACGCGTCTTCTGCGACTCGGGGCTGGAAGGGGGCGGGGAGTCGGGCGTGTGGAGGAGGTCGGACAAGATAGGGGCGTTAGGGCAAGACATATCTGACGAGGTCGTCGATCCAGGAGCCGCTAGCGATGAGACGCCTCTACCGAACACACCTTTAATGTCTGCCCCATCGCTCGTAAACGTTTGCTTCGTGCCCAGGCCATCGTCCATCGTGCGTAAGGGATGATAGAAGTTGTTGAGTTCCGACGAAACCCTCGAGGACGGCGGTTCTTCAGTCTTAATTCCAGGCAAGCCGGAGGAAGCTGCTTCTTTGGAGGACGTGGGTTTGGCGATTCCCCGCCGGCTTACTCTCTTGGGCTGCTTGCGGCGTCGGGGTCTGTACTTGTAGTTGGGGTAGTCCTTCTTGTGCTGCACGCTCAGGCGTTCTGATTCCTGGATGTACGGTCGTTTCTGTTCCGTCGTCAGCTTCTTCCAGTTGTTACCTGTGAGACAGAGAGAAAGAGAGAAAGAGAGATAAATAAAAGAATCAGATGAATACAGCTGAAAGGTAATTCTCTGTGAGAATGCCTGTAGTGCGTGAGTGCGTGTGAGTGCGTGTGAGTGCCTGTGAGTGTGTGTGTGTGTGTGTGTGTGTGTGTGTGTGTGTGTGTGTGTGTGTGCGCGTGCGTGTGTGTGTACATATTATATTTATATACACATATATGTGTGTGTGTATGTGTATATATGTGTATACATATATATGTATGTATGTATGTGTGTGTGTGTGTGCTTGTGTGTGTGTATGTTGTGTGTGTGTGTGTGTGTGTGTGTGTGTGTGTGTCATGTGTATGTGTGAGTGCGTGTGTGTCTGTGTCTGTGTGTGTGTGTGTGT
>CM060315.1:53821634-53824134 GCA_030674185.1 Monoplex corrugatus
GCCATTTCAAAGCAGAACAGATTCTCCCACGTTCATCAGCGATGACTCATCAACCTGTCATATTTAACCTCAGGACCTGGCCAGCTCACGGATTTATGTGCAGGCTTAAGGCTTGTGCCATGATCACCACACACATGGCACCTGTGACCTTAGTGCACATGGAATTCGTTCCGAGCGCGGAGACGTCGTCTTGAGAAACTGAAAGTGAAACTGTCATATTCAATTAACGCTTCTAGCAATTTGAGGAGGACTGTTGTGCTGTATCGTGGTCAGTGTTGCTCTCTACACTCTGCCAGCGTCGTAGCGGCTTATGCGCACAGGTTTACCACCGCTTATGCCCTGATCATTTTGGGTCTTTCCCATCACAACATGGTATCGGTGGCGTCAGTACGTGTGTGCGTGTGTGCGTATGTGCGTGCGTGCGTGCGTGTGTGTGTGTGCGTGCGCGCGTGCGTGCGTGCGTGCGTGTATGTGTGTGTGTATGTGTGTATGAGCGTGTATATGTGAACGTGAATGTATGTGTGTGTGTGTGAATGTGTGTGTATGTGTATGTGGTGTGTCTGGATGTGTATGTGTATGTGTGTGAGCGTGAGAGATAGAGAAAAAGAGAGACAGAGACAGAGAGAGAGAAATAAAGAAAGAGAGAGAAAGACAGAGACAAACAGACAGACAGACAGAGGGGGGGGGGGGAGAGAGAGAAAGAAAGAGAGAGAGAAAGAAAGAAAAAAAGAGAGAGAAAGAGAGAGAGAAACAGAGAGACAGAGAGAAAGAAAGAAAGAAAGAGAGAAAGAGACGTAGAGACAGAGGGGAGACAGAGAGAAAGAGACAGGAGAGAGAGAGAGACAGAGAGAGCGAAAGAAAAAAAGAAAAAAAGAAAGAAAGAAGAGAGAGACAGAAAGAAAGAAAGAAGAGACAGACACAGTGGAGAGAGAGAGAGAGACAGAGAAAGAGAGACGGGACAGAGAGAGAAAGTGAAAGAGAAAGAAAGAAAGACAGACAAACAAACAGACAGACAGACAGATGGACAAAAAGACGGACAGACAGACAGACAAGACAGACAGACGGACAGACAGGACACAAAGAAGTGGACCGGGACAGAAGATGAGTTTCGCATGTTATCTATGAACGTGGCGGGCACGGCAGAAGGGGCTGGCAGCCAGTTGCCATGTCAACCAGGGAGAAATTCCAGGACAGTCAACGTAGATAAGAAAACAAAACACAGGCGTCTCCCCTACCACACACTGCAAATAAAAACTCCCTCTTCTTCCCACACACACACACACACACACACACACACACACAAGACAAACAGAGAGAGAGAGAGAAGAGAGAGAGAGAGAGTGATTGTGTGTGTGTGTGTGTGAGTGAGAGAAAGAGAGAGAGAGAGAGAGAGAGAGAGAGAGAGAGACCGACGAGAGAAGCAGAGAGAGAGAGAGAGGAGAGAGAGAGAAGAGGAGACAGACAGACAGAGAGACAGACAGACAGAGACAGAGAAACAGAGGCGGACAGACAAACAAGCAGCGAGAGACAGAGACAGACAGAGAAAGACAGAGACCGAGTGAGAGAGAGAAGAGAGAGAGAGAGAGAGAGGAGTGAGGTGTGTGTGTGTGTGTGTGTGTGTGTGAGAGAGAGAGAGAGAGAGAGAGAGAGAGAGAAGAGAGAGAGAGAGATGAAGTGGATTAAAATTAAATGACGCGAATACTTTCTGACGTTATAGATAGGCATAATTGCACATAGGCCAAATTACATACCTGCCGTTTGTAATCTACAAATTTTAAAATAAAAGAAAGAAAGAAGATATCTAAAAAAAAACTAACGTTTAGATCATAACAGACAAAAACATTTCACCATAAATACGTACTTGTACATGCTATGATCATATCAAACTTGATACATTACCATGCATACACTCAAACATAAATGTATGTGTGTGTGTGTGTGTGTGTGTGTGTGTGTGTGTGTGTGTGTGGGAGGAAAAGAGAGAGAGAGAGAAGAGAAGAGAGAGAGAGAGAAGAGAGAGAGAGAGAAGAGAGAAGAAGAGAGAGAAGAGAAGAAGAGAGAGAAGAGAGAGAGAGAGAGAGAGAGAAGAAGAGGAGAGAGAGAAGAAGAAGAAGAGAAGGAAGAAAAGAAGAAGAGAAGAAGAGAAGAAGAAGAAGAAGAAGAAGAAGAAGAAGAAGAAGAAGAAGAAGAAGAAGAAGAAGAAGAAGAAGAGAAGAAGAAGGAAGAAGAAGAAGAAGGAAGAAGAAGAAGAAGAAGAAGAAGAAGAAGAAGAGAAGAAGAAGAAGAAGAAGAAGAAGAAAAGAAGAAGAAAAAAAGAGAAGAAGAAGAAGAAGAGTTTATACGCACTGTGACGATCGCCTACAATTAATGGTCGAACTACCATCCCCCTGCCTTCGTGTGAGAACACACACTCACACACACAACACACAAACACACACACACACTACATACGTACACACACACACGTACACACACACACACACACACACACACATACACA
>CM060315.1:53836634-53841634 GCA_030674185.1 Monoplex corrugatus
GCTTATTATAGGAACCATTCTTACCGGGTTTTTTTTTTTTACGCGCACGAGCTAGTAGTAAACCGGACTATAATAATGACCATTCGAATACTCTGCTGATTTGAAGACTCGCTGGGGGGGTGAATGGTGGGGACTCTTGGGTTGGACAGCGGGTGGAGAAGGCGGATGGGGGTGAGGGGGGTGAAACTTCTTTTGCTGCTGCTGACCAGTCATAAATTTCCCTCTTATCTTGTCAATTTCAAACAAGAAGTAATAATACGTTTGATATAAAAGCTTAGACTGACTGAATATATCTACCAAGCTCATTTCACACACACGGAGACACAGACAAAGAGGGAGAGAGAGAGAGAGAGAGAGAGAGAGAGAGAGAGAGAGAGAGAGAGAGAGAGAGAGAGAGAGACAGACAGACAGACAGACAGACAGAAAAAGAGACAGAGAGACAGAGACAGACAGACAGAGAGAGACAGAGACACAGAGAAAGAGGGAGAGAGAGAAGAAAAGAGAAGAGAGAGAGAGAGAGAGAGAGAGAGAGAGAGAGAGAGAGAGAGAGGAGAGAGAGAGAGAGAGAGAGAGAGCATTAGTTCACTATAGGAAGGGCAACTTTCGATAAATGTTATCGATAACATTTCTTCATACCTCAACTACTGCAATTTGATTCACCTACACTTGGATTTTTTTCAACGTTAGAGCTTCAACGTCATTTCTTTGTTTGGTTGTAGTTGTTTTTTCTTTCTCACCAGCCTTGATTTTTCAAATGTATAAACGATTCTGGTTGAAACGTTGCATGCGATTCCGGTGTGTGTGTGAGTGTGTGTGTGTGTGAGTGTGTGTGTGTGTGTGTGTGTGTGTGTGTGTGTGGTTGTGCGTGCGTGCGTGCGTGGTGTGTGTGTGTATGTGTGTATGTGTTTGTATGTGGTGCATGTGTATGCGCTTGTACATGTGCATACACATGCATATTTGTGTGCGTGCGTGCTTTACACGTCGTATATAAACATAATTATATGTTTAAAACAGAAAACGCTGATATTGTTTAAAAACACGCTCCACTAAAAGAACTGGATCAATATACATGTTCAACAGACTCACCAATAATCAAATTTGTGTACATTAATTTTGTTCTTGGTTTAATACAAAAGTCGTGATGTCCCATCCGTGGTTTGATTCCCGCAATAACCCTCAGGATCTTTAACGCGCGTAACTGATGTATTACTGTTCGTCATCATCATCATCATCATGTCTTGTCACATGACGTTGGAGATCATGGCCCTTCATACGAATCTGTCCTTTGTCGCTGCAAGAACAACTCCCACCCTCTCTGTCTTTATCCACTCCGCTGCATTATCTGCATACTCCTTTTTTCCGTGGGTGTGCATGCTGGATAAATTTGCTTCCACAAGAACCGAACTGCAGACAAGGCTTACGGGATCCTTAAGATGCCTATTAACACATCCGTGACGGGCTGCGACTATAGTCGTAAACGCCTTGGCTTCACCTACTGCCGGGCCGCGCTAAAAGTCGTTTCGGTGATATATGGTACAGAACTGGATGGCGGCTAAAAACTATTTAAAGTAATAGCTTTATAAATAGCACAGCTAAACTCAGCATCCTTTTTTCATTAAGTACACACATTTTGGTGACAATTGGTATTCATTCAGGCCTGCTAGAGTTTTTTTTAAAACTACTGGTTATTTATTGGAGGCAAGCTCAGGCTGGCCGGAAGTTCAGGCAGAAACAGGGCCAGTCACAATAGTGTTAATTTGAAGTACCGCGTGTGTGGAATTAGGCGCTGGCAGGTATGCAAGGTATGCACATACGTTCACGTGAGGGAACTTCTGACTGAAAGACCGACCTCTGACCCACTTGACTATTACACTCGTCGGCCATAGACAGATTTTCTCGGACAGTCATACCACAAATTGAACTGGAAAACATGTCTTTGGCCTAATCTTCTGCTTCTTCTTCTTTCAACCTTTGACTCCCGCACCCGGTCCACCAGCATCCTGCATTTCCAGCAATGCTCATCATCATCAAGTGCCTTGCCACATGGCGTTGGCGATTGTGGCCCTCCAAATACATCTGTCCCTTGCTGCCGCAGCAATGCTAGCAAAGAAAAAACTTCACCTTTCGAGTCCCTCACCCTATCCACCAGCTTCCTGCAGGAAGCTGGTGGATAGGGTGAGGGAGTCAAAGGGTGAAGTTTCTGCAGTCGGTAGATAGAGTGCTGGAGCCAGAGGGTTAAATCTCTCTTTCCCCTGTACGTACTGCCCAGTTTTCAAGGTCGAATTAACAAAAACAGGACTTCAACAAAGAAGACACTACGAGGATGGTGTGACAACTTAGTCAAACATCATCTTTGCCCCTGATATTTACCAGCGTGTGCAGCAGAGTGCCGTATTGATCGCTCCAGATTTCGCAAGCAAAGGGAAGATTTCTGTCCTTGTCAACCATGTCCTTGATCTTGCCGTTATCTCAGAGGTCCCAAAACAAGAGTAGAGCGCTCCTAAAAAAAAAACATTTTCGATAACCATTTTCATTCCACACACAAGGTCGATACCGCAAGATGAAAAACAAGCGCAGGCATACATTTCCAATAACAAAGATTTCAAAAAGTATGGTGGAGTCGGTGGGTTCAGTTCAGTCCAGTTCAGTTCATATTGCTTATAACCCAGCCGACTGCTAGAGCCATATCAGGGCTAAGACCACGTCAAAAACGACGACCCAGTTAAGACAAAAGACAACTAAAATAAAACATGCGGGTACCGGCAGACATCGTGTCCAGACAGATAAAGAGTTCCTGCAATCTCTCTCTCTCTAAAAAAAAAAAAAAAAAAAAAATTGACATGCATTGCAAAAGTGGCTGCTGCTGCTGTGATGAAACTAATATTTCAAAATAATTACGGTTAATCGTTCATGAAAAAAGATATAGACGTATTTCAGGTTTGTGTAGTTTTAATGGTACGCACAAAGGCAATCTTTGGGATCGTTTTATGAATGCTTATATTTTTGGAAATGATGATCGTTTCTTTTTTCAAATGATCAACTGTCGTTTGTTTGTTATAAACCATATGCAAAATTATGTTGAAGAAATAATACACTGCATTATATCTATCTATCTATCTATCTATCTATCTATCTATCTATCTATCTATCTATCTATCTATCTATCTATCTATCTATCTGTCTATCCATCTACCTATCTATCTGTCTCTGTCTGTCTGTCTATCTATCTGTCCGTCTGTCTGTCTATCTACACACACACATACACACACACACATGCATACTATATATATATATATATATATATATACACACACACACATGAATATATTGGTCTGGAATAGATCTCTCCGGAAAGAGCTTGGAAGTGTAATTTAAACACCTGTGTTGTGTGTGCGTGCGTGAGAGTGTGCATATCTGCCTGTGCGAGCGCGCGCGCACACGCGCGTGTGTGTGTATGCGGGTGCGCGCGCGTGCATGTGTGTGCGTGTGTGTCCGTGACATATATTGCCATATCTTTCAAGTGCTCAAAGGACACTTACGTAAAGTACCAGCGTTGTACTTGCTTACTCAAAAGGGGCAAGGGTAGTATTACTAGTAAGTACGACGCAGCTGACGCAGCTGAATCAGTCATTGATAAGGTGTTCACTCATATGTCATGGTATTCTTTTATCAACGGCTCGCACATGTAGCTTACAGTAATATAGACATCTGTAGATCAGACAGGTTGGTCGTTCTGAAGGTCATAATAATGACACATATAATTATAGGGATAAGTACTAAAGCGGCAGTGACGTATTGTGTGTAATAATTATCACTCTCGAATATTTCGATGCAGGATCAGCGAGAAAGAATCCCAGGTACAAAGAAAAGTCACATGCAACGTACGCTTTGTTAACACACACGCTCACGCGCGCACACACACACACACACATGCACACACACACACACACACACGCATGCACGCACGCGCGCGCACACGCTCGGGCGCACACACACACACACACGCACACGCGCTCGCATGCACACGCACACACGCACATACGCACACACGCACACACGCACGCAACCACCCCCACCCCCTTCACACACACACACACACACACACACACACGCGCGCGCACACACACACACACGCACACACGCACGCAACCACCCCACCCCCTTCACACACACACACACACACACACACACACACACACACACACACACACACACACACACACGCACGCACGCACGCACACACACAACTACGCATTCCTAAGTCACTGATCTTCAGTGTGACGCAATGAGATCATGTCTCGTTTGAACTACGAGCGTGTCAATGACAGATCTGGCTCACAGTCATTAATTCGTTGACCAGTTAACCCCTTGACTCCCACACCCTCTCCACCAACCGCAAAAACTTCACCCTTTGATCCCCTCACCCTATCTACCAGCTTCCTTGCAGGAAGCTGGTGGATAGGGTGAGGGAGTCAAAGGGTGAAGTTTTTGCTTTGCTAGCATGCTTGACAATGCAATATGCTGGTGGACAGGGTGCGGGAGTCCGAGGGTTAACATCTGTGACATACCTGTAATACCTGCGTAAAGCAAAATCTCCTACATCATTAGAATATGACCAGGCATGAATAGGCAATCTTACGACAGTCCCTAATCGTTATCACGCTGGGACGTTAATACCACTGATGAAGAAGAAGAAGAATAGGCAAGACACGATGAATACGACGAATGTCTTGAAACGTGTAGTTAGTTCTTAAGTCTCCCTCGTATTCTAGTCCCAGTTACAGATTAGTGGGTCTATTTTCACGTCCTTTCTATTTCAAAATTTAAACATTTCTATTCAAAAAATAACCTTTTCTACCTTTACTCAGTACAGTTTAAAAATACTTCTTATTTATTAAAGAGAAATATCAAAAACGAGTGTGACTGCCCGCGCTCAAGCAAACAGGAACCAGAAAAAATTAAACCCACGTAAAAAGAATAAGAACCCAGTATTTCATACA
>CM060315.1:53846634-53861634 GCA_030674185.1 Monoplex corrugatus
TATTTTCTTATACATGTATTTAACTTTCTGCCACGCGGGTAAACACTGTGTGTTGCGAGCATCTATGAATTCAGACACAGCCGACGCCGTGTTCCACAGCCACACTGAGTCTTTAACCAGACACCAAAATCCATTGGCTACGCTACTCAAACAGACGGCAGCCATCATGTACCATCATCATTATATGAAATCATCCATGCGCTTGTTACATCTTCACGGAAAAACCAGCTGAAACGGGAACTATGGGGCATGTTACGCGGAAAGGAAGAAAACCGGTTGTTTTGACTCGATTATCCTGTTTCATAAGAACGCAGGCGGTTATGGATGACAAAACTGCTTGCCCCTTATACGTCCCATATTACCACTAATGCTTAGTAACGAGCAGCATCCTTGTGGCAATGTACTGCAACTCGCCTTGTCATTTGGCCTTGTGTAATTGTTGTACTTTGCATCGATCATGAAAACATGCAGTGATATTAATATAATGATAACGATGATGATAACGATGATAATAATGATAATAATAACAATAATGATAATAATATATGTACTACCACCACCACTACTACTACTGCTACTAGTACTGATACTACTACTACTACTACTGATGATGATGATACATGTAATAATGATGATAATGAGAATGATGATAGGAGAACATTTATGGTGCTTAATCTTAAAACATGCCCCAAGCGCTTACATTAGTTACAATAACAAAAATACGTACGAAGAAAGAAAACAAACAAACAAACAAACACAAACAACAAACAAAAAAACCGCACAAGCCAAACAGCATCAACACCACGCATTTACCAACGTGGAACTTGCACACGCACACGCACACGCACACGGCACACGCACACGCGCGCGCGCGCGCACACACACACACACACACACACACACACACACACACACACACACACACACACACCACACACAGAGCAGGGCAGAAACAAAGGGACAGAGACTGGACACTGAGCGCGAGAACAAGACAGCACAATCTAAAAATCACTACAACTAGTAACTAAATACTAATTCAATTTGTGTATAGAACAACAAAAAAACAAAAAACAAAAAAAACGAAAAAAAAAACCCAGCTTCACATCATGCTCTATGCAATTTTTACATTACTTAACACAAAATGCCAAATTTGCATGAGCAAGATGGCTCATAATCGCGCTATAACATCGCAACAAACTATTTTAAAACAAAGGCTGGGGTCTTTTTACATCTTCGCTAATAAGTGTAGCACCCACACAAACCATCTTCACATCATGCTCTATACACTTTTTACATTACCTAACACAAAATGCCAAATTCGCATGAGCAAGATGGTTCATAATCGCGCTATAGCATCTCAACAAACTATTTGAAAAACAAAGGCTGGAGTCTCGTTACATCTTCGCTAATTAGTATACTTATCAGTGAGAGCAGAGAGGCAGGCTCACACTGTTCCTGCATACAGTCTGATATACTATGTCGTCTCAAGACAGCCAGGGAACCTGCTGACCCCCAGCGTCTCTTTGAAGTTTATTTTGATGTTGGGACTACTTACTGTAGAGGGGCACACGAGAGCAACCAACCATTGACCTTTTACTGTTGTACCTTATTGATACAATAAACGGCCAGAATACCAGTCGCCACGGTGTAGCGGTTAGCTCAACGGAATACCTACTGGAAGATTGTGGGTTCGAATTCCACATCAGTCCCTTCAACGACCTTTTCTGTTGTACCATATTGATACAATAAACGGCCAGGATACCAGTCGCTATGATGTAGCGGTTAGAGCAACGGACTACCTACTGGAAGATTGTGGGTTCGAATTCCTCATCAATCCCTCCAAAAAAAATCATTGTGGGATGGGATTTTTCGGCTCTAACCGGCTCCCAACTAGACTTTGAGCGTGCTAAGCGCTTCACTAGGAAGACTGGGACCACACAGCTGAGTCTCGTCCACTCCATGGATGCGTCACTGAGGGTGTTGCTCAAATCTTCTGACGAACACTGCAGGTGTCTGTATTTCTCGAACCTGGTTGACGCCAGGATATATTATGATAGTAAGCGTAGAGTACAGCCCTGTCACGCAGTTTCAATCCCAGATGGAACTCCATTGCATCATGATTATCACCCTCATCGCCATCATCATCGCATTGTAAAAAAAATGTGCCAGCTTCTGCGGCCGTTAAGGTTGGGGCAAATTAAATAAATAAACTAAAAAAAAAAAAAGATAATAATAAATGTAAAAACTCAACGTCCAGATAGTTTGGCTCCCATACAAGTTTGCATTTTTCCCATTCCTCGAGAATCAGCATTATTCATTATTCAATTTCAATACTCATGTAACACGGTTCTGATTCAAATCAACAATATGGAATGGTATCTTTGCAATGACTTAGTATGACTATTTTCTAGTATGTTCGTTTTGTAAATTTAGATCGACACGAAGCGAGAATGTTGTGTACGCATGCATTTCAAACTGGAACAATTTTGTAGCAGAGAAAATACACGTACAGGCATCCATAGGACCGTTTTCGTCAACTGTGACTTGGCAAAGAGTAGAGGGAAAATGAGTAAAATACGTTGGCTGGATTAATGAGTGACCCTCACAGACAGTTCATGGTACCACATCGTTTGCTTGAGGGCATGTGTGTGCGGTTATCTAGTTTATTATCGGTTGCTTGAGGGCATGGTGTCGGTTATTGTTATTATCGTTGCTAGGATGCGTCTATGATTCTTAGTATCATCGTTGCTTGAGGGCATGATTGTGTGTGTGGTGCTCTAGTTTATCATCGGTTGCTTGAGGGCATGCGTCTATGGTTCTCTAGTTTATCATCGGTTGCTTGAGGGCATGTGTGTATGTTGTCTAGTTTATCATCGTTTGCTTTAGGGCATTGTGTGTGGTCTCTAGTTTATCATCGTTTGCTTGAGGGCATGTGGTGTGGTTCTCTAGTTTATCATCGGTTGCTTGAGGGCATGTGTGTATGGTTGTCTAGTTTATCATCGGTTGCTTGAGGCATGTGTGTGTGGTTCTCTAGTTTATTATCGGTTGCTTGAGGGTATGTGTGTATGGTTATCTAGTTTATTATCGTTTGCTTGAGGGCATGCATGTATGGTTCTCTAGTTTATTATCGTTTGCTTGAGGGATGTGCGTGTGGTTATCTAGTTTATTATCGGTTGCTTGAGGGCATGCATGTATGGTTCTCTAGTTTATCATGGGTTGCTTGAGGGTATGTGCGTGTGGTTATCTAGTTTATCATCGGTTGCTTGAGGGTATGTGTGTGTGGTTATCTAGTTTATTATCGTTTGTTGAGGGTATGTGTGTGTGGTTATCTAGTTTATTATCGTTGTTTGAGGGTATGTGTGTGTGGTTATCTAGTTTATTATCGGTTGTTGAGGGTATGTGCGTGTGGTTATCTAGTTTATATGGGTTGCTTGAGGGTATGTGTGTATGGTTATCTAGTTTATATCGTTGTATAGGTATGGTGTGTGGTATCTAGTTTATTATCGGTTGTTTGAGGGTACGTGTGTGTGGTTATCTAGTTTATTATCGGTTGTTTGAGGGTATGTGTGTGTGGTTATCTAGTTTATTATCGGTTGTTTGAGGGCATGTGTTTGTGGTTATCTAGTTTATCATCGGTGTTGAGGCATGTGTGGTGGTCTTAGTTTATCGTTCTGAGATGTGTGGTGTTTCTAGTATATCATCGGTTGCTTGTGGCAGTGTAGTGTATCAGTATCACGTGTTGGGTGTGTGTGTGGTTATCTAGTATATCATCAGTTGCTTGTGGGCATGTGTGTGTGGTTATCTAGTATATCATCGGTTGCTTGTGGGCATGTGTGTGTGGTTATCTAGTATATCATCAGTTGCTTGTGGGCATGTGTGTGTGGTTATCTAGTATATCATCGGTTGCTTGAGGGCATGCATGTATGATTGTCTAGTTTATCATCGGTTGCTTGTGGGCATGTGTGTATGGTTCTCCAGTTTATCATCGGTTGCTTGAGGGCATGCGTCTATAGTTCTATAGTTTATCATCAGTTGTTTGAGGGCATGTGTGTTTGGTTCTGTAGTTTATTATCGGTTGCTTGAAGGCATGTGTGTGGTTCTCCAGTTTATCGTTGGTTGCTTGAGGGCATGAGTTTGGTTCTCTAGTTTATCATCGGTTGCTTGAGGGCATGTGTGTGGTGTTCTCTAGTTTATCATCGGTTGCTTGGGAAAACATGCATGCACGGTTGTCTAGGACGGCATGGTTACTTGAGGGGCATGCGTGTCTGGTTCTCTAGTTTATCATCGGTTGCTTGAGGGCATGTTTGTGTTGTTCTCTAGTTTATCATCGGTTGGCTTGGGAAAACATGCATGCACGGTTGTCTAGGACGGCATGGTTGCTTGAGGGGCATGCGTGTGTGTGGTTCTCCAGTTTATCTTCAGAAAGTATAGAACACGCGGCACATGCAGATGCCGAATATCAGCAGAATCTCTAGATCTACTACGTCAACTGTTGGCGCGACTCGTCACACATATTTCGCTTGCTAAGCACAAACAATTCCGTTGGTTTGATCTTGTGTTTGCGGAGCCAGTCTGTAGCCAGAGTCGCCTGAAATGAGTCATCGTGGCACAAAGCGAAGTCAGATGGTGACGCAACATGCTGTGTTTTGGTGCTGGCTGCTTTGGTGATATATATACTACTTAATGGTTGCCTCTCACTGAGCGCTTTGTACCGGCCCAACTATAGCAACTACTCAAGCCTGCTGGTGGGAAAGTCCGCATCTTCGGCTGGAACTCAAAATAGCCAGCAGCCCGTTGACAGCGGAACTGTGATACCAACATCAGTCACGGACGGCTCAGTCTCAGTCACGCAGTTGGTCTTGGGTCTTGGGTCTTGGGTCTTGGTCTTGGTCTTGGCGGTCAAGTAGCGGAGAGGGAGTCTGGTTGCTCGGAAGGCCAACACAAAGTGAGCAGCCCCTATCTCAAAGGCAACACACATACATGTACACACACACACACACACACACACTCACTCATTCACTCCGTTGGTCCTGTTGGTTGTAGGTGGCAGATTACGGCGCTAGATTAACACTTTTTTTTTGGGGGGGGGGGGGGGTCTCCGCCTGCCCCCTCCTGATCAACCGGAATTGGTTTCTAGTGTCAGCTTTTTGCAAACCCTGGCACAACGCGCTTCGTGGCGTAAGGGGGGGGGGGGGTGTTGGGAGTAGGGGTTGGGGTTGGGGAGAAAGAGCGTGCAGCGTTGTTCGAACGACCAGCTCTTCCAGGCGCGAAGCACGCTCTCGCGCTCGGTTCTCACAGTGGTGCCGTTTGACCTGTGACACCGCGTGCTGACCCCGCCTGACCTCCCTTCCTCGCGCCGCGTCTCTGGTGACATCTTGTGTGTGGGAGTGAGTGAGCTGTACCTGAACCTCCCTCCCTCTCTCCCCTCCCTCCCTCCCTCCGTCCTTTTCCCCTGTTCCCTGTCTGTCCCTTTCCTCCCCCCCCCTCCCTTCACCAGAGTGGCCAACCGACTCTTTCACTTGACGGTCGGGCTGTCTGGTTCCCCCCCCCCCCCCTTCGCACCTTCCCACTGCGTGAAATTCTTTGTTACTGCCTTCCCTCCCTGCTAGTCTATTATCATGATCACGCCAACACCTCATGTTTACGTCTGGTCCACAAATATTTTGCCGCGAAGTTTAAATGAATATTAAACCAGATCGCGCCTTATTATTATTATTTATTATTATTATTATTATTATTATTATTATTATTATTATCATCATTATTATCATTATTATTATTATTATTATTATCACTATTGTTATTATTATTTTCATCATCATCATCATCGTTATTATTATTATCATATTGGCACTGGAAGTTAATGGAGTGTGGTACAAGAAATAGCTTTGATTAAATAATACGATGACGAAAAACAACAGAAAAAAAACACTTCCAAAACACATGCTGCTCAGGACCACTTGTTTCCAAAAGTTTGTATAATCTGGACTTGCTACATGTAGAAAATAAATATTTCGAGTGAAAAGGCAACGGACATTTACTTTTCTTTGTGCATTCCTTCTTCATTATTCAACATTCTGGGAACATATATATATATATATATATATATATATATATATATATATATATATATATATATATACTATATATACATATATACATATATACATATATATATACATAGTAGTAGTAGGTAGGCCTCCTTCGGTCATGACTGACCATGGACAAAGTACATCCGTTCTAATGTCTAGATGGGCTGTCTGCTTGGTCCAAGCAGCGTCGCCTGTGACTGTACAGACCAATGCGAGAGATGCAGTCTCTGTCGCAGCGGTCACATGTGTATGCTGATGCTGGTCTGTTGGCTGTCATCCCTTTTCTGCGAACTCGCTTTTCTGCTGCAGCAGCTGACAGTTTGTCCTCACCAATCCGCAGCTGTATATATATACACACACATACATACACATATGTTTTGACGTACCTATGATGTACACAAATGTTAACCCTTTGACTCCCGCACCCTCTTAACCCTTTGACTCTCTCACCCTATCCACCAGGTTCCTGTCTTTGACTCTATTATCTTATCCATCAGCTTTCTGTAGGAAGCTGGTGGATAGGGTGAGGGAGTCAAAGGATTGTTTTTGCAATTGGTGGACAGGGTGCAGGAGTCAGAGGGTTAACAAAGATGACAAGACTGCGTACATCATCACTGTTTCGTTAGCCAACCACATGGGCACCCACGTGCCATATTCAGAGGGTTTTTTTTTTCCCCAGCGAGAAAGGATAAATTCATGCGAAGGGCTATGATCGCCAACGCCATGCGGCAGGGCACATGATGATGATGATGACAGGAGAATATTTTGGGCCAACTGACTTCTGTCGAGCTTATAACAAAAGACATCAAAGAAATTGAACAGACTGGGCAGAAAAACAACAAATCAGATTAACAAGAATTAATTAGAATTTTTGAATTCAATTAATTTAACAGTTTCACCAGATACCAGGGAATTTATTTGGTCTGTCGTTTTTGTACTAAATCTTGATGAGTTTGTTTCTTTGTCGTCTCGTGTTCGCTCGACAAAGGACACAAATTTGCGCCTGTCTTTTTTCGATAACCCTTTGACTCCCACACTCTATCCACCAACTGCAAAAACTTAACCCTTTGACTACCTCGCCCTATCCACCAACTGCAAAAACTTAACCCTTTGACTCCCACACTCTATCCACCAACTGCAAAAAAAATACCCTTTGACTCCCACACTCTATCCACCAACTGCAAAAAATTAACCCTTGGACTCCCTCACCCTAGCCACCAGCTTCCTGCAGGGCTCAGTTTTAGCTTCGCTAGCATTGGTGACAATGCAGGATGCTGGTGGATAGGGTGTGGGTGTGAAAGGGTTAACTAGACGCGCGTTTTCGTTCTGTTTTCGTGCGTTTCTAGTTTCCACCCAATTGGTAATGCTTGCAGATTCGACAGAGTTGATACAGAAGGCTACGTTATTTCTGTCACGTTTTACAAGTAAGACATATATATCCCTCTGCCTGATTGCGGAAAGTCGGCTGCACTCCACAGTTAAGAGCTGCGAGTGTCCTCATTCATGCCCATCAGTGGCGGTAGGATGATCAGAAAAGCGCAGAGTGTTGCAAGAAGATATGAGAGCTGCGCTCTTCTCGTTGCATGACTAGGGACATTTTTTTTTTTTTTTGAATAGCTTGTAGAGTTCTTCGAGTGAGGCTCTTCGGTGACACATGGTGCCAGCTCTCCAGGGTCCTTCTGGACTGTACTTCTGCGCACTTCTGCCTTAATAATTGGAGTCACCTGGAGTTCTTGTGGCTCCTGTGTAGTTGACAAACAAGTCTCATGGGCAGTAGTGAGCGACATGCCCGTTAAGAGGATTTATCTTTTTTTTTTTTCTTTTTTTTTTTTTTTTCAAGTGAAGAAAGATTTTTCCGTCAGTCAAGCACTACGCCACGCCATCACCGATTTCTCTTTATTATTTCCTCAAGTGTGCACGCACCTCGTGAAAAAATGAGGCGAGCAATACCAGTAAAGCTGTACAATGGCTAGTGAGGGAAAGAGACATTAAATTTGATTTTATCAAGATTTTGCGCTATATAAATATTGTAATTATATTATATTATTATAAATTTATTGCAAAGCAATCGCCTTGCACACAGCTGCGTCAAAACGCCGCGTATTTTGATCCAGATCCATCGAGTCTAAAATGAAATCACACAATAAAAAGCACACCTTTTAGTCCTTGTCTCCCATTGGACGAAGCTAGCAGGGAAGTTTCAGTCTTTTTCTCTTAATATCTGTCTTTTGGTGTTTGTTCGTTCGTGATCTTACGTTTACGCTTGACCAAAAGGCCAGCTGGCCGAAAATTTGCGTCTGTCTTGTCTGGTTGTATTAAGTACGCGTTCTGATTCTATTTTCGTGTTGTTGTTTTTTTTTCTGGTTCTCAGAAGGGCTTGTGGAGTCCTTTCAGAGAGGCTCGTTGGTGACACGTGGTGCCAGCTCTTGACAGACCTCACTGGGTTGTGTGCTGTGCACACTTGTGTCTACTACTGCAGACACCTGCGAGTACTTAATGCTCTATAACTATCTAAACGCCTCCCTTTTCTTTTTATAGTGTTCACTATTCCTCGTTCTTCACCTCCAACTGGTAAATTTTGTGTCCAGTACATAAAGCCGTCAGCTGAATGAAGCGTATTTTCTTCAAATCGTCATTTTGAAACAGGTGAAAGGTCAAGATACAAACACAAAATACGTTAAAAAAAATTTAAAAGAGAGAGAGAGAGAGAGAGAGAGAGAGAGAGAGAGAGAGAGAGAGAGAGAGAGAGAGAGAGAGAGAGAGAGAGAGAAGTTGAGAGATTCGAGCTGGAAAGAGAGTTGGAGTAAGGTAGGGGTGGGGGAGTCACCATATGTTATTTCCACAGAATTGGACTGGCACACACACACGCACACCCACACACGCGCACACATACGCACGCGCGCGCGTGCGTGCGTGCGCAGTCGAGCAGACCCACGGGAGGGAGAGAGAGAGAGAGAGAGAGAGAGAGACAGACAGACAGACAGACAGACAGACAAAGACAGAGATAGACAGAGAGAGAGAGAGAGAGAGAGAGAGAGAGGACAGACAGACAGACAGACAAAGACAGACACAGAAAGAGAGACAGAGAGAGAGAAAAGAGAAAGAGATACAGACAGACAGAGACAGAGAGAGGCAGAGAGAGACAGAGACAGAGAGCGAGAGAGAGACAGAGAGAGAGAGAGAGAGAGTGAGACAGAGAGAGAGAGACAGACAGACAGAGACAGAGACAGAGACAGAGACAGAGACAGACAGACAGCGACAGAGACAGACAGAGACAGACACAAAGACAGAGACAGAGACAGACAGTCAGTCCTCTCAGTCTCAAAGCTGAAAATTCCCACCCCTCTCAAAGGCGGATTGTAAATTCTGACCAATGGAAGGAAGCAACGCATAAATCCGTCGTGTCATTCTGCTTTACATATAAATCACATGCCTCCGAGTGCACCATCCCCACCCCCATACCCACCCCATATCCCCTCTCTCGTCAATCATTATGCACCCGATACCAACCCATACCATCCCGTGCCACCACGCTGATTGGGCCAAGACAGCCTGGAATAGAGGGGCAAAAATATCGGCAGAGCACCACAAAGCACAAATTGCTCCACTCCAGTGCAGTCGATATTTGTTTTTAAAAAAAACAAAAAACAGAAAGAATCCTCGAATCAGCACTTACTGTCAAAGCGGTAAGCTGTTGAAAGAGTTTGGAGTTTTTGTTCAAGAGGGAAGAAGTGTGGCAGAATGGTTCAGACGTTCGTCTGCCGATAACTAAAACTCGAGGTTCCAGGGTTCGTCGCTCCCGTAGAGGCCTCCACTCTTCTCCTCAGTGTGACCGGAAAATCGAACTGAACGTCTAGTCCTTCGGAAGGGGACGAAAAACGAATTGGACCCGCGTAGCACGCTAAAGATCCCACGGCAGTTGACAATCGTAAAAGAGCAAGGGCATTGCCCGGCTGCCTCGGTATAAAACACTGGAGAGAGACGTTGATTTCCCAGGTCCTACCCTCGAAAACCAATTAGCCTTCTTGACTTTCTGAAGTCTTGGTAAAAAAAAAAAAAAAAAAAGTGAATATGAATTTGAAGCGAGGGAGAGGGGATGGGCGCTGCCCTCTCAAGAGGGATACATCGCACTTGGACAATTCCATATGCGCTCCACCCAAATCTGTCATGTCAGCCAGTGTCCGGCAGAATTTTTGAGCCTGCGCTAAACCCTATGCGCTGGCAAGGTCTTGAAACGGGGAAACGGGGAGGGTAGGGACAGGGACCTATGAAACACGAAGCTGTTGTTATTCTTGTTTAACCCTTCGACTCCAGCACCCTATCCTCCAACTGCAAAAAACTTGACCCTTTGACTCCCTCACCCTATCCATCAACTTCCTGCAGGACGCTGGTGGACAGGATGAGGGAGTCAATGGGTTAAGTTTTTGTTTTGCTAGCATGGTTGACAATGCAGGACGCTGGTGGACAGGGTGCGGGAGTCAAAAGGTTAAAGCCAAGCAGACTGCGTAGAGCCACATCAGGGCTATAACAACTCTAAAACATACACAATACTTCAACAGGGGAAAAAAAAAAAAGAAAGAAGAGAAAATTAAGTACACATATCAATGCATTCGGGCACACGATCCAAGGAATTTTCCTCTGGCGTTGACCACTCCGTCCAGTTTACCGCACACGGGATTTAAAACATGTACCTGAATACAAACTTAAGCACACTTAAGGACACCAAAACATAACAAAAACCGGCCTAAATTATCTAAAATTGCTTCTGCATATCTCACCTCCCTACAGTCAAAAATGCTTTTAATACATGTATCCAATTTTCAATCCTAAGAAAAAAGTACGTATGACTTTATCGAACACATACAGGTGAATGGACCAGCAAGGCAGAAAACGATAGGAAGAAATGACAGAAAGCAAAGGAATAAGGCAGAAACAAAGAGAATGACAGAAAAGAGCAAATTTCTAGCACAGAACTTCCAAAAGATGGGGATACTATTTATACTGAAAGAGCCCCCGGCATTCCCACGGGGGGGGGGGGGGGGGGGGGGGGAAACACGAAGCCGACACGACCAGAATGATAGAAACATGAAGATGGGCGGCGAAGAGGCCAATTTTCGATGTTGCCTGCTTTAGTTTCTAGTCGTGCGCATTATTAGTTAGCTCAGCTAGCTAAAGCACAATAAAGCACAGTCAGCTTCTTCTCTCCGTAAGAACCGTGATGGTACAAGCGATGGGATAACAGAAGAAAAATGAAGGAATTCGTTAACGATCAAGGAAACGTACAATATCAATTTGCACCTCCTTTCTTTCCTTTCCCCCTCCCCCTTACTTGATTGTCACAACGTGAAAATCAGGCTGCTCACCCCGAAAAAGAACTCGTCGCCGCCGTTTAGCGCCACCTATTTTTTTTCTGTATGCGTGTATTTTGGTTTAATTAACAATGAATTTTTGTTGTTGTTGTTGTTGTTGTTGTTGTTGTTTTAAGTCGCAATCTAGAAAAATTAACCACCACGAAGCAGAAATTTCGAAATGTTCGATACAGGAAATGGGATTTGTTCATCAGTTTTGCGGACAAATCCATTTTCCTGGAATCGTAAAGCTGACTCAGTAGAATGCGTGAGGTCAGACACGATTGTAGTCATGTGGGTCATAGCGGATATGTCAACACGTTTAAAAAGCAACAGATAAATAACATGACGTTCAAAAGAAAGAAAAAGCACGAAAAAAAACACTTGACATATTTTTCGAAGGGACGCTACACAAAAAAAAAGTTTCCAACTGTCCGTATTAGAAATAAATAAGAAAATAGAATAAAATAAAATAAAATGAAACAAAACACGATAACACACACACACACACACACACACACACACACACACACACACACACACACACACACACACACACACACACACACACACACACACAAAGAGGGGGGGGGGGTAGTTTTGTTTGTTCAGAATTGAAATTGCTGTTGACAAGATGACTTTCATGAAGCTAAAAAAAATGAGACTAATTGGCAACACACACACACACACACACACACACACACACACACACACACACACACACACACACACAGACTAATTGGCAACACACACACACACACACACACACACACACACACACACACACACAAACACAAACACAAACAGAAACACACACACATGCGTGCGCGCGCGCGCGCGCACACACACACACACACACAGGAAGACAGACAGACAGACAGAGAAGCAGGCGGGCAAAGAGACAGACAGAGAGAGAAAGAGAGACAGAAGCAGAGTGAGAGAGAGACAGACAGACAGAGACAGAGAGAGGACAGAGAGAAAGACAGAGAGGCACAGAGAGAGACAGAGAGATAGACAGATAGATAGGTAGATAGATAGATAGACAGAGAGACAGAGACAGAGATAGACAGAGAGACAGACAGAGACAGAGACAGAGACAGGTTTCACATCTGGACCCTAGTTCTAAGAGAACTTATTTCATTAACCCTTTCACTGCCAGCTCTGGGTGAATTTTCTGACTTTGAAAAAGTATAATGAGAGGGGAAAAAATCTGTTCATATTGTTAGGAACAAGACAGACCAAAGAGAGCAAAGCGAATCGTAATGTGTGTGTGTGTGTGTGTGTGCGTGCGTGCGTGCGTGCGTGCGGTGTGTGTGTGTGTGTGTGGTGTGTGTGTGTGTGTGTGTGTGTGTGTGTGTGTGTGTGTGTGTGTGTGTGTGTGTGGGTACCATGCGAGGGATAAACATGCCTGAAAGTATCACCACAAAAATTACAAGCAGAATATACAGGGGGGGGGGGGGGGGGGGTGTGCAAAAGTAGGTATACAGTTATGAAAAAAGAAAACACGTACAATACTCATTGCATTTATTATACAAACAAATGAATATTGCATATACATGTAATAACAAGCACAGCTTAATCCCTCAGATATTCAAACTGCTTGCCGTCGGTATTCACACACTCCTCTAATCGAAAGCGGAATTAAGCATTATAATAATGATGTGATACATACTGTATACCTACTTTTGCACCCCCCCTGTACATCAATGAGGAACAAAAAAGGTTAAAACAAACGTGCACGATGGACAACCATGAAGACGAGGTTGCTGAAGTACGTACTATTATATAGTACATGTTACAGTGCGTGAGAATCTGAACGTAGTGTTGATCTGTGTGTGTGTGTGTGTGTGTGTGTGTGTGTGTGTGTCGTGTGTCGTGTGTCGTGAGTGTGTGTGTGTGTGTGTGTGTGTTGTGTGTGTTGTGTGTGTTGTGTGTGTGTGTGTATGTTGTGTGTGTGTGTGTGTTGTGTGTGTGTGTGTGTGTGTGTGTGTGTGTGTGTGTGTGTGTGTGTGTGTGTGTGTGTGTGTGTGTCGTAATGGGAGCGAGAGGCGTGCTGTAGGAAGATAAAACGAGACAGTCGCATGGCGCGACAAGGACGATTGCTGAAGTAAAAAAATCGGGAGATAAAAGTTGTGGAGTTACTGCATCTAGATGTACCACATGGCGCATGTACGCACGCACGCACGCACGCACGCAACACACACACACACACACACACACACACACAAACACACACACACACACACACACACAACACACACACACACACACACACACACACACACACACACACACACACACACACACACACACACACACACACAACAACACATGCCCACGACTGTGTTGCACTTGCGCATGTGCGTGCGCTGTGTGTTGTATATGCGCGCGCACCGATCACAATGGCGCACACATCCACACCCACACTCACACCCACACCCACATCCTGTACATGTTCCTACGCATGCGCGTGCATGTCCACTTAGATCCACACGCATAGAAGCTCTTGAGGACAGCTATTGCCACTACTACTATTACTACCCATATGCAGGCACACATAACAATCATTTTGTTCAAAAGCGCAAGTTAGATGACCAGACACGAAAAGAATACCGAAAGATAATAATTATCAGGTGAGCAGACGCGAAGAAAATAACGAACGATGATAATTATCAGGTGAACAGGACGCGAAGAAAATAACGAACGATGGTAATTATCAAGTGAACAGACGCGAAGAACATAACGGACGGTGATAATTATCAGGTGAACAGACGCGAAGAAAACAATAACGAACGGTGAGTAATTATCAGATGAACAGACGCGAAGAAAATAACGGACGGTGATAATTATCAGATGAACAGACGCGAAGAAAAATACCGAACGATGATACTTATTATCAGGCGAACAGACACGAAGAAAATGACGATGATAATTATTAGGCGAACAGACGCGAAGAAAACAAAGAACGACGATAATTGTTAAAAGCATTAGCCCGTTGTCGATCAAACATACGACCACAGCTCAGAACCTTTTTTAACCCTCTGACTCCCACAATCTATCCACCAACAACAAAAAACTTAACCCTTTGACTCCTTCACCCTATCTACCTGCTTCCTGCAGGAAGCTGGTGGATAGGGTGAGGGAAATCAAAGGGTCAAACTTTTGCTTTTATAGCTTGGTTAGCAATGCAGAATGCTGGTGGACAGGGTGCGGGAATCAAAGGGTTAAGAAGACTGAACTCAGATCGGATCACATCATTTCCTCTGAGAGTAATCTATCTTCAGCAGTCCAGAGAGAATTAGAACCACGACACTCAAAACAGTTAATGTTACTGAACCTGGAGCAAGAAATGAAAAGAATAACCCAGGACATTCCATTTGTGAATATGACAACACCAACGCTAAAAGTGTATATGAGGCAAGAGAGGTTGGGAAGCACCTGGTCACGACAGGAAAGCTGGAGGGAAAGAGAGCACCAGGTAGACCCAGGGAGAAACTATTGGATAGTCTCGCAGAGTGGCTGAGGACAGAGAGAGGGTGGGAGAGGTGCTTGCAGCGAAC
>CM060315.1:53866634-53894134 GCA_030674185.1 Monoplex corrugatus
CGTCGTGCTGGCCCCGGGAAAAGTCGAGGTTTCTGCCACTTCACTACCCAACGACCTCAGGGTTAAGGCGCTATCTAGATAATCACAGAATTTCATCAGTTTGTTTCTCTCTTTTGATGATATTTATTATCATATCCCTCATCATCCGAAAGTTTGCCTGATTTTCGTTCGTTGGTTTCCACCCCCCATCCTCTTTTGAAGTTACTATCTCGCACTATCTCAAAGATTGCCAGTATTTCTCCCCTTGAATTTGGCCAGCTCTCTTTGACAGAGACAGAGCCGTGGATTCAAGATCTTATATCTCGAGTTTAATCCCAGTTAGATAAACACTGGCCTGTTCGTTACCCTTCTATCTCCTCTTCCGAGACGTCCCTCCTGGTGCAATTTTCCAGTTTCTACAAGAGGTCAATAGATTTCACCTGATATGATTTTACGTCTGTTTTTCTTTAACTGCGTTTGAGATTGTCATTTATCTTAGCGGGTTGTCCTTTTTCTTGACATAGTGTTAGCCCTGATATGGCTGTAGTAGTCGGCTGGGCTATAAGCAACATGAACAAACCTGAACCCATATAACTGCTCCAATCATTTTGGGTACAGTCAGTCTCTCATAGTTCTCTTTCCCTTCCTCCATTTTAAGGCCTTGCCAGTGCGTTAACCCTTTTACTCCCGCACCCTGCCCACCAGCATCCTGCATTGTCAACCATGCTGGCAAACCAAAAACGTAACCCTTTGACTCCCCCACCCTCTCCACTGGCTTCCTTGCAAGGAAGCCAGTGGATAGGGTGAGGGAGTCAAAGGGTTAAGTTTTTGCAGACAGTAGACAGGGTGAGGGAGTGAAAGGGTTAAACTTGTGCACAGGCTGAAGGAGTCTGACAGATAATTACGGGGTAGATTTGGATGGACCGTACATGGAATTTTTGTCCCGGAAGTGATGACTCCCTCATAAATAAACTCCACAAACAAACTGCGAATTCCTCTCTGAAGTTAAAGTCTCTCGCTATCTCCATTTTGCCACTATGATCTGTGTGGTCAGTTTATTTCTTCCACTGAACTAATATGATTATCTCTCAGTAAATATTTCAAAGCTTGTCTCCCTGACCGTCATCGGTTCGGTTTTCGTCTTCTGAAGTTATCATCTCTATGTATGCGAAAGACTTAGTGCCGGATCAGTCTGTGTGCCTTTCGAGATCTCTTTGAATCCCCTCGCTCTCACTCTCTCAGACTGTATCTGTATGATGGTGATGATAATTGTCATCAGTTTGTTGCTGTGTTCTTTGAAGGTTTTATCTCTCATTATATCAAGAGTTTCTCCGAGCTGTGTGGTCATTACAATTTTGTTTTGTTCTTTGAAGTTTGTTTTTTTTCTCTCTCATTATCTCAAGTTTCTCCGAGCTGTGTGGTCATTACAATTTTGTTTTGTTCTTTGAAGGTTTTTTTTTTATCTCTCATCATCTCAAGAGTTTCTCCGAGTTGTATACATGTATGGTCACTACAATCAGTCTGTTTCTCTCGGTCAGCCTGTCCATTCTTTTCATCCAGTTTCGCGTTAAATTAACCGTTTCACTTCCTCATCCTACCATCAACTTTCTTCTGCCCTATCGACCGCGATACGAAAGCAAAAATTCAACCCTTTTACTCCCTTATCCTGGAGGAAGCTGGGGGACAGGGTGAAGGCGGAGTGAAAAGGGTTAATTTTTTTGTAGCTGGTGGATAGGGTGAGGGAGTGACATCGAAAGGGTTGAATTTATCGCGTGTGGCTCATTGGTGAAGCGACTGAATGTACTGTGTACCAGATTTTCTGTCAGTTCTTCTACAGGATCCAGTGATCGGTCCATGGATTTAGTCCTTTGAGTCGTACAATGAATGGAAGACCCAAATGGTACTGGCCTCAGTAGCACAGCTACATTTATGAAACACAATAGTTGTTATTGTTGTTTAAACCCCAGCCGACCGCTCAGAGCCATAACAGGGCTATAGCCACTTCAAAAACATACAAACTTTCAACAGAAAAAAAAATATAAGTACACAAGTCAATGCTTTTGCGCACATAATCCAAGGACATACGTCCGGCGATGATCACACCGTCCAATTCATCACAGAGTGGATTTACAAAACACACCTGAATACAAATTTAAGCATACCTAAGGACACCAAAATATATAAAAAAAACGGGCATAAATTACCTAAAAGTGCTTCCGCACATCTCATCTCCCTAGAGCCACAAATGCACTTAAGATATGTACCAATTATCAATCCTAAGAAAAAGTACATAAGAATTTATCGAACACATACAGGTGAGTGGACCAGCAAGGCAGAAAATGATAGGAAGAAATGACAGAAAGCAAAAGGAACAAGGCAGAAACAAAGAGAGTGACAGAAAATAAGAAAATTCCAGCACAGAATTTCCAGAAGGTGGGGATACCATTCATACTAAAAGAGCCCCCGGCATCCCCACGGGGGGAATTCAATAGTTGTACAGCTGTAGAAACAACACAAGCAAGAACATACACGGATCACTCAAACAGAGAACAAGCCTTTTAATGTCGTAATTATATATACGAGATGACAGCATGCGCCTGTTTCCATCAAAACTTCGTAAAAATGCAAGTTCCATGTCAATTTTGCACTGTATTCTTCTGTGTGGTATTTTACGGTAGGTGGAGGTGGTGTTTTGCTTTGTTTTGTTTTTGAATTTGTATTTATAAATATACGTTTTCCCTTAGAAGGATAATTAAATCAACTATCGGATGAATGAATGATATGTTGGAATATCTTTGTATGCTCTCTGATTTGTTTTAATTAGTTAAATGTCTTATTCAGCTTCTATTTGTAATGCATGTTTTAATTAAGATTTTATGTAAAACGCGTTGAGCATTTTATGGAAAGGCGTTTATTCATGTAATAATAATAATAAAGTTGTAAATGTTGGATGAATCATTAAGTTACTGAAATTGACTTGACTTGGAAGTTGTTAAGGACTAAATTTTGATAGAAAACATTAGTTTGATCCGACAACAAAACAGCACACAAACAGAAAAAAAAGCAACGGGTGGCGCTTTACTATGGCTCTTCCCTGGTCGTAAGAAAAAAAATCGGGGCAACTGCGATGGAAATCAATGTAATGCGAGGGTATAATGCATAGACTCTAAATGCGAATGGTAACGTTCTCAGAAATACTCTCTCTCTCTCTCTCTCTCTCACACACACACACACACACACACACACACACACACACACACACACACACACATGCACACAAGGGGAGAGAGAGAGAGAGAGAGAGAGAGGGAGGGAGAGGGAGAGAGAGAGAGATAGAGACAGACAGACAGACAGAGAGAGAAGAGAGAGAGAATGAGAGAGAGAGAGAGAAGAGACAATGAGAGGGGAGAGAGAGAGAGAGAGAGAGAGAGAGAGAGAGAGAGAGAGAGAAAGAGAGAGAGAGACAGACAGACACACAGACAGAGACAGAGACAGAGAGTATTAACAAACAGACGTTAAAATAATACGGCTTGACTGTTGGATGGGTCCCAAAATTTCTATTACTTTTACAGTTACTGATATCAATCAATTTGATTCACAATTCTTGAAAAGTCATCTCCCAACCTTGCCAACACACAGAGTTTTGTGCAGCCTCAAGGACTGAGTCCGCCAGGCAACAGACAGCAAGGCAGACTGGCTGGAGCGCGTATGGAATTGTCCGAGTGCGATGAACCCGTCCCGAATAAACTTCGAAGTACTCTAAAAGTCACCACGCACAAACACAAAGCTCATGAACAACTCGCCATGCACGAACACAAAGATCATGAGAGTACTCTAAACTCGTCACCCATAGACACAAAGATCACGAAAGTACTCTAAACTGGCCACGCACAGACACAAAGATCATGAAAGCACTGTAAATTCGCCACGCACAAACACAAAAATCGTGTAAGTACTCTAAATTCGCCACGCACAAACACAAAGATCGTGAAAGTACTCTAAACTCGTCCGCACAAACACAAAGATCACGAACAACTGGCCATGCGCAAACACGAAGATCACGAACAACTCGCCACGCACAGACACAAAGATCTAGTAAGTACTCTACACTCGCCACGCATAAACACACAAAGCTCATGAACAACTCGCCACGCACAAACACAAAGATCATGAACAACTCGCCACGCTCAAAACACAAAGATCATGAAAGTATTCTAAACTCGCCACGCACAAACACAAAGATCATGAACAACTCGCCACGAACAAAACACAAAGATCAGGAAAGTATTCTAAACTCGCCACGCACAAACACAAAGATCATGAAAGTACTTTAAACTCTCCACGCACAAATACAAAGCTCATAAACAACTCGCCACACACAAACACAAAGATCATGAAAGCACTCTAAACTCGCCACGCACAAACACAAAGCTCATGAACAACTCGCCACGAACAAAAACACACAAAGATCGTGAACAACTCGCTACGAACAAACACACAAAGATCGTGAACAACTTCGCCACGTACAAAACACAAAAAGATGAATGAAGTCATTGACTTACCCAGGATCTTGCTGAGTTCAGCGTTGTGGATCTCGGGGTGTTCCTGGGCCAGCCTCTTCCTCTCCGTGCGGGCCCATACCATGAAGGCATTCATCGGCCGCCGGATGTGAGGCGCTGACCTTCGCGAGGTCACGCTCTGACCTCTGACCGAGGGCCCGCAAGCCCCGGAAGAGGAGTTCCCCCGTGAGCTCGCTTCCGGGCTGGAGGAGAACCAGTCGTTGAAGAACCAATGCCGCGCTTCGTGCAGGGAGGACGGGGGCTGATGGGAAGAGGGGTGATGATGGTGGTGGTGGTGGTGGAAGGAGGCGGAGCTACTGTTGCCATGGTGAGGGGGAAAGCCGTTGCTAGCCGGCTGCTGCTGCTGCTGCTGCTGCTGTTGGGGAGGGAAGGACGTGTGAGGCAACATCTGAGAAAGTCTGGAACCTTGCAGGTCGTTGTGAGACGTATGCTGTTGGGAAGGAGGAAGGGAATGAGGATGGACAGGCATATGGTGGTGGTAACCGTAGGCCTCTGGCTGCACGTGCATCCTCTGCTGCTGTTGTTCTTCCTGCGAGGACGTCTGCAGATGGTCAGGATAGGGCGAGGCGCGGGGGAAAGGTGTCATAGGAGCTTCGTAATACATGAAAGCCGTGTCCAGCACTGGAGCCAGAGCCGATGGGGACGGATCTTCAGAGGAGTCGGAGTCGGCGGAGGACTCGTCACGTTCGTACATGACTAGCCCGGGCAGCTGCTGCAAGAAGGCAGGCGAACCCTGCTGCGCTGGCTCGGGCTGGGCGGGTATGTCGGCCACGCCCGGGGGCGAGGTCTGCACCGTGCTCTGGGGCGACATATGGTCCGCCGAGTGCGGGGACGTTTGCACTCCTGGCTGCGGGGACACGTGCACCGCCGCTGGCTGCTGTAGGAATGTCTGCGGCGCGACTGACGGTGGGGACGACCTGTGTCCCGTCGTCGGCTGTGGGGACGTGCGCATTGGCGGTGGTTGTGAGGACGCGTGAACCACTGATGGTGGGGACGGGTTTACCGCAGGCGGTGAGGATGTGTGCACCGTAGGCTGCAGGAACGTGTGCACCGCTGGTTCCGAGAACGAGTGCATCATTTGCTCCGGGGATGCCTTTGGCTTGGGTGAGCTACGCCCCATGTGCTGTGGGGACGCGTGCAATACCATTCCTTCTTTTCTTGTTACCTGCAATCATAACAAATTCAAAATTAACCAGTTAGCGTGGCCAGGTTGTTAGCACAAAGGACTACTGACCTACTGACCTGCAGTGTGAGTACGAATCCCCACTAATTCCATTCCAAAGCGTATTGTGTGTGTGTGTGTGTGTGTGTGTGTGTGTGTGTGTGTGTGTGTGTGTGTGTGTGTGTGTGTGTGTGTGTTTCCATCAGTTCCTAACAGAGTGGGATTTTTCGGCCCAATCAGTTCCTACCAGAATGGGATTTTCCGCCTAATCAGTTCCTACAGAGTGGGATTTTTCCGCCTAATCAGTTCCTACCCAGAGTGGGATTTTTCCGCCCCAATCAGTTCCTATCCAGAGTGGGATTTTTTGGCCCCAATCATTCTACCAGAGTGAATTTTCAGTCTAATCAGTTCCTATCCAGAGTGGGATTTTTCGGCCCCAATCAGTTCCTACCCAGATTATTTTTCGGCTCCAATTAGTTCCTATCCAGATGGGATTTTTCGGCCCAATCAGTTCCTACCCAGATTGGGATTTTTCGGCTCCAATTAGTTCCTATCCAGATTGGGATTTTTCGCTCAATTTGTTCTATCCAGATTGGGATTTTTCGGCTCCAATTAGTTCCTATCCAGAATGGATTTTTCGGCCCCAATTAGTTCCTACCCAGAGTGGGATTTTTCGGCTCCAATTAGTTCCTATCCAGATTGGGATTTTTCGGCTCCAATTTGTTCCTATCCAGATTGGGATTTTTCGGCCCCAATCAGTTCCTACCCAGATTGGGATTTTTCGGCTCCAATTAGTTTTCCCATCCAGATTGGGATTTTTCGGCTCCAATTAGTTCCTATCCAGATTGGGATTTTTCGGCTCCAATCAGTTCATACCCAGAGTGGGATTTTTCGGCCCCAATCAGTTCCAACCAAGTGGGATTTTTTCGACCCCAGTCAGTTCCAACCCAAGTGGGATTTTTCGGTCCCAATCAGTTCCTATCCAGAGTGGGATTTTTCGGCCCCAACCAGTTCGTATCCAGAGTGGGATTTTTCGGCCCCAATCAGTTCCTATCCAGAGTGGGATTTTTCGGCCCCAATCAGTTCCTACCCAGAGTGAGATTTTTCGACCCTAATCAGTTCCAACTCAAGTGGGATTTTTCGGCCCCAATCAGTTTCTACCCAGAGTGAGATTTTCGACCCTAATCAGTTCCAACTCAAGTGGGATTTTTCGGCCCCAACCAGTTCGTATCCAGAGTGGGATTTTTCGACCCCAATCAGTTCCTATCCAGAGTGGGATTTTTCGGCCCCAATCAGTTCCAACCCAAGTAGGATTTTTCCACCCCAATCAGTTCCTATCCAGAGTGGGATTTTTCGACCCCAATCAGTTCCTATCCAGAGTGGGATTTTTCGACCCCAATCAGTTCCTATCCAGAGTGGGATTTTTCGACCCCAACCAGTTCCTATCCGAGTGGGATTTTCGCACCCAATCAGTTCCTATCCAGAGTGGGATTTTTCGGCCCCAATCAGTTCCACCCAAGTAGGATTTTTCCACCCAATCAGTTCCTATCCAGAGTGGGATTTTTCGGCCCCAATCAGTTCCTATCCAGAGTGGGATTTTTTGGCCCCATCAGTTCCTACCGGAGTGGATATTTCCTCACCAAACAGTTCCTGCCCAGAGTGGGGATTTTTCGGCCCCAATCAGTTCCTACTCAAGTGGGATTTTTCAGTCCCAAGCAGTTCGTATCCAGAGTGGGATTTTTCCGCCCCATTCAGTTCCTACCCGGAGTGGGATTTTTCCACCCCAATCAGTTCCTACCCAGAGTGGGATTTTTCCACACCAATCAGTTCCTATCCAGATTGGGATTTTTCCGCCCCAATCAGTTCCTATCCAGAGTGAAATTTTTCGGCTCTATTCAATTCCTACCCAGACTGGGATTTTTCGGCTCCATTCAGTTTCTACCCAGACTGGGATTTTCCGGCCCCAACTGCCTCATACCCAGAGCAGAGTGTGCGTTCCTACCCACAGTGGGATTTTTCGGACGAGATTGACTCATGTCCAGAAACGAGTATGCTATGGACTTGTTGGGAAGACCGGACCACACAGACGTGTCTCATCCACTTCGTATATGCACCACCACCACCGCGAAAGGTGCTGCATGCTCAAATTGCCTGATCAACATCGCAGGTGTCTGTATCCTCTGGGCCTGGTTGATGCCAAAACAACACGTTACGAAAGTAAGCTTAGATATACAATCCTGTCACACAAGTTTCTATTCTAGATGGAACTCCATGGCATCATCGATATCATCCTCATTCTCGTTATTATCGCAGAGTTGTGAACACGAATAAAAAATATGTTCTTGGTTCAGTTGGTTCTTTAAATCTACTCTCATGGTGACCTTAGTTTCGGTGGGTTTGAGGTGTGTATGTTTGGACAGCCGAATTAAGCAGCGTGAGGGTAGAATATGGGTCAGCAAACAAAAGGTACAAACAAACAAACAAACAAACATACAAACAAACAAACAAAACCCCGAAAATGCCTTAAAGTGGATCAGCAATTAACACACTTTTTTTTTCTTACTGTGAGGACCCGGTTTGGTACAGAATCAGGGAGGCTACTCTCTAACTTACTGTCATTGTTATTGTTATCGTTGTTTAAAGCCCAGCCGACTGCGTAAAGCCATATCAGGGCTATAACCGCTTCAAAAGATAAAAAACTTCAACAGGAAAAAAAAAAAAAAAAAAAAAAAAAATTAAGTACACATATCAAAGCATTCGCATACAATAATTATAAGGGCATGTCCCTGGTGTTGACCACTCCGTCCAATTTATCGCTGATATCACACACACATACAGACACTTACACACACACACACACAGACACTTACACACACAGACACACATACACGTATATATATATATATATATATGTATATATATATATATATATATATATATATATATACATACATAAGCACACACACACACACACACACACACACACACACACACACACACACACACACACACACATATATATATATATATATATATATATATGTATATATATATATATATATATAAATATATACATAAGAACACATACACACGCACGCACGCTCACACGCACACACACACACGCTCGCGCGCGTACATAAATCAATACACGCTTACAGAGTCTACCCATACATACGCATACTCTGGTCATGAACAGTTCGTTACGAATAAGGAATAGTTTCACAATGTTACACGATCAGTAGTATGCTTACAGAGTCTACCCATACCTCTGGTCGTGAACATTACGTTACGTACAAGGAATAGTTTCACCACAGAGTTACATGATCAGTGGTTAACAGTGACAGTACATATCTGCTTACATATATACACCATTAGAGTATGTTGACACAGCTTACGTTCACGGCGGAGGGGGAGGGGGGGACGCGACTGTTTAATTTGAAGATGATGAAAACTATACGACCGGGCGAAACTGGACTTTAGACCTCCTGAACTGTCTCTTTCGATTTACGGCTTGTCGCATAACTGTAATCATCGGGAGGGATTTACTTTACTCCATTATACATCGATAGTCTGACTGACCCCTTAACTCTGCACAAAACTCACCCCCGGAAACGGAGCCTAGGAAGTGAAGGGAAGGGGGGGGGGGGTCAAGGGGGAGGGGGATGACGGGGGGGACAAAGGAATCATTTAGCTGACAGTACCAAAATATTCGGAACAACAGTGGCTTAAATTGTGTTCCGTTCGTTCAATCGGTTAGAGCGCTGTGGTGACAACGCGGAGGCCGTGGGGTTGAACTCCTTTTATAAATACACGCCACACGAGTTGCCCTCAAGATTATGGCAGTGCCATAAAGTTTATGCGCAGGCTTATGGTTTGTGCCACGCTCGTTTTGGATCTTCTTGCATCGTGACACATGCGCGTGGTCTTGTGAAAACTTAACCCGGAAATTGAAACCGAAGGAACAGCTTTTTTTATTTATTTATTTATTTTATTTTATTTTATACACATATCAATGATTTCACGCACATAATCTAAGAACTTAGAAGATGCCCCTGGCGATGACCACTCCGTAAAATGTATCACACAGGGGATTTAAAAAAAAAACAACCTTGAATACAAATTTAAGCATAACTAAGAACTCTAAAGCATATAATTATAAGAACGGGCCTAAATGACCTAAAATTGCGTCCGCATATCTCACCCCCTAGAGCCAAAAATGCATTTAATACATGTGCCCAATTATCAATCCTAAAAGAAAGTAGGACTTTATCGAACACATACAGGTGAATGGACCAGCAAGGCAGAAAAAGATAGGAAGAAATGGCGAAAAGCAAAGGAACAAGGCAGAAACAAAGAGAGTGACAAAAACGAGAAAATTTCGAGCACAGAATTTCCAGAAGGCAGGGATACTATTTATACTGAAAGAGCCCCCTGGCGTCCCCAGGGGGGGGGGGGGCCTAATTATTACTACACACGCAAAACAATGTGTTGGAAGCAATAACAATACAAGTATTACTAGATAACCAGATACACAAACTTACGAATGTGTTGAATACTTATAAGCACACTACTTATCCTTGATCCACAAAACAATGAATTATTTCGAAACCGACAACGATACTGTATGATAATAGATATACAACGTGTTGAAAAGAATAACCCATGCCACTATAACTAGATTACCAGATAAAGATGCACCGAGCAATTTGTTAACAGTACCCCTGTTATTAGATCCGCAATGAGCACACAGCGAAAAAGACATCCGTCGCATTCAGTCACCACGTTTTTCACTGGCCAGTTTTTCTTCTTCTTCTTCTTCTTCTTCCGGGATTGGAGGCTTCTCCTGAACTTTTAAAGTCTTGCGTGACGTCACACTCTTTTGGTTGTTTGTGTACGCACCAGTAGACAACAACAGCCCCCGCCCCCCCCCCCCCCACACACACACCGATAGACCCCTTACAACGATATATCCTTATACTGATAGATCCTTATACCGATAGGTTCCTACACCGATAGATCTTTACACAGATTGATCCTTATGCTGATAGATCCCCACACCGATAGATCCCCACACCAATATGGTGGAACTCGTGTGTACTGTAAGCAAATATGCAGAACGATAAGGAGAAAAGAGAGGGGGAGGGGGACAAGAAGAAGAGAGAGAGAGGGGGGGGGAGAGGAGAAAGGGAGAATTCACTTAAGTACAGTGAGTAGGAAAATGCATGTACCAGTATGTGTGTGCATGTTGTGTGTGTGTCTGAGAGAGAGAGAGAGAGAGAGAGAGAGAGAGAAAGTGTGTGTGTGTGTGTGGAATGTGTGTGTGCGCGCGTGTTAATGTGTGTGTGTGTGTTTGTGTGTGTGTGTGGTGTGTGTATGTATGTATGTATGTGTGTGTGCGTATGAAAGAGAGAAAGACAGACAGACAGACAGACAGGGACAGAGAGCAAGCGAGACAGACAGACAGACAGACAGGCAGACAGAGCATTAAATAATTTAATGCTGCCACGCACTGACAAGAGGACTGCCTGACACATTTAACAGAGCTGTAAACTCAAGCTCTGATATCTGAAGTTCAATTACTGTTCATAATATTAAAAAAAAAAAACCCAAAAAACCCCGAGTTGTTTGCTGTCCATCATAAATGCTTTGAACAGTCTGGTGCGTGTCAACTTAGTGTTTCATTGGTTCCCTACCCCCATCCCTACACCCACACCACCGCCCCCTTTCCATTGCAAGATCTTCAGTGACATCGCACAGGGCGTTGTGTCTGGTCAGTTAGTAGATTGTGCTCACATTGGATTGAGCGCACATGGAATTATGCGAGTGCCATTACATGAATCCACCTCGAATGGACTCTGCCCGCTGACAGATCAAATTTATCAGTACGAGGAAAATGCTCTTTCCTTTGCGTGTCCCTTCATGAATTTCCTTTTCTTTGTGTGTGTGTGTGTGTGTGTGTGTGTGTGTGTGTGTGTGTGTGTGTGTGTGTGTGTGTGTATGTCTGTGTGTGTGTGTGTGTGTGTGTGGTGTATGTCTGTGTGTGTGTATGTGTGTGTGTGTGTTGTGTGTGTGTGTGTGTGTGTGTGTGTGTGTATGTCTGTGTGTGTGTGTATGTGTGTGTGTTTGTGTGTGTGTGTATGTTGTGTGTGTGTGTGTGTGTGTGTGTGTGTGTGTGTGTGTGTGTGTGTGTGTGTGTGTGTGTGCGTGTATGCTAATTTGCAAGTCCCAAACTATATGTACACATAATCGCCATCTTCTGACAACTAACATTTTAAGCAGTTACTGGTTAACTTAAGTTCTGGCGGAGACCGTCACCCCTGTACCGTACGAAGCGGATATAAACAGTTTGAAGAAGGAGAGCATTCCAACAGTGATAACGCTGTCAATGAACGGTCGCCACTTGAAGCCTTTGACTCCCGCACCCTGTCCACCAACATTTTGCATTGTGAGCCATGCCAGCAAAGCAGAAACTTAACCCTTTGACTCCCTCACCCTTTCCACCAGCTTCCTGAAAGGGTGAGGGAGTCAAAGGTGGAAAGGGTGAAGGAGTCAAAGGGTTAAGTTTTTGCGGTTGGTAGATAGGGTGCGAGAGTCAAAGGGTTGAGTCGACAGTAAACAAGGTTGTCACCTGGTATCAGAATTCTCGCGATCTATTAACACCTATCAACGAAGGTGCGGATGGGACCCGGAGCACCAATGCCCCCGCCACTCTCGGGACACTCACCTCCCAAGCTCCCGACGCCAATGGACAGTCATTTCTTCAAGCAAAAGGGGGCTGTCCATGCGCTGCACGACCCATTTGGACCCAGTCATCAGTTGCCTTGTTTACAAACCGAATGGCAAGGTGGGGGAGATGACAAACCCCGGGACATAGCCACACAACCAGCACCAACCAGGTCCAGTCCAGCCTCTGGACCAAGAGAGAATGGGAGACACCTCTCTCGCCCCTCTCTGGTCTTCATCTCTCTTTCGGACAGCCCGGCCTTGCCACCAGCTCGCACAGCTGTCTAGCACCTTTCCCATTACTATAGTCTAGACTATAGAATGTTACGCTCGTATACAGAACCGATACTGTTATACGGTTGTGAGGCGTGGACAGTCAACACGCAAAGTCAGAACAAGATTGAGGCAGCCGAGATGTGGTTTCTTACAAGAATGTTTGAGAGTTCCATGGACAGCAAAGAAAACATACGAGACAGTCTTGATGGAAGCAGACACAAAAAGATCATTGATGATTAGGAAAAGACAGGCAACATTTATAGGCCATTTTATGGGGGAAGGGGAATTAGAGCACCTGGTCACAATACGAAAGCTGGAGGGAACGAGAGCACCAGGTAGAGGTAGACCCAGGGAGAAAATATTGGACGGATTTGCAGAGTGGCTGAGGACAGAAGGGTGGAAGATGTGCTTGCGGCAACAAAGGATAGATACATATTGAGGGCCATGATCGCCAAAGCCATGCGGCAGGGTACATGATGATGATGATAGTCTCGACATTTAATAGTCGAAAATCCCAGCGTTGTCTTACTTCAACGCGCGCTGTCATTGAACTGTCGTCACTTTAAGCCGATAGTAAACAACGCTGTCTCGCGGTATCAGAAACCTCGAGATATATCAGCACCTTTCTAGTCAGTATCTCACTGCCAGTGTTTGCTTTTGGAACTCAAGCGTCGCTACATAAATCTTCAGCTAATTCATGTAGAGAAAGCATTCAGATGATAAATCTGTTTTCTTTCCCAGATTTTGTTTACACTTATGATTAGTATTTGTTTCCTGATCACAGTAAAATGTGTTTACACTTATACAGTAGAAAATTGTGTTTACACTTATGATTAATTTGTTTCCCTATCCATGTAGAAAAATGTGTTTACACTTATGATTTTGTTTCCCGATCACAGTAGAAAGTGTGTTAACACTTATGAGTTGTCTTTGTTTCCCAATGACAGTAGGAAATGTGTTTACACTTACGATTTGTTTATGTTTCCCGATCACAGTAGAAAATATGTTTACACTATTGTTTATTTTCAATAAGTGAATATTTACACTTGTGATTTGGTTGTTCCCGATCACAGTAGAAAATTGTGTTTACACTTATGATTTTGTTTCCCGATCACAGTAGAAAATTTTGTTTACACTTATGACTCGTCTTTGTTTCCCTGTCACAGTAAAATAAAGACTAGGTAAAATATAGTCTGGATGGGCCTCAGGACCTGGCCGGCTCATGGATTTATGTGCAGGCTTTAAGGCTTGTGACAAGATCACCATACACATGACACCTGTGACGTTTGTACATAATTATGGAATTCGTACCGAGCGCAGAGGCAGTCATCTAGAGAAACTGAAACTGAAACTATGGACAGTAGGAGAGCCAACCATTGTTTGCACAAATATCAGTCAGCTTCGGAGTGCACTCAAGAGGGTTTCTTCGCACTCAGACCATTCCATATGCGCTTCACCCAGACTACGATCTGCATGTAAAATACTTGAGCCTACGCAGAACCCTATGTGCTGGCCAGATCTTGAGAAAGGTGGTGGTCGGGGGGTGGGGGTGGGTGGGAAGGGGGGGTAAGTAGGGGGTGGAAACAAAACCTACAGAATATTAACCATTTGATTCCCTCACCCTATCCACCGAGCAAAAATCTAACCCTTGGACTCCCTCACCCAATCCATCAGCTTAAACCATTTTGATTCCCTCACCCTATCCACCCTTGGACTCCCTCACCCAATCCATCAGCTTAACCATTTTGATTCCCTCACCCGATTCACCAAGCAAAAAATTTAACCCTTTTGACTCCCTCGCCCTATATCCAGCAACAACTTCCTGCAAGAAGCTGGTGAACAGGTTGAGGGAGTTAAAGGCCTTCGACTCCCTCACTCAACCCATCAGCTTCCTGCAGAAAGCTGGTGGATAGGGTGAGGGAGTCAAAGGGTTAAATTTCGCTTTGGCTGTCATGGTTGACAAACACAGGGATGCTGATGGATAGGGTGAGGGGAATCATAAGGTTATCATTCTACAGGTCTTTGGTTTCAAGACGAGTTAAGGTTTTGGTGGTGGTGGATTAGAGTTTTGGAGTCCAAGGGGTTAAGCTAACACCACCAGGATGATTGGAGCATTATGACAGGCAGTGAACAGGCCGGGCTGGGATTGAACTCGAGATACCAGAATCTGGATCTTCAGTATGCATTGCGTGAGACAGGCAGCTTGCTATCTGGCAGAAAGGAGACTCTCTCCCCTCTCTCTCTCCTCTCTCTCCTCTCTCTCTCTCTCTCTATTAATATATATAAACATATTATATATATATAAACTAATAAATATATATATATATATACAGTGTACTATGAAAGCAAGCAGATTGAAAAACGAAGGGCGTGTTAGTTGGTATGTTTTAAAGAAAATGTTCGTCAGTACTTGCGCAATCGGAGAGACTGAACATAAGGTGAGCGGTGTGTGTGTGTGTTTTGTTAAACAGTGTGTGTGTGTGTGTGTGTGTGTGTGTGTGTGTGTGTGTGTGGTGTGTGTGTGTGTGCGTGTGTATGTGTGTGTTTGTTAGAGTGTGTGTGTATGTGTGTACTTGTGTGTGCGTGTATGCTTATCTGTGCCTTGGTAACGTGTATATATATACATGTGTGTGCGTGTGTGTGTGTGTGTGTGTGGACCAGCAAGATAGAAAATGATAGGGAAGTAAGTAAGTAAAGTAAGTAAGTAAGTAAGTAAAGTAAGTAAGTAAGTAAATAAGTAAGTAAGTAAAGTAAGTAAAGTAAGTAAGTTAATGTAAGTAATAATGTAAAGTAAGTAAAGTTGTAGAAATACGTAAGTAGCATAATGTAAGTAAGTATGTAAGTAATAGTAAGTAATTAAGTATTTTAAGTAAGTATAAGTAGGTAAGTATAGTATTTTAAGTAAATAGTAGAGTAAGTTAAGTATTAGTAAGTAAAATAATAGTTAGTGTAATAAGTAATGTTTAATAAGTTGTAAGTAAGTAAGTTTAAAGTTAAGTAATAAATATACGTATAAGTAAGTAAAGTAAGTAAAGTAAGTAAATAAGTAAGTAAGTAAGTAAGTAAAGTAAGTAAAGTAAGTAATAAGTATAATAGTAAGTAAGTAAAGTAAAGTAAGTAATAGTAAGTAAGTAAGTAAGTAAGTAAGTAAGTAAAGTAAGTAAAGTAAGTAAATAAGTAATAATAAGTAAGTAAGTAAGTAAGTAAAGTAAGTAAAGAAGTAAAAGTATAAGTAAGTAAGTAAGTAAGTAAGTAAGTAAGTAATAAGTAAGTAAGTAAGTAAGTTTCCCATGTGGGGATGGATGCCGGGGGCTATTTCAATGTAAACAGTATTCCCATCTTCGGGAAAAGCTGTGCTAGAAATTTCCTCTTTTCTATCACTCTCTTTGTTTCTGCACTATTCCTTTGCTTTCTGCCATTTCTTCCTATCATCTTCTGCCTTGCTGGTCCATTCACTTGCATGTGTTAGAGAATCTTACGTACTTTTCTCTAAGATTGATAATTAGGTACATGTATTATGTGCACTTCTGGCTCAAGGGAAATGAGCTAGGCGGAAGCGATTTTAGGTCTTTTCGGTCCTTTGTAAAATTATATGCTTTAGTGTTCTTAGTTATGTTTAAAGTTGTATTCAGGTATGTTTTCTAAATCCCCTGTGTGATAAATTGGATGGAGCGTCCAACGTCAGGGTCATCTCTTTAGATTATGTGCGCGAATGCATTGATATACGTATACTTAAGTTTCTTTTCCTTTTCTTTTCTCCTGTTGAAGTGTTTGTGTGTGTATTGAAATGGTTATAGCTCTGATATGGCTCTACGCAGTCGGCTGGGCTTTAAACGAAAATAAGAATAACAATAAATAAGTAAGTAAGAACGTAAGTAAGAACGTAAGTAAGCAAGCAAGCAAGCAAGCAAGCAAGCAAGTAAGCAAGCAAGTAAGCAAGCAAGCAAGTAAATAAGCAAGCAAGCAAGCAAGCAAGCAAGCAAGCAAGCAAGTAAGTAACCAACTAGCAGTCGACAGTGATGGCGACTTGCAGGCACACAACAAAAAATAACGATAACCTTGGGAAAACCACCAGATCTCAAGTTTAAAAGAACTGGTGTGACGGAAAATGAACGGTAACCGTTTGAACTTACCAAGGGGTGTTGATAGATTAACCCTTCGACTCCCGCACCCTGTTCACAAGCATCCTGCATCAATTGCCAACCATGCTATCAAAGCAAAAGCTTCACCCTTTGACTCCCTCATCCTATCCACCAGATTCCTCCTGCGACAGGAAGCTGTGATGGTGAGGAGTCAAGGGTTGAAGGATTTTGCAGTGTGATAGGGTAAAGATCAAGGAGAGTTTTTTTTGCAGCTGGTGGATAGGGTGAGGGAGTAAAGGGTTAAGTTTTTTTTTTGCAATTGGTGGATAGGGTGAGGGAGTCAAAGGAGTAAGTTTTTGCAGTTGGTGGATAGGGTGAGGGATCAAAGGGTAAATTTTTGCAGTTGGTGGATAGGTGAGGGTCAAGGGTAAATTTTGCAGTGGTGATAGGTGAGGGTCAAAGGGGTAAATTTTTGCAGTGATAGGTGAGGGTAAGGGTAAATTTTTGCAGTTGGTGATAGTGAGGGAGCAAAGGAGTAAGTTTTTTGCAGTTGGTGGATAGGGTGAGGGAGTTAAAGGGGAAATTTTTTTGCAGTTGGTGGATAGGATGAGGGAGTCAAAGGATTTAAGTTTTTTGCAGCTGTGGATAGGGCATTTTGCAGTGGTGGAAGTGAGGAGTTCAAAGGTTTAAGTTTTTGCAGTTGGTGGATAGGGTGAGGGAGTCAAATGGTTTAAGTTTTTGCAGTTGGTGGATAGGGTGAGGGAATCAAAGGGTTAAGTTTTTTTGCAGCTGTGAGTGAGTCAAGGATAGTTTGCAGTTGTGACAGGGAGGACTTAAAGGGTAAGTTTTTGCATTGGTGGATAGGGTGAGAGAGTTAAAGGGTAATTTTTGCAGTTGTGAAGGTAGGACTTAAAGGTAATTTTTTGCAGTTGATATAGGTGGGGTCAAGTTCAAGATTTTTTTTGCAGTTGGTGATAGGTGAGGGAGTCAAAGGGATGAAGTTTTTGCAGTTGGTGGATAGGGTGAGGGAGTCAAAGGGTTTAAGTTTTGCAGTTGGTGGATAGGGTGAGGGAGTCAAAGGTTTAAGTTTTTTTGCAGTTGGTGATAGGGTGCGGATGTCAAAGGGTTAACTTTCATATCGCCAGGCAATGTAACAAGTTTCAGCGGGTTTGAAAGAAGAAGAAGAAGAAAGAAGAAAAAACATCACTCGTAGGTGAATTGACCTTGGCTGATAAGGCGTCCCCGTTTTGTGTTTGTTTGCGAGTCCGATCACTTGCTTTTTCCTTGTTTGCCGTAAAACTGATTAGGAATTCGCAAAAGTCAGCAGGTAAACAATCATCATCATCATCATCATCGTCGTCGTCGTCATCGTCATCATCATTCATCATTCATACTCATCGTCGTCGTCGTCATCGTCGCCATCATCGCCATCAACAACATCATCATCATCATCATCATCATCATCATCATCATCACCACTGTCCTAGATTTTTCAACACATCATCACAAATTCACCATCACTGTCGTCATCGTCAACAGCATGATCGTCGTCAAAATCATAATAATCATCATCATCATCATCATCATCATCATCATTACCATCATCATCATTGCTGTTTTCATAATCACAATCATCATCGTCATCGTCGTTGTTGCAGTCAGTCTTTTTTTTTTTTTTAAATCGTCAGCACACCATCATTAGTAGGCTATTGTACATTCTCAGAAATCATCATCGTCGTCGTCATCGTCGTCGTCGTCGTCGTCTGTCATTATCGTCATCATATCATCATCATCATCGTTGTCGATGGTCTAAACACAGGGCATACAATCCTCCTCATCATCATCAACGTCCTCGGTCATCGGTACATCATACGCATATATACATGTGTGTGTGTGTGTGTGTGTGTGTGTGTGTGTGTGTGTGTGTGTGTGTGAATGAGAGAGAGAGGGAGGGAGAGAGAGAGGCAGGGAGAGAAAGAGACAGACAGACAGACAGACATCCAGCCAGAGAGACTGAGAGACACAGACAGAGAGACAGTCACAGAGAGAATCAGAAATAAGTTGAATAGATAATTTGTACAGAAAGGCTAAAACACCATTTTGAGGGATATGAATATGAACATGAACACGTTGCTCTCGTTTTAAAAAATCACAGTATGATCAACAACAGTTATTCACTGAACGTAAGAAACAAACAAGACTTTTGATCACTAGAACAATAGTCACAGAGTATCAGCTATAAATTCCAGGTGGGGGGATAAACAAAGCCATCAGACCCAACAGAGAAGCAGTAAAAATTAAAAAAAAAATCTTCATTTCCAATGTTTCTCGCAACGCAGCTCATAGGAACAAAAGTTTCAGTAGAATTAACTTAGTTGACAGAAGCTGACAAGAATGATGACGTGATGGTGATGATTCTAGAGTTGAAAATGATGATGATGATGGTGACCTTACATTCATATACATACATATAATACATACATACATACATACATACATACATACACACATATATCTGTGTGTGTATCTCACATCGACGACGTTGGTAGTGATTATAATTCACACTGAGAATCTAAAACACTGACGACGATTATGATAATGCTGATGAACGTGAGATCTATGTGTCGAATATTGATGATAATGATGATGATGACGATGACGACGACGACAACGACGACGACGACGACGATGATGATGATAATGCACTTTTAGACTGTAGGATAATGATGATGTGCCGACGGTCTAGGACAGTGCTGCTGCTGCTGCTGATGGACGACGACGACGACGACGACGACGATGATGATGATGGTGATAGTGAGTCTTTTGACGAAAGCATCGACAACGATAATGACGATGTATGACGACAATGTAGGATAATGACGATGATGTGTTGACGATCTAGGACAATGAATGATAGATGACGATGACGATGATGATGATGATGATCTGAGCAGTGTTAAAAACACTGATGATGATGACAACGATGATATATGCTGAGAATGAGGGATAATGTTACAAACACAGACACACAGACACAGACATACCGACACAGACACACACACACACACACTAACACACACGATGCGAGAAGACGAGAGAGAGAAAAGAGAGAGGAGGCAGACAGAAAGACAGAGTGAGAGAGATAGAGAGAGACAGAGAGAAACACAAACAGACAGAGTTGAGAGAGAGAGTTGAGAGGGAGAGAGAGTGAGAGAGAGAGCGAGACAGACAGACAGACACAGAGAGATAGAGAGACACCACACATAGACACAGAGTTGAGAGAGTTAAGAGAGTTGAAAGGGAGAGAGAGAGAGAGAGAGTGAGAGAGAGAGAGAGAGAGAGAGAGAAGAGTGAGAGAGAGAGAGAAAGAGAGAGAGAGAGAGAGACAGACAGACAGACAGACAGAGACAGGCAGAAACAGACAGAGACAGACAGACAGACAGACAGACAGAGAAAAGCTGATTTGGCTAGACTGAAAACACTAGCAGTACAGTACCTTTCTGTCCGTCAGATGAACAGCTGGTCCTGAGTGGAGACAGACTTTCCGTGGAGCTAGCGGGGAACCTCTTTCTCACTCTCTCTGTTTCTGTGAATTACCTGCACGAAGTCCGAAAACAATGGTGGCAGTGTCCGAATGAATGGGGTACCACTGTGTCGGGTCAGTCCCCAGACGAACACAGACTAGTAGATAAAAATCCTGAATGTTACACAACCATCCTAACGACTTTTGTTCTCATCGACGAAAACTTGAAGCTTAGAATTCATCAATGAATTCAAGTTTTAATTCGGTACCGTCTCAGGAATAATGAGTGCGATGAAGCCCTGTTGATCAAACTCCAACAAACTCAGGAATAATGTCCGTTTCAGCTCAGCAAAATTCAAAAGTCTGATTGCCCAATATCTGGAGACAACGATTTTACAATGTATTTGATTACAGTTGAATAGTTAAATAAGGATTGTTAAATGAAACCTGCTTTCAGATTTCTTTTTATTCACAGTTGAAGTCCAGTGTAGCCAAACTTTACTCAGGCCCACTCAAAACAATGTTGTCCTCTCTCTGTGTGTCTCTCTCTGTCTCCAATACTGATTGAAGTTTTTCAGTAAAGTTTCTCTTCGTAGTGGTAGATTGATTGAATCGTTTTAGCCCCTAGAAGACTCAAAAACAAGTATGCACTCTCTCTCTCTCTCTCTCTCTCTCTCTCTCTCTCTCTCTCTCTCTCTGTCTCTGTCTCCAATACTGATTACAGTTTTTAGTAAAGTTTCTCTTCGCAGTGGTAGATTGATTGAATCGTGTTAGTCCCTGGAAGTCTCAAAAACAATTATGCAGATAATTTGAGACGCGGGTGTGCTGTCGTAAAGACAGCACAAAGATTGTCTATCGTTGACCAGACATTTTTAGTCGTGGTTTGAAGACTTTCTCTGTTTCTCCCACTCTCTCTCTCTCTCTCTCTCTCTCTCTCTCTTTTCTCTCTCTCTCTCTCTCTCGCTCACTTCAGTGGCAAACTTCTACAGAAAGTAATTCCACATATAAATAGCATAGCGCGCGAGTCTATCTCTCTCTCTCACATGGGTGTACGTACTAGAGCGACAAGCTGATCATGTGTGTTGCGGTGGTGTGGTTACTTTATATGCCGCTCCGAAGAGTACTTGGAAACTTGTCGTAAAAACATAACGTGACAGCGTTCGCTTCTCCTATTGGACCACGCACTCTGTCAATACGCTGGAAAAATCCCGTAGTAAAAGGTCGCTTGACTCTCAAACGTGAGCCAATCAGGGTTCTTGTGCCCGCCCCCTAGTCATGATCCTTACGCGTACGCGGTATGTCTAACGCGAAAGGCGAAGTTAATTGCCCACTCCCCTCCCTCCTCTCTCTTCACTCCCTCCTTCTTTCACCCACACCACCCTTTCCCTTCCTACTTGTGGTCCTGATAACGGAGACAGGGAGAAGAAGAAGACAAAGGTGTTGAAGACGACATATGAGAGAGAGAGAGAGAGAGAGAGAGAGATACTGACGTCTAATTTTTGGTGTTCATAACTAGCTTGACTGCAGGCAAGTCAGCTACCCCGTATTGACAAAAGGGAGAAGAGTGGCAGAATGGTTCAGACGTTCGACTGCCAATAACTAAACTCGAGGTTCCAGGGTTCGCTCCCCGTAAAGGCCTTGACTTTTCTCAGTTTGACAGGAAAATCGAACTGAGCGTCTAGTCCTTCGGAAGGGGATGAAAAACGAGTCGGACCCGTGTGCATTCTGGCTGCGCACGCAAAATATCCCACGGCAGTTGAAAATCGTGAAGAGGAGGGCATTGCTCGGCTGCCTTGGTATAAAACATTGGAGAGATGGGTTGATTTCCCAGGACCCACCCCTTGAAATCCAATTGGACGTCTAGCCTCCTTGCCTTTCTGAAATCTTGGTTAAAAAGATGTGAATATGAATATAAATTTGAAACGAGGGGGAGGGGATGGGCGCCACCCTCGTGGTGCAGTCCCCGGGAAAAGTTGAAGTCTCTGCCACCTCACTCCCCTACGGCCACAGAGTTATGTAACTATCTAGGTAGGACGCCAGGACATGGCCAACTCGTGGGTTTATGTGCAGGCTTAAGGCTTGTGCCGTGATCATTCTGGATCTTCTCCATCACATGGCGCCTGTGACGCTAGTGGATATGAATTCATTCCGAGCGCGGAGACGTCATTTTGAGAATCAAAAAAAAAATATTGACAACGTTTTCCTTTTACTTTAGCGGGGCTCGGTAATCGAGTGGCTAAGATGTCACATCCCGATCAGATGGTCTGGGGGTTCGATCCTGCCTGGGTACCTATGATTTTTCCCAATTCAACATGTGTGCAAAGTCGTTTGTGCCCAAAACCTCTATCGTGTGTTCACAGGCACACAGCATATTAACCCTTTGATTCCCCCACCATATCCATGAACTGCAAAAAAACAAAAAAAAAAAAAAAAAAAACCTCCTTGATCCTTTCATTCCCTCACCCTATCCACCAGCTTCCTGCATAGGGTGAGGGAATCAAACGGTTCAAGTTTTACGCTTTGCTTAGCATTGTTGACAATGCGGGATGCCGGTGGATAGAGTGAAGGAAGTCAAAGGGTTAATTAAGTAGGCGCGTCAAAAATCCTGTATCAACCATGTCATGTGTCTAGTGGTTGATGAAAACATGAAAACACACAGAACGCGCTCACACTCAACCAAAGACAGAGCATGCAGACTTGCGCATCAACATACCGCCTGCGAAGTGTGAGCAAAAATAACGCGCATACGCGCATCCGAGAACATTCGGCTCGCTTAACCCTTTGACTCCCTCACTCTGTGTGCCAGCATCCTGCAGTGTCAGCAGCCATGACAGCAAAGCAAAAACTTAACCCTTTGACTCCCTCACCCTATCCACCAGCTTCCTCCTGCAGGAAGCTGGTGGATAGGGGAGGGAGTCAAAGGGTTAAGTTTTTGCAAGCTAATGGACAGGCTGCGGGAGCGAAGGAGTTAAGAAATATTGCTATGATTTAATTCCTTTGACAGATGGGATTTATTTCACTGATTTGATTTGCACCACTCACAGACATGGCTGTTTTAATTTTAGAGCTGGAGTTTAACCCCCGTGGGGATACCGGAGGCTCTTTCGGTATAAATAGCATCCCCTTATTCTGGAAATTCTGTGCTAGAAAATCTCTCTTTTCTGTCAATTTCTTTGTTTGTTTGTTTTTTCTTCCTCCTTTGCGCTCTGTCATTTCTTCCTATCATTTTCTTGCCTTGCTAGTTTATTCACCTGTATGTGTTTGATAAAGTTTTACGTACTTTCTCTTATGATTGATAATTGGGTACATGTATTGAGTGTATTTTTGGCTATAAGGAAATGAGATATGCGGACGCAATTTTAGGTAACTTAGGCCCGTTTTTATATATGTTTTAGTGTCCTTAGTTATGTTTAAATGTGTATTCAGGTATGTTTTTTAGATCCCCTGTGCGATAAATTGGATGGAGTGGTCAACGCCAGGGGCATCTCCTTAGATTATGTGCGCCAATGCATTGTTATTTGTATTCAATTTTCTTTTCTCTCTCTCTCTCTCTCTCTCTCTCACTCACTCTCTCTCTCCTCTCTTTCTCGCTCACATACAGTTATATAATTATATTATTTTACTTAAAAATTAGATATAACAATTCATATTATTTTACGATGTTTAGACATTATCTCTTTATTAATGTCTTAGAAAGTGTGTAGTTCCACTTAGAACGAGAGCTAGATGTCAAAAATATCATGTATGTACTTATCGATCAGGGCTACTCTCGTAAATGAGGAATATCATCTTATTCTACATCCCTCAGTCTTCCATCGTGGGGGATGCCAGGGGCTCTTTCAGTGTAAATGGTATCCCCACCTTCTAAGAATTCTTAGCTAGAAATTTCCTCTTTTCTGTCACCGTCTTTGTTTCTCCCTTGCTCTTTTGCTTTCTGTCTCTCTTCCTATCATTCTCTCTATCTTGCTGTACCATTCAGTTGTGTGTTTTCCATAAAGGTTTCCATACTTTCTCGTAGGACTGATAAGTGTACTTTGGACTATAAGGAAATGTGAGGTGCAAAAGTAAGTTTAGGTAATTTTAGGCCAGTTTTATATATTTTTTAGCTACTTAGGTAATTTAGCCTGTTTTATATATGTTTTTAGCTACTTAGGTAATTTAGCCTGTTTTATATATGTTTTTAGCTACTTAGGTAATTTAGGACCTGTTTTATATATGTTTTTAGCTACTTAGGTAATTTAGACCATTTTTTATATGTTTTAGCGTACTTAGGTAATTTAGACCGTTTTATATATGTTTTAGCGTACTTAGGTAATTGACCAGTTTATATAGTTTTAGCGTACTTAGGTAATTTAGACCAGTTTTAATTATGTTTTTAGGTACTTGGTAATTAGGACCAGTTTTTATTATGTTTTAGCGTACTTAGGTAATTTAGCCAGTTTTATATATGTTTATCTACTTAGGTAATTTAGACCAGTTTTATATTTTTAGCGTACTTAGGTAATTTAGCCAGTTTTATATATGTTTTAGCGTACTTAGGTAATTTAGCCATTTATATAATGTTTTAGGTACTTGGTAATTTAGACCAGTTTATATTTTTAGACTTAGGTAATTACCTTTTTAATATGTTTAGTACTTAGGTAATTTAGACCAGTTTTATATATGTTTTAGTACTTAGGTAATTTAGCCGTTTTATATATGTTTTAGTACTTAGGTAATTTAGCCTGTTTTATATATGTTTTAGTACTTAGGTAATTTAGCCATTTTATATATGTTTTAGCTACTTAGGTAATTTAGACCATTTTATAATGTTTTAGCGTACTTAGGTAATTTAGACCATTTTATATATGTTTTAGTGTACTTAGGTAATTTAGACCACGTACTTAGGTAATTTAGACCAGTTTTATATATGTTTTAGTCGTTACTTAGAGTAATATTTAGACCAGTTTTATATATGTTTTTAGCGTACTTAGGTAATTTAGACCAGTTTTATATATGTTTTAGCGGTAATTTAGACCAGTTTTATATTGTTTTAGCGTACTTAGGTAATTTAGCCAGTTTATGTATGTTTTAGCGTACTTAGGTAATTAGACCAGTTTTATTATGTTTTAGCTACTTAGGTAATTTAGACCAGTTTATATGTTTTAGCTACTTAGGTAATTTAGACCAGTTTTATATATGTTTTTAGCGTACTTAGGTAATTTAGACCAGTTTTATATATTTTTAGCGTACTTAGGTAATTTAGACCAGTTTTATATATGTTTTAGCGTACTTAGGTAATTTAGACCAGTTTTATATATGTTTTAGCGTACTTAGGTAATTTAGACCAGTTTTATATATTTTTAGCGTACTTAGGTAATTTAGACCAGTTTTATATATGTTTTAGCTACTTAGGTAATTTAGACCAGTTTTATATATGTTTTAGCTACTTAGGTAATTTAGACCAGTTTTATATGTTTTTAGCGTACTTAGGTAATTTTAGACCGTTTTATATATGTTTTAGCGTACTTAGGTAATTTAGCCAGTTTTTATATATTTTTAGCGTACTTAGGTAATTTAGACCAGTTTTATATATGTTTTTAGTCGTACTTTAGGTAATTTAGACCAGTTTTATATATGTTTTTAGCGTACTTAGGTAATTTAGGCCAGTTTTATAGTATGTTTTTAGCTACTTAGGTAATTTAGCCAGTTTTATGTATATGTTTTTAGCGTACTTAGGTAATTTAGGCCAGTTTTATTATGTTTTTAGCTACTTAGGTAATTTAGCCAGTTTTATATTGTTTTTAGCTACTTAGGTAATTTAGCCTGTTTTATATATGTTTTTAGCTACTTAGGTAATTTAGCCTGTTTTATATATGTTTTTAGCGTACTTAGGTAATTTAGGACCAGTTTTATATATGTTTTAGCGTACTTGGTAATTTAGCCAGTTTTATTATTTTTAGCTACTTAGGTAATAGACCAGTTTTATATATGTTTTAGCTACTAGGTAATTAGCCAGTTTATTATGTTTTAGCTACTTAGTAATTTGACCATTTTATTATGTTTAGTACTTAGGTAATTTAGACCAGTTAATATGTTTTAGCTACTTAGGTAATTTAGACCAGTTTTATATATTTTTAGCGTACTTAGGTAATTTAGACCAGTTTTATAATGTTTTTGCTACTTAGGTAATTTAGCCAGTTTTATATATTTTTAGGTACTAGGTAATTTAGACCAGTTTTATATATGTTTTAGCGTACTTAGGTAATTTAGACCAGTTTTATATATGTTTTTAGCTACTTAGGTAATTTAGACCAGTTTTATATATGTTTTTAGCTACTTAGGTAATTTAGACCAGTTTTATATGTTTTAGCTACTTAGGTAATTTAGCCAGTTTTATATATGTTTTAGCTACTTAGGTAATTTAGCCAGTTTTATATATGTTTTAGCTACTTAGGTAATTTAGACCTTTTATATATGTTTTAGTACTTAGGTAATTTAGACCAGTTTTATATATGTTTTAGGTCTTAGGTAATTTAGACCAGTTTTATATTTTTAGGTACTTAGGTAATTTAGACCAGTTTTATATATGTTTTAGCTACTTGGTAATTTAGACCATTTTTATTATGTTTAGCGTACTTAGGTAATTTAGACCAGTTTTATGTATTTTTTAGCGTACTTAGGTAATTTAGACCAGTTTTATTATTTTTAGCGTACTTGGGTAATTTAGACCAGTTTTATATATGTTTTAGCGTACTTGGTAATTTAGACCAGTTTTATTTTTTAGGTACTTGGTAATTTAGACCAGTTTATTATGTTTTAGCTACTTAGGTAATTTAGACCAGTTTATTATGTTTTAGCTACTTGGTAATTTAGACCAGTTTTTTATATTTTTTAGCGTACTTAGTAATTTAGACCAGTTTTATTTTTTTAGCTACTTAGGAATTTAGACCAGTTTTATTGTTTTAGCGTACTTGGTAATTTAGACCAGTTTTTATATATTTTTAGCGTACTTAGGTAATTTAGACCGTTTTATAATGTTTTAGTGTACTTAGGTAATTTAGACCAGTTTATATATGTTTTAGTGTACTTAGGTAATTTAGACCAGTTTTATATATGTTTTAGTGTACTTAGGTAATTTAGACCAGTTTTATATATGTTTTAGTCGTACTTAGGTAATTTAGGCCAGTTTTATA
>CM060315.1:53909134-53911634 GCA_030674185.1 Monoplex corrugatus
GTAATGTTGGCTGATAAAAAATATGTCGCCATCATCATCATCATCATCCATGTGCCCTGCCGCATGGTGTTGACGATCATGGCCCTCCATACGAACTTATCCCCCGTCGCTGCAAGTACCATCTCCCACCCTCTCTGTCTTCAGCCACCCTGTAAGTCCATCCAATATTTTCTCCCTGGGTCTACCTGGTGTTCTCTTTTCCTTCAGCTTTCCTGTTGTAACCAGGTGTTCTAATTCCCCTTTTCTCATAATATGTCCTATAAATGCTACTTGTCTTTTCCTAATCTTCTCTATTAATGATTTTCTTGTGTCTGCCTCCTTCAAGACTGTTTCGTTTGTTTTACATTCTTCTTAAAAACCACATTTCAGTTGCCTCAATTTTGTTCTGACATACCATGAATACCGATGGCTGATAAGAATATGTACATGATATAAACTACTACTATTGGGTGATAAGAATACGTGCATACTATAAGTTACTACTCTTGGGTGATAAGAATACGTGCATACTATAAGCTACTACTATTGGGTGATAAGAATACGTGCATACTATAAGCTACTACTATTGGGTGATAAGAATACGTGCATACTATAAGCTACTACTATTGGGTGATAAGAATACGTGCATACTATAAGCTACTACTATTGGGTGATAAGAATACGTGCATACTATAAGCTACTACTATTGGGTGATAAGAATATGTACATACTATAATCTACTACTCTTGGGTGATAAGAATATGTACATACTATAATCTACTACTCTTGGGTGATAAGAATATGTACATACGATAATCTACTACTTCAGTGATAATATGTACATACTATAATCTATACTCTTGGGTGATAAGAATATGTACATACTATAATCTACTACTCTTGGGTGATAAGAATATGTACATACTATAATCTACTACTTCGGGTGATAAGAATATGTACATACTATAATCTACTACTCTTGGTGATAAGAATATGTACATACTATAATCTACTACTGTCGGGTGATAAGAATATGTACATACTATAATCTACTACTCTTGGGTGATAAGAATATGTACATATTACTATACTATATTAACTAATCTACTACTGTCGGGTGATAAGAATACTCTATATCTACTACTTTGTATAATATTACTTTATAATCTACTGTCGGGTGATAAGAATAGTAATACATATCTACTATCTGTATAAATCTACATACTAATACCTTTGGGTGATAAGAATATGTACATATTTATAATCTACTACGTGTTGGGTGATAAGAATACGTACATACTATAATCTACTACTCTTGGGTGATAAGAATACGTGTATAAGTAACTCTTTGATAAATTACATACTAATTACTACTTGGGTGATAAGAATAGTACATACTATAATCTACTACTCTGGGTGTAGTACGTGCATATTAGATACTTGATAAGAATACGTGCATACTATAATCTACTACTCTTGGGTGATAAGAATACGTACATACTATAATCTACTACTCTTGGGTGATAAGAATACGTACATACTATAATCTACTACTCTTGGGTGATAAGAATATGTACATACTATAATCTACTACTCTTTGGGTGATAAGAATATGTACATACTATAATCTACTACTCTTGGGTGATAAGAATACGTGCATACTATAAGCTACTACTCTTGGGTGATAAGAATATGTACATACTATAATCTACTACTGTCGGGTGATAAGAATATGTACATACTATAATCTACTACGGTTGGGTGATAAGAATAGTACATACTATAATCTACTACTGTCGGGTGATAAGAATACGTACATACTATAATCTACTACGTCGGGTGATAAGAATATGTACATACTATAATCTACTACTCTTGGGTGATAAGAATAGTACATACTATAATACTACTGTCGGTTGTGATAAGAATACATACATACTATAATCTACTACTGTCGGGTGATAAGAATACGTACATACTATAATCTACTACTCTTGGGTGATAAGAATACGTGCATACTATAAGCTACTACTCGTGGGTGATAAGAATATGTACATACTATAAGCTACCACAAGGCATTAGAATAGACGGAGAATACCTCAGTCGCTTCAGGTTTGCTGACGACATTATCATCTTTCAAGCGAGTCTCAAGCAACTGCAGAATATATGAATGAGCTAAATGAATGCAGTAAAAAGGAGAACCAACAGTAAACTTGAAGAAAACAAAAATTACGGTCAACAACTGCATCGAAGACCTAGTCGGAAAAGTAACGATCGAAAACGAAGAGCTAGAATGGTTGACCACTACATCTACAGGCCAACGCATCTCAGCAGAATCCTCCTCTAAAGAGGAAGAAATCAAGCGTAGGATAACCCATGGCTGGCAAGTGTTTGGAAGAGCAAGTTCGGTTTTCAAGAATGAAAAAATTCCAACTGTCCTGAAAGAAAAGTCCCATGATCAATGCTTTTTGCCCACAGTCACCTACGGTGCAAAACGTGGAATCTCACGAAAAAAAAAAAC
>CM060315.1:53916634-53926634 GCA_030674185.1 Monoplex corrugatus
GTGTGTGAGTGAGTAAGAGAGAGAGAGAAAGAGAGAGAGACAGAGACAGAGAGAGACAGAGAGAGTGTGTGTGTGTGTGATGTGTGTGTGTGTGTGTATGTGTGTGTGTGTGTGTGTGTGTGTGTGTGTGTGTGTGTGTGTATGTGTATGTGTGTGTGTGTGTGTGTGTGTTTATGTTCGTGTTAGTGTGTGTGTGCATGTGTGTGTACGTGTGCTTGTGTCTCTCTGTCAGTCTGTCTGTCTGTCTGAAGGCATTTGTGTCTCAGTATCTGATAAAACAACATGAAATTTCGAACATAAAAACGACTTCTTATAATCTTTCAATTTGTGTCAAAATTGATGACCAAGGTCAAAGTCACAACGGTCAATAGTCAAACTCACTCAAAATGCTCATTTCCCAATAACAAAAACAGGAACTTCAATAAAATTTGACACACAGATGTACCTTGTACTATACAGTAATATGCTTTACTTTTATTGAAATCCATCAACGGTCAAAAATTGCGAGGGAAAATTCTGCTTTTCTTTTTCTCTCTGTATTTGTTGTTTTAAATAAAGAAAAATTAAATAGTGATTTCTTTTCAATCCAAAGTTTCGGAGTATATTTTACGGCACACTGTAAAAGGTAGACCTAAACTATACTTAAAAAGGAAATATACTTCGAGGAGATAGACTTCCAGGGAATAGGCTTCAAGGGAATAGACCTTGCGAGCCGATCTCACTGAAACCGAGGTAAAGGCAAAATCACCACGGACGAAACCCCGCTGACAATATCCTCACTGGATAAAATCCCACCCAGTGTGTTCATATTTTTGACAGTGAACAATGATTGGATATGTCTTATACTCCGGGGATAGAGAGAGGTGGGAGGGAGGGAGAGAGAGAGAGAGGCAGAAAGAGAGAGGGTGAGGCAGAGAGAAAGAAGAGAGAGGTACACAGACAGACAGACAGACAGACAGAGACAAAAGGCAGACAGACAGATAGAGGCACGGACAGACAGGAGAGAGAGAGAGAGAGAAAGAGAGAGAAGAGACAGAGACACAGAGACAGACAGAGACAGACAGAGACGACAGAGACAGACAGAGACAGACGGAGACAGACAAACAAAGAGACAGATAGAGACACAGAGAGAGACAGAGAGAAAGAACTGGAGTGAGTAACCCATACCGGCTGAGAAAACGTTTTACCCATACCCACAAGTTGGTGACAAATCATGCCGGGGTAACAAATAGTGTCGTGAGCACAAATGTTAGAGACGTTTCGTAACCCGGGTGAGATATTATGTCGGGTGAGAAATCGTGAAGCAACACCTTTCCCTTCCCCATCCCCTCTCCATGTCAATATTTTAGCAGTTAATAGGGCCATACATACTTACTGTTGCTTAAAGCCCAGCCGACTCCGAGGAGCCATATCAGGGCTATAACCATCGAATAAAAAATGTCCACACTTCACTGGAGAAAAAACAAACAAACAAACAAACAAACAAAAACTTACCAACAAACAAACAAACAAACAAACAAAATAAACCGAAAACGGAAAAGAAAATTAAGTACACATTTCAATACATTCGCGCACATAACTTAAGGATATACCCCTAGCGTTGACCACTCTGCCCAATATACCTATATACAAATGTAAATACAAATAATCACTCTTAAACATACACATAAAAACTGGCCTAAATTAACTGAAATTGCTTCTGCGTATCACATTTCCTTAGAGTCAAAAAATGCACTTAACACATGTACCCAAGTATCAATCCAGAGAAGAAGTACGTAAGACTTTCTTGAACACATACAGGTGAAGGACCAGCAAGACAGGAAATGATAGGAAGAAATGACAGAAAGCGAAGACCCGAGGCAAAAACAAAGAGAGTGACAGAAAAGAGGAAATTTCTAGCACAGAATTTCCAGTTCGGTTTCTCGGTTTTTAATTTTTCCTTCGACACCCACCTCAGGTGATATGGCCGACGGGGATAACATCCCAGGGAAGTGGGGGAGGGGGACTTATCTAATCCTATACTGACACCACCAGAACAACAATGATGTTAAGATGGGACAGTGAGATGGCCAATTTTAATATAGCGCACCCCGGGATTCGAACCCACAACCATTAGCATGTGAATCCGAAGCTCAAACCAGTTGAGCTACTGGGGCCAGCCCCTCTTGAATGAATGTGATGTTTGTGTGAAATAGGCCAGTTTTTCTTTTTTTTGTTTTGTTTTGAATATAGAATTTCCAGACAGTGGGAACACTATTTGTACTGAAAGAGACCCAGGCATCCCCACGGGGGAGGTTGTACATACGCCCAAGGGGACCTACGAGGTGACATATGGCAGACTGGGTTGGAATGTGCAATAACGGAGTTGTTCGAGTGTGACTCTTAACCCTTTGACTGGGTTGGAATGTGCAATAACGGAGTTGTTCGAGTGTGACTCTTAACCCTTTGACTGGGTGGAATGTGCAATAACGGAGCTTGTTCGAGTGTGACTCTTAACCCTTTGACTGGATGGAATGTGCAATAACGGAGTTGTTCGAGTGTGACTCTTTACCCTTTGACTGGGTGGAATGTGCAAAACGGAGTTGTTCGAGTGTGACTCTTAACCCTTTGACTGGGTGGAATGTGCAATAACGGAGTTGTTCGAGTGTGATCTTAACCCTTTGACTGGGTGGAATGTGCAATAACGGAGTTGTTCGAGTGTGACTCTTAACCCTTTGATTCCCTCATCCCATCCGCCCGCATTCCACATTGTCAGCCATGGCAACGAGGCAAAAACTTAATTAACCCTTTCACTTCCTCACCCTATGCACCGACTTCCAAGCAGGAAGCTGATGGGGTTAGGGTAAGGGAGTGAAAGGGTTAAGTTTTTGCAGCTGGTGGATAGGGTGCGGGTGGTGGTGGTGAAGGGTTAACTCTCTTGCTGCTATTACAGTTCTTCTTCTGCTGCTGCTGTTCTTGCTGTTCCAGTTGTAGCAGTGATACTGGTAAAAGTAGGAGTAGTAACAGTAGAAGTAGTTCATATCATCATCATCATGATCATCATCTCATCAGGTGCCTGCCGCATGGCGTTGGAGACCATGGACTTCCAACCATCTCTATCTCTTGTTGCCCCTAGCATCTTCCCCACCCTCCTCATCCCCAGCCACTCCGCAAGTCCGTCCAGCATTTTCTCCCTGGGTCTACCTGGTGCTTTCTTTCCCCCAGCTTTCCCGTTGTGACCAGGTGCTCCAAATCCCCTTTTCCCCATACAAATGGCATGTAAATGTTGCCTGTCTTTTCCTAATCCTTCCTTATGAGTGATCTAATATTTGTATCTGCCTCCATCAAGACTGTCTCGTTTGTTTTCTTTGCTGTCTATGGAACTCTCAACATTTTTCTTAGAAACCACATGTCGGCTGCCTCAATCTTGTTCTGGCTTTGCTTGCTGACTGTCCACGCCTCGCATCCGTACAACAGTATTGGTTCTATATAACATTCAAGGACTCTCTTTCTGATGTTAATTGATAGGCATTTGTTGAGGATAACAAGAGACGGCACTCGTTATAGAGGAAGACAAAAACTAGATGGAGAGACGATCTGGAAGGATTTGACAAGAACTGGAGAGTACAAGCGCTGGAACGAAGTGAATGGAAGCAGCTGGGGAAGGCCTACCGCCCTACAACGGACTTTCGACGGCTGAAAGAAGAAGTTGCAGTAGGAATAGATACTGTAGTTAGCGGTAGTGGAGTTTTGCGGTTCGTTCAAGAGAAATTTATCGCAGCCGGACAATCCTTACGCGCTCTACCCAAATCTGCCAGCCATTATCTGTAGACTTCCCTGAGCCTGTGCAAAACCTTATGCGCTGGGAAGGTATTTGAAAAGGGGTTAGGGGGATGGGGAGGTGGAGAAGGAACCTATGAAACTCTAAGCTGAGACTACCAGAATTATGGAAACATTAAGATGGGCAGCGAACTGACCATTTTATTTATGCTGCAGGGAGGGGGGGGAGGGGGGCGGTAGAGGGGGCGAATGGGGGAGGGGGGAACTGAACTCTAACTCTTGAGTTCACGGTTCTATCCAAAGTAATGGTTATATTGTTATTGTTATAGTTGTTTAAAGCCCAGCGGACTACGTAAAGCCATATCAGGGCTATAACTGCTTCAAAACATACAAAACTTCAACAGGAAAAAAAAAAGGAAAAGAAAATTAAGTACGCATATCAATCCATTCGCGCACATAATCTAAGGACATGCCCCTGGCGCCTGGCGCCAATTTATCGCACAGGGGATTTTAAAAAACACACCTGAAAATAAATTTAAGCATGCCTAAGGACACCAAAACATATATAAAAACAGATATAAATTATTTTTTAAATTGCTTCAGAAGTAAAGGTAATAGTATTAATGGCAATAACAGTAACAGTAGCAGTTGTTTCTGTAGTAATAGTAATAGTAGTAACAGTAGCATTGTTTCTGCAGTAATGGTAATAGTAATAACAGTAGTACTTGTTGTAGTTATTGTTGTAAATGTATGGGTGTTGATGCCTAGCCTGCCTACTACTGCTGCTACTAATATTGTTTCTACTGGTGCTGTTGCTGCTGTTGTTGTTGTATGACGGAGGAGAGATACAGTGGTTAAAACACCCACCAACGATGTGGAAAAGCTGGGTTCGAATAACAGATCGGACAGACAATTTTGGTTCACCCACTCCGTCCACTAGATTTTGAAAAAATGGTCTGGTGCTAGTCTTTCGGATGAGATAAACAAATCAAGGGTCCGTGTTCAGTTTGTGTTTTGCACACGTTAAAGATCCTACAGCGACAAAAGATTTTGTCCCTGGCAAACTTTTGCAGACAAATCCACTTTCACTGATGAACGAAATACATTTATACAGTAAAAAAACCAAAAACACACACACACATACATACACACACACACACACACACACACACACACACACACACACACACCACACACACACACACACACCCTCAAAACAAACATACAAACAAAAACAAACAAACAAACAACAACAACAACAAAGCAGCAACAACAACTACAAAACAAAAACAAACAAGCAAACAAACACCTCGCCAAAACACACACACACACACACACACGCACACGCACATACACACTCTCTCCCTCTCTGTCTTTCTCTGTCTGTCTGCCTGTCTGTCTCTCTCTCCCTCTCTCTCTCTCTCTTTCTCCCTCTCTCTCTCTCCAAACTTTGGAGCGCCTTAGAATGGCGAAGCACTATCTTCAGAGGAAACAACCCGCGTCAGACGCAGAAAATTCCGCTTTAAAAAAAAAAGAAAAAAAAGAGTCCACCTCATTCCGATCTGATGTTTTCGTTGCTGCTGTTTCTGTTTTCACTGGTGCTACTTACCGCTGCTGTACTGGTCCTCCTGTTGGTGTTGCTAATACCGCCTGCGCTTACAGTGCTCCAGAAGTGACACACACATGTCCTGCAAGCTTTTAGTCTTTAGGGGATAAGATTGCTGTTTATGGTGAGTGGCATGGTTAACTCAACACGACAAATAAGTTGTGTGTTGCTATGGCTGAATGAATACGGACTGATTTTAAGGTCACGATGACAATAACATGTGCACGTGCTCATGCACGCACGCGCAAGCGCACGCACACACAAACACACAACCTCGCGCGCGGGCGCGGGCGCGCACACACAGACACACAGACACACAGACACAGCACGCACACACATACACACATACATAGTGCACAACACACCACCATACCACACCGCAGCAAACACAGTGTATCACAACACACACACAACACACCACACATACACACACACTACACACACACACACACACACACACACACACACACACCACACCACACAACTAACTACAACACACACAACACACACACACATACACAACACACACACAACACCACACACAACACACAAACACACACACACACACACACACACACACACACACAACACACACAAAACACACACAACACAACACAACACACACAACACACACACACCCACACACACACACACACACACCACACAACACACACACACACACACACACACACACACAACACACACACACACAACACACACACCACACACACACACACACACACACACACAACACAACAACACACACACACACACACACACACACAACACACACACCAAAACACACACAACCACCAACACAAACACACACAACACAACACACACACACACAACACACACACACACACACACACAAACAACACACACACACACCAAACACACACAACACACAACACACCACAACACACACCACACACACACACCATTAATGGCCACATCAGAGCTGTGACCACGCCACAAAGAAAGGTCACAGTTACAATCTATCACCACCTTAACAAATTACGTAAGTCAATATTCATAATTACACCAGCCATCATATCACAAGGCATAAACGTCCATATCAATGATAGACCCAACTAAAAGCACATCTCTCCTTTCCTGAAATTATATCAGATGAACGAAAACGATTTCTCTCTCTCTCTCTCTCTCTCTCTCTCTCTCTCTCTCTCTCTCTCTCTCTCTCTCTCTCTCTCTCTCTCTCTCTCTCTCTCTCTCCCCTCTCTCTGTCTGTCTTTCTTTCTTTCTGTCTATCTCTCTGTCTGTCTGTCTGTGTCTCTGTCTGTGTCTGTCTATCTGTCTGTCTGTCTGTCTGTCTCTCTCTCTCTCTCTTGTCTGTCTCTCGTATATAATTATGGATGAAGCATATTATCAGACATACGTGTGTGTGCTATCATGTCTCTGTTGTCCGTCTCTTTGTCTGTATGTTTCTCTCTTTCATGACTATAGACGAAGCACATCATCTCTCTCTCTCTCTCTCTCTCTCTCTCTCTCTCTCTCTCTCTCTCTCTCTCTTCTCGTCCTCTCTGTCTCTCTCTATCTCTCTGTCTCTGTCTCTGTCTGTCTCTCTGTCCTCTGTCTGTCTCTCTTTCTTAAGGATTATTGCACTCAGGCAGGTTACTTTCGTGCTCACCTTTCTCTCTCTCTCTCTCTCTTTCTCTCTCTCTCTCTCTCTCTCTCTCTCTCTCTCTCTCTCTCTTTGTTGTTGTTTTGGTCCCATTTTCTACGCCACCTTAATGGCCACAGAAGCTGGTACAATTTTTCTACAATGCGGTGATGATGATGCCGATGAGGATGATAATCATGATGCTATGGAGTTCCATTTAGGATTGAGACAGCGCGACAGGGCTGTACTCTACGCTTACTATCATAATATATCCTAGCGTCAACCAGGCCCGAGAGATCCAGACACCCGCGGTGCTGGTCAAGAGATTTGAGCAACATCCTCAATGACGTATCCTTGAAGTGGATGAGACTCGACTGTGTGGTCCCAGTTTTCCCAATGAGCCCATAGCACGCCTAATCTGGGTAGGATCCGGTTTAGAGCGAAAAAAATCCCACAATGATTTTTGAAGGGACTGATGGGGATTCGAACCCACAGCCTTCCAGTCGGTAGTCCGTTGCGTTAACCACTACACCACTGATTTCTCTTAATCAAGAAAGCAAAAATTATTTTCCGGAGCAACTTCTTCACGAAATAAAGTCTTCAGTGTGTCTGCTATAAAATATTTTTGTCTGGTGCCATGCTGTTCCCAGCAGTCAAGGAACAAGTGTTTCATAGTAAGACTCTCGCCACAAGCCACGCATTAAGGAACTTCTCCTTACAATGGAAACGTGTGAGAAGCTGAGGAAGCAGGGACCTTGTGTTTAGCCTACATAGCAATAAGACGTCTTCCTTTGAACAAACGTCTTCCTTTTAACAGCAAACGTCTTCCTTTCAACAAACGTCTTCCTTTAACAGCAAACGTCTTCCTTTCAACAGTCTTCCTTTCAACAAACGTCTTCCTTTCAACAGTCTTCCTTTCAACAAACGTCTTCCTTTCAACAGTCTTCCTTTCAACAAACGTCTTCCTTTCCACAGTCTTCCTTTCAACAACAAACGTCTTCCTTTCAACAGTCTTCCTTTCAACAGTCTTCCTTTTAACAAACGTCTTCCTTTCAACAGTCTTCCTTTCAACAAACGTCTTCCTTTCAACAGAGTCTTCCTTTCAACAACAAACATCTTCCTTTAACAAAGTCTTCCTTTCAACATCTTCCTTTCAACACAAACGTCTTCCTTTCAAACAGATGTCTTCCTTTCACAACAAACATCTTCCTTTCAAACAAGTCTTCCTTCAACAACGTCTTCCTTTCAACACAGATTCTTCCTTTCAACAACAAACTCTTCCTTTCAACAGACGTCTTCCTTTCAACAACAACATCTTCCTTTCAACAGAGTCTTCCTTTCAACAACAAACATCTTCCTTTCAACAACAGACGTCTTCCTTTCAACAACAACATCTTCCTTTCACAACAGACATCTTCCTTTCAACAACAACGATCTTCCTTTCAACAAACGTCTTCCTTTCAACAACAACATCTTCCTTTCAACAACAAACGTCTTCCTTTCAACAGACGTCTTCCTTTCAACAACAAACATCTTCCTTTCAACAACAAACAGTCTTCCTTTCAACAACAACGTCTTCCTTTCAACAACAGACATCTTCCTTTCAAAACAGACGTCTTCCTTTCAACAACAAACGTCTTCCTTTCAACAACAGACATCTTCCTTTCAACAACAGACATCTTCCTTTCAACAACAAACGTCTTCCTTTCAACAACAGACATCTTCCTTTCAACAACAAACGTCTTCCTTTCAACAACAAACATCTTCCTTTCAACAACAGACGTCTTCCTTTCAACAACAGACGTCTTCCTTTCAACAACAGACGTCTTCCTTTCAACAACAGACGTCTTCCTTTCAACAACAGACATCTTCCTTTCAACAACAAACGTCTTCCTTTCAACAACAAACATCTTCCTTTCAACAACAGACGTCTTCCTTTCAACAACAGACATCTTCCTTTCAACAACAAACGTCTTCCTTTCAACAGACATCTTCCTTTCAACAACAAACGTCTTCCTTTCAACAGACATCTTCCTTTCAACAACAGACATCTTCCTTTTAACAACAGACATCTTCCTTTCAACAACAGACATCTTCCTTTCAACAACAAACATCTTCCTTTCAACAACAAACATCTTCCTTTCAACAACAGACATCTTCCTTTCAACAACAGACGTCTTCCTTTCAACAACAGACATCTTCCTTTCAACAACAAACATCTTCCTTTCAACAACAAACATCTTCCTTTCAACAACAAACGTCTTCCTTTCAACAACAGACATGTTCCTTTCAACAACAAACGTCTTCCTTTCAACAACAGACATGTTCCTTTCAACAACAAACATCTTCCTTTCAACAACAAACATCTTCCTTTCAACAACAGACATCTTCCTTTCAACAACAGACATCTTCCTTTCAACAACAGACATCTTCCTTTCAACAACAAACATCTTCCTTTCAACAACAAACATCTTCCTTTCAACAACAAACATCTTCCTTTCAAAACAGACATCTTCCTTTCAACAACAAACATCTTCCTTTCAACAACAAACATCTTCCTTTCAACAACAACGTCTTCCTTTCAACAACAGACGTCTTCCTTTCAACAACAGACATCTTCCTTTCAACAACAAACGTCTTCCTTTCAACAACAGACATCTTCCTTTCAACAACAGACGTCTTCCTTTCAACAACAAACATCTTCCTTTCAACAACAGACATCTTCCTTTTAACAACAGACATCTTCCTTTCAACAACAGACGTCTTCCTTTCAACAACAGACATCTTCCTTTCAACAACAGACATCTTCCTTTTAACAACAGACATCTTCCTTTTAACAACAAACGTCTTCCTTTCAACAACAGACATCTTCCTTTCAACAACAAACGTCTTCCTTTCAACAACAAACGTCTTCCTTTCAACAACAGACATCTTCCTTTCAACAACAGACATCTTCCTTTCAACAACAAACATCTTCCTTTCAACAACAAACGTCTTCCTTTCAACAGACGTCT
>CM060315.1:53929134-53934134 GCA_030674185.1 Monoplex corrugatus
ACAAAAATATATGTATACGCACACCTCCGCATACATACACAAACAAAAGGAATTATAAGCTTACGATCAAGAAGTGGATGACGTTCAACAAACTTCAGCTTAATGACGACAAGACAGAAGCTATCCTCATTGGCACCCGTCAGAAACTTTCTCAGCTGCCTCTCTTTCTCTCCCATTATGTAACACATTAGTCCCATTTTCTGATTCAGCTAAAAACCTTGGTGTCTGCATTGACTCTACCCTCTCCATGAACAACTTTGTTTCTCAAACTGCCAGATCTTGCTACTATCATCTCCATCGTATAAGGCTGATCAGGAAGTATCTCTCTGTCGAAACAACTGCAAAACTCGTTCTCTCCTTCATAATGTCTCGCATTGACTATTGCAATTCACTCCTGTCTGGTCTTCCTGCCTCCACCATTCACATCCTACAGCGCATTCAAAACGATGCTGTACGCCTTGTACTCAAAAAGAAAAAAGCTGACCGCATATCTCCTCTCCTGGCACAACTTCACTGGTTCCCTGTATCAAAGCGCATACAGTACAAACTAGACACCATGTGCTACAAAAGCCTCAATAACGCAGCCCCCGATTACCTGTCAAGCCCACTTGAGATCTATGTTCCCTCACGTACCCTCCGCTCTGCCTCCGATCTTCTGACTTTTCGCTTTCCACGCACTAAGCTCAATACCTATGGTCCACGAGCCTTCTCTGTTTCTGGTCCACTCTCCTGGAACAAACTTCCTCTCTCAGTCCGTCAGCAACCTACTTTTGTCTCCTTCAAGTCCGCTCTCAAAACTCACCTTTTCTCCTCCGCATAAAATCCTAACCTCACTCACCCCCCCCCCCCCCCTCTGCAGCCTGTCTCCGCTCGGAGGGGAATCACATGGTTATAATATATAATTGTATATGCTATGCTCTCTATAATTTTCCATTGCTTTTATTCTTGCTTTTATTGCTTTTATTCTTTCTCCCCATTTATAGCCATGCGTGTGTGTGTGTGTGTGTGTGTGTGTGTGTGTGTGTGCGTGCGTGCGTGCGTGTGTGTGCGTGCGTGCGTGCGTGCGTGCGTGCGTGTGTGTCTGTTTCAGCGCTTAGATTTGATTTTATCAAGATTTTGCGCTATATAAATATTGTAATTATTATTATTATTATTAAGTGAATGGGGAAAAAAATAGGATAGGCCGATGTAAAGTGGATTGCACCTAATGCAACAAATCCAATCAGATCTTGGAAAAGACAGAAGAAAACCCATCCTAATCCAACAATCAAGGGGCTGAAAGGAAAGCCGGAGTACCCGGAGAAAAAGCCCTTAGATGCAGCTGAGCCCGTTTTGTGAAACAGGAATTGTGACTGGTGAAAATCAAAAAGCATCAACATGTGTAAGCAGCCGCAAAGCCAAGACCCCACTGAAGTGGGGTGTGAAGAAGAAAAAAAAAAGAAAGACAAGACAAGACAAGGCAAAGAAAGACAAGACAAGACAAGGCAAGGCAAGGCAAGGCAAGGCAAGGCAAGACAAGGCAAGGCAAGGCAAGGCAAGGCAAGACAAGGCAAGGCAAGGCAAGGCAAGACAAGGCAAGGCAAGGCAAGACAAGACAAGGCAAGGCAAGGCAAGACAAGACAAGACAACGCAAGGCAAGGCAAGACAAGGCAAGGCAAGGCAAGGCAAGACAAGACAAGGCAAGAGAAGGCAAGGCAAAGCAAGACGAGGCAAGACAAGACAAGACGAGGCAAGACAAGACAAGACAGGACATGGCAAGACAAGACAAGACAAGACAGGACAGGACAGGACAAGGCAAGTCAAGACAAGACAAGACAAGACAGGACAAGAAGACAAGACAAGACAAGCAAGACAAGACAAGAAGACAAGGCAAGGCAAGGCAAGGCAAGGCAAGGCAAGGCAAGGCAAGGCAAGGCAAGGCAAGGCAAGGCAAGGCAAGGCAAGGCAAGGCAAGGCAAAGAATAAATGCAGAAAACTTCATAGAAAAATCAAATGAGTATTGATCTTTCTGTAAAGTTTTGTGCATGTAACGTCATGGAAGTTGAATAAGGGTTTTTCTATTAAGTTTTGTCATTTATTCTTTCTCTTTTATTTACCTTCTTAGCTGAACATTTGTACTTGCCTTGCGTGGTTTGCCTTGCCTTGCTCTTGCCTTGCCTTGTCTTGCCTTGCCTTGCCTTGCTTGCCTTTGCCTTGTCCTGTTGCCTTGCCTTGTCCTTGTCTTGTTTTGCCTTGCCTTGCCGTTGCTTGCCTTGCTTGCTTGCCTTGCCTTGCCTTGCCTTGCCTTGCCTTGCTTGTCTTGCCTTGCCTTGCCTTGCCTTGCCTTGCTTGCTTGTTTGCCTTGCTTTCTTGCCTTGCCTTGCCTTCTTGCCTTGTCTTGCCTTGCCTTGTCTTTCCTTGCCTTGCCTTGTCTTGCCTTGTCTTGCCTTGCTTGCCTTGTCTTATCCTTGCCTTCTGCCTTGCCTTGTCTTGCCTTGCCTTGTCTTGCCTTGCCTTGCCTTGTTTGCCTTGTCTTGCCTTGCCTTGTCTTAGCCTTTTGCTTGCCTTGCCTGTTCTTGCCTTGCCTTGCTTGCCTTGGCTTTACCTTGCCTTACCTTGCCTTGCCTTGCTTTGCCTTGCCTTGCCTTGCTTACCTTGCCTTGCCTTGCCTTGCCTTCCTTGCCTTGCATTCATTACTTGTTTCGTTTCTGGTTCTTTATGTTGTTTGTGTGTCGTGTGGTTGTGTGTGTGTGTGTGTTGTGTGTGTGTGTGTGTGTGTGTGTTGTGTGTGTGTGTGTGTGTGTTTGTGTGCGTGCGTGTGTGTGTGTGCGTGTGGGCGTGGTGTGGTGCGTGCGTGTGTGTGTGTGTGCGCGTGTACTTGTGGTGTGGTGTGTGTGTGTGTGTGTGTTTCTGGTTTTGATTAACCCTTTGACTCCCGCACCCTAAATATACCAGCTGCTAGCATGGTTGGCAAAACAGGATGCTGATGGACAGGGTGCGGGAGTCAAAATGTTAAGAGAGCTCAGACAAAAGTTTGTGGAAGCAGCATAGCAACTTAAATTTTCTAATTTTTGTTTTTTCTTTTCTTTTCTCCTCCCCATTCCCACTTGGGTTAGGCAGCTGGTGGAGAGAGGAGGAAGTCAAAGGGTTAAGTTTAGTTTTCGCTGTTGGTGGATAGGTTGTGGAAGTCAAAGGGTTAACCACTCTACTACGGCGCCCGTCTTGATATGATATCTTTTTTTATTTTTCAGGCTCTGGTCATAATCCATATCACTCATGTCACAATGTTCAGATAAAGGTCCACTGACCGGCTTCTACGCTGTGGATCATCTTGCTCTTCTTAAAGGACAGGCCATCTGGTCATTAGCTTGCGTGGTCATGGCCAGGCATTCCATGAATTCTTAATCAAAGTGACTGCCAGCGTTAACCAAACAGGCAATGGAAACTACACAAAAATAGAATGTGTGTTGAATCATCGAAACAAGACAACGAAACGTCAACGAAAAAGTCAGGGAAATCTTCTAATGTTTTCTTTTTTTAATTTTTTTTTTTTGTCTATTTTAAAGAATTGTCAAGGAAGCCTTCTAATGTTTTTGTCTATTCAATGAAAAGCCTTTTAATGTTTTTGTCTATTCAATGAAAAGCCAAGGAAGTCTTCTGATGTTTTTATCTATTCAAAGTAAAGTTCAGGAAGACTTCTTATGTTTTTTTTTATCTATTCAAAGGACAGTCAAGGGAAGACTTCTAATGTTTTTTTTTATCTATTCAAAGAAAAGTCAAGGAAATCTTCTAATGTTTTTATCTATTCAAAGAGAAGTCAGGGAAGACTTCTAACGTTTTTTTATTTATTCAAAGAAAAGACCAGGAAGACTTCTAGTGTTTTTTTTTTATATATTCAAAGAAAAGTCAAGGAAACTTTCTAATATTTTTATCTATTCAAAGACAGTCAAGAAGACTTCTAATGTTTTTTATCTATTCAAAGAAAAGTCAAGGAAATCTTCTAATGTTTTTATCTATTCAAAGAGAAGTCAGGGAAGACTTCTAACGTTTTTTTATTTATTCAAAGAAAAGACCAGGAAGACTTCTAGTGGGTTTTTTTTTTATATATATTCAAAGAAAAGTCAAGGAAACTTTCTAATATTTTTATCTATTCAAAGAGAAGTCAGGGAAGACTTCTAATGTTGTTTTATCTATTCAAAGAAAAGTCAAGGAAGATTTCTAATTTTTTTTATCTATTCAAAGAAAAGTCAAGAAAGTCTTCTTATGTTTTTTATCATTGAAAGATAAGTCAAGGAATTTTTTTAAGTTTTTTTTTATTCAGACAAAAGTCAAGGAAGTCTTCTACTAACGTTTTTATCTGATCAAAGTAAAGTCAAGAAAGTCTTCTAATGTTTTTTGTCTTTTCAAGGAAAAGTCCAGGAAGATTTCTTATGTTTTTACCTATTCAAAGAAATTCTTCTAATGTTTTTTTTTTCTGCTCACTGAAATGACAGGGACGTCTTCTACAGCTGTTTTTTAACACTGAATTTGTGTGTATTTATCCTTTGTTGTCCTTGTACACATTTGACAAAGGCCACTTTGCCGAAAATTTCTGCTTGTCTTGTTTTGTTCTATAAAGACAACTATTGTTATTGTTATTGTTGTTTACAGCCCAGCCGACTGCGCAGAGCCATATCAGGGCTACAACCGCCTCAAAACATGAAAAAAAATCTTCAACAGTAAAAAAAAAACCACAAAACCCTAAAAAAAACCCCAAAACCAACAAACCAAACAAAACAAAAAAAATACACCAGAAAATTAAGTACACATATGAATGCATTCGCGCACGTAACCTAAGGACGTGCCCCTGGCGTTGACCACTCCATCCAATTTATCGCACAGGGGATTTAAAAAACACATCTGAATACAAATTTGAGCATACCTAAGGACACCAAAATATATAAAAACAGGCATGAATTACTTAAAAATTGCTTCCGCATATCTCACCTCCTTAGAACCAAAAAAATGCACTTAATACATGT
>CM060315.1:53941634-53949134 GCA_030674185.1 Monoplex corrugatus
TCCTGTCCTTTGACTCCCGCATCCTGTCCTTTGACTCCCGCATCCTGTTATTTGACTCCCGCACCCTGTCCTTTGAGTCCTGCATCCTGTCCTTTGACTCCCGCACCCTGTCCTTTGACTCCTGCATCCTGTCCTTTGACTCCCGCATCCTGTCCTTTGACTCCTGCATCCTGTCCTTTGACTCCCGCATCCTGTCCTTTGACTCCTGCATCCTGTCCTTTGACTCCCGCATTCTGTCCTTTGACTCCCGCATCCTGTCCTTTGACTCCTGCATCCTGTCCTATGACTCCCGCATCCTGTCCTTTGACTCCCGCATCCTGTCCTTTGATTCCCGCACCCTGTCATTTGACTCCCGCATCCTGTCCTTTGACTCCCGCACCCTGTCCTTTTACTCCCGCACCCTGTCCTTTGACTCCTGCATCCTCTCCTTTGACTCACGCATCCTGTCCTTTGACTCTTGCATCCTGTCCTTTGACTCCCGCACCCTGTCCTTTGACTCCTGCATCCTGTCCTTTGACTCCCGCATCCTGTCCTTTGACTCCCGCATCCTGTCCTTTGACTCCTGCATCCTGTCCTATGACTCCCGCATCCTGTCCTTTGACTCCCGCATCCTGTCCTTTGATTCCCGCACCCTGTCTTCTGACTCCCGCATCCTGTCCTTTGACTCCCGCATCCTGTCCTTTGATTCCTGCACCCTGTCTTCTGACTCCCGCATCCTGTCCTTTGACTCCCGCACCCTGTCCTTTTGACTCACGCACCCTGTCCTTTTACTCCCGCACCTTGTCCTTTGATTCCCGCACCCTGTCTTCTGACTCCCACATCCTGTCCTTTGATTCTCCCACCCTTTCCTTTGACTCCCGCATCCTGTCCTTTGACTCCCGCATCCTGTCCTTTGATTCTCCCACCCTTTCCTTTGACTCCCGCATCCTGTCCTTTGACTCCCGCATCCTGTCCTTTGATTCCCGCACCCTGTCTTCTGACTCCCGCATCCTGTCCTTTGACTCCCGCATCCTGTCCTTTGATTCCCGCACCCTGTCTTCTGACTCCCGCATCCTGTCCTTTGACTCCCGCACCCTGTCCTTTTGACTCACGCACCCTGTCCTTTTACTCCCGCACCTTGTCCTTTGATTCCCGCACCCTGTCTTCTGACTCCCACATCCTGTCCTTTGATTCTCCCACCCTTTCCTTTGACTCCCGCATCCTGTCCTTTGATTCTCCCACCCTTTCCTTTGACTCCCGCATCCTGTCCTTTGACTCCCGCATCCTGTCCTTTGACAACCGCATCCTGTCCTTTGACTCCCGCATCCTGTCCTTTGACTCCCGCACCCTGTCCTTTGACTACCGCACCCTGTCCTTTGACTCCTGCACCCTGTCCTTTGACTCCCGCACCCTGTCCTTTGATTACCGCACCCTGTCCTTTGACTCCCGCACCTTGTCCTTTGACTACCGCACCCTGTCCTTTGACTCCCGCACCCTGTCCTTTGACTCCTGCACCCTGTCCTTTGACTCCCGCACCCTGTCCTTTGACTCCCGCACCCTGTCCACCAGTATCCGACACTGTCAATCATGCTGGCAAAGCAAAAACGTAACATTTTGAGGAATCTGATGGAAAGGGTGAGGGAGTCAGAATCTGATGGAAAGGGTGAGGGAGTCAAAGAGTTAAGATTTTGCAGTTGGTGGATAGGGTCGAGAATCAAAGGTTACATCATCATCATCATCAAGTGCCTTGCCACATGGCGTTGGCGATCATGGCCTTCCATCTGTTTCTATCCCTTGTTGCCTCAAGCACCTCTTCCACCCTCTTTGTCTTTAGCCACTCTGCAAATCCGTCCAATATCTTCTCCCTGGGTCTACTTTGGTGCTCTTTTTCCCTCCAGCGTTCCTGTTGTGACCAGGTGCTCCAATTCCCCTTTCCTCATAAAATGGCCTATAAATGTTGCCTGTTTTTTGTTTTTTCCTGATCTTCCTTACGAATGAACTTCTTGTGTCTGCCTCCATCAAGACTGTCTCGTTTGTTTTCTTTGCTGTCCATGGAACTCTCATCATTCTTAGGCTAAGAAACCACATCTAAAGGGTTACATGCGACAACTAATATCGCGACGTTGGGGGAGGGGTACATTTACTTGTGGACAGAGGTGGACCATGGACTTCACTCTTCGTCGGAGCTCACCCGATGTGGTGATATGGCGTGATACAATTGCCCAGATAAAGATATCTCGGCTGTGAAAGACACCCACCCACAGAGTTTGGAGTTTGTTCAAGAGGGATTCATCACACTCGGACAATTCCATATGTGCTCCACCCAAATCTGCCAAGAATTCTACGGCAGACTCCCTAAGCCTGCGCAAAACCCTATGCGCTGGCAAGGTCTTGAAACCGGGGAGGAGGGGGGGGGGGGACTTTTGAAACACTAAGCTGACACGGCCAGAATAATGAAACATTAAGATGGGCATGCAGCGTTCAGGCTCGTTTTTGATGTTGCAGGCGGGGGTTGAACTCGAGATATTAGATCTTGAGTCCACGGCTCTGTCAACAGAACCAACCGGCCCGCGGGCCCCACAGGTAGATGTTAATGTCTCGTGTGTCACAACTGGGCCGTTGCACAGACGCTGGTGTGGAACCACCCCGTGACAAACTGATAGGGACCAAATTCAGTTTAACTTTAACTTCCAGTTTATTCAAGATAGGGTTATGGTGCTCGAGTGATTCCATATGCACACCATAAACACCGTATGGCAGTAGGTCCAATTAGTTTATGGCAAATCCCACAATCCGGCAGATATACTTTACTTTCGTTCTTATTTGTTATTTAACTGTCCCATCTTGTGTACGACTACCAACTGACTAATCTCACGTCGCTTATTGTGGTTCCCTAACACATCTTCCATACCACCGAAACTGAGGTCATCACGAGACCAGGGCACGAAGGGCCATAAGAATCAAGGACAGTTTTTTCATGGTATCACAACGAGGAGAACGGGAATGGTACTGCTGATGTTCTGGAACTCTATTTTGGACAAAACAGGAGTTTGGAGTTTTGTTCAAGAAGAGATTCACTGCGCTCGAAAAACTCCATATGCGCTCCACCCAAATCTGCCATCAATTATCCGACAGACTTCCCATGCCTGTACAAAACCCTATGCGCTGGCAAGGTCTTGAAATGGGGAAAGAGGGAAAAGGGACATAAAAACCCCCATTAAACTGACACCACCAGAATGATGGAAACATTAAGGTAGACACGCAGCAAACATGTCAGTTTTTAATGTTGCCGGCTGGGATTGAACTCAAGATATTGGACCTTGAATCCATGGCTCTACTACCTGACCCACAGAAAGCTTGCGTGATAGGGCAAGCACTCTACGCTCCCTTTCACACACTATCCCGACATCAGGCAGGCCCGAGTGACACAGAAACCTGCAGTGTTGGTCAGGGCTTTGAGATTTGAACAACGTCCTCAGTGACGCAATCCGTCCAATGGGGGGGGGGGGGGGACTGTACTGTGTGATCTCAGTCTTCCCAACGACTCCACAGTACACTGAACTCTGGGTAGTGGGCAGGTCAAGGCTGAAAAATACTACAATACTTGTCAAGAGTAATGGGGGTGGGGGGTGGGGGGATTCAAACCCATGACATCTCGGTTAGTAGTGCGTTGTTCTTAAAACTTTCGCCAGTGCTAATAAACTGGCAATCCAAATAAGTTTGGAGAACAGTATTATACAGGAATGATTTATTACTACTATTATATTGCAGGCAGTGCTAGTGATCCTGCATACATTCTCCACTTGTATGAATAATACAACATTTTGTTTTTGCACTTCTTTGTTTGTCTGTCTGATTTTTAAGTTGTAAGTGAAATAGTACGGGGTTCAGTAAAAGTATTGTCTGGGTTTCCGCACAAGCAAATCTATGTAGGCTGATACATGTCGCATGCTCACAATCTGTTTCAGTATCACTGATATCAACACGACGTAAATGCTGCTCCACATAGCGGACAGACCTCATCCACTCAGCCTGCCATATTAACAGCTGGAAAAACAGAAGAAGAAGAAAAAAGATTACTTCAAAATGCGACATGTACTTTACCAGTCTCGTGATCAAGCTTCCTTTTTTGGAGAGCAGCCAAGCAGCATGAAAGTCGTAACATTTGATCCCAAAAGAAATCTTGCGGTCGCAGCAGACGTTTAGACAAAAAGTTAGCTTCATGTTTGCGGGCAAGCATAGTTCTTATAGAGCTGTTGAGGATTGACCCGACATCCTGCAGGCAGACAGGTGTTGTCCAATTGTTACACCGTAGCGCGTTGATGCCACTGCTGAGGGCCAGCTTCATCAGCTGTGGCATCAACATCACCAAGTGGAAAGACATTGTTGGCAACAAAGTAATAATAATTAATAATAATTACAATATTTATATAGCGCAAAATCTTGATAAAATCAAATCTAAGCGCTGAAACAGACACACACACACGCACGCACGCACGCACACACACGCACGCACGCACACACACACACACACACACAACACACACACACACACACCACACACACACACACACATGCATGGCTATAAATGGGGAGAAAGAATAAAAGCAATGGAAAATTATAGAGAGCATATTATATACAATTATATATTACAATGTGATTCCCCTGCGAGTGGAGACAGGCTGCAGAGGGGATTGAGTGAGGTCAGGATTTTATGCAGAGGAGAAAAGGTGAGTTTTGAGAGCGGACTTGAAGGAGACAAAAGTAGGTTGCTGACGGACTGAGAGAGGAAGTTTGTTCCAGGAGAGTGGACCAGAAACAGAGAAGGCTCGTGGACCATAGGTATTGAGCTTAGTGCGTGGAAAGCGAAAAGTCAGAGGATCGGAGGCAGAGCGGAGGGTACGTGAGGGAACATAGATCTCAAGTAGGCTTGACAGGTAATCGGGGGCTGCGTTATTGAGGCTTTTGTAGCACATGGTGTCTAGTTTGTACTGTATGCGCTTTGATACAGGGAGCCAGTGAAGTTGTGCCAGGAGAGGAGATATGTGGTCAGCTTTTTTTCTTTTTGAGTACAAGGCGTGCAGCATTGTTTTGAATGCGCTGTAGGATGTGAATGGTGGAGGCAGGAAGACCAGACAGGAGTGAATTGCAATAGTCAATGCGAGACATTATGAAGGAGAGAACGAGTTTTGCAGTTGTTTCGACAGAGAGATACTTCCTGATCAGCCTTATACGATGGAGGTGATAGTAGCAAGATCTGGCAGTTTGAGAAACAAAGTTGTTCATGGAGAGGGTAGAGTCAACGCAGACACCAAGGTTTTTAGCTGAATCAGAAATTGGGACTGATATGTTACATAATGTTAGAGAAAGAGGAGGCAGCTGAGAAAGTTTCTGACGGGTGCCAATGAGGATAGTAAGTTAGCGACGCAATGCACGCAGGACACAATCACATTTGACTAAGGCAAAACAGTTGCTTTGTGTTGTTCAGCAAAAGAGATACGGACGGAAGCAGAACCCAAGTCCACAGACCACAACCCATGCAGCTCCGTGGAAGAACACATGCTTCTAGGACAGGTGTTGTATCCCACATGAAGACCAGTACCAGGCGATGAAGGACCTTGTGTGCCTACTGCCTACTGCATTACTCATTCGTTGTATCGACGGGAGAGTTCATCATCACTATCATGTGTGTGTGTGTGTGTGTGTGTGTGTGTGTGTGTGTGTGTGTGTGTGTGTGTGTGTGTGTATGTGTGTGTGTGTGTGTGTGTGTGTGTGTGTGTGGTGTAGTGTGTGTGTGTGTGTGTAGTGTGTGTGTGTGTAGTGTGTGTGTGTAGTGTGTGTGTGTGTGTGTGTGTGTGTGTGTGTGTGTGTGTAGTGTGTGGTGTGTATGTGTGTGTGCATGTGTGTGTGTGTTTGTGTGTGTGCGTGTACATATGTGTGTGGTGTGTGTGTGTATGTTTGTGTGTGTGTATATGTGTGGTGTGTGTGTGTGGTGTGGTGTGGGGTGTGTGTGTGTGTGTAGTGTGTGTGTGTATGTATGTGTGTGGTCGGGGTGTGTGTGTGTGTGTGTGTGTGTGTGTGTGTGTGGTGTGGGGTGTATGTGTGTGTGTGTCTGTATGTGTGTGTATGTGTAGTGTGAGTGTGTTTGTTTGTGTGTTTGTGTGTGTGTATGTGTGTGGTGTGTGTGTGTGTATGTTTGTGTGTGTGTATGTGTGTGTGTATGTGTGTGTGTAATGTGTGTGTGGTGTGTGTGGTGTGTGGTGTGTGGTGTGTGTGTGTGTGTAGTGTGTGTGTGTGTGTGTGTGTGTGTGTGTGTGTGTGTAGTGTGTGTGTGTGTGTGTGTGTGTGTGGTGTGTGTGTGTGTGTGTGTGTGTGTGTATGTGTGGTGTGTGTGCGTATGTGTAAAGTATGTGTGTGTGTAGTGTGTGTAGTGTGTGTGTGTATATCTATGAGTGTGTGTCGTTTCTCCTCTGCAGTGGCGATGTCTGCACGAACATGCTGTCCCTAGGCATAGCAATTTGTACCTGTCTCTTCCTAAAAGGAGTCCACACTGATATCAGCGGACATGTTCGCAAACGTTCCTATAGGAACCAGAAAAAAAAAACACGAAAGAAGAATACGAACGCGTATTTAATACAACAAAACAAGACAGGCGCAAATTTTCGGCCAACTGGCCTTTGTCAAGCGTAAGATTACAAACAAACAAACACAAGATACAAAAAAAAAATTGAGAAAAAGACTGAAACATATTTCCCTGCTGTTGTGTTCAATGTGAGAAAAGGAACAAACTGACCAAGAAATTTTGCGCCTGTCTTGTTTTGTTGTATTTTAAATACGCGATTGTATTCTTCTTTCGTGTTTTTTCTAGTTCCTGTTTGCTTGAACGCGGGCAGTCACACTTGTTTTGGAAAACGTTCCTACATCACAACAGTGGGCGCCCTGTGGACCGGGATCCCGCAGCGAGCTGCCTACAGAATATCGTTGTTTTTTTTACATGGGGCCATCTCGCATACAGCAAACAGGACACATCCAGTACAGTCGTCATTGTGCGAAGAGGTCATACATATTATAGGCTTGTAAGTCCAGTCAAACGTGACCTGACAAAGACTGAAAAAGTCGAAATAAAGGAACAAAGTTTGGAAAAAAACAGATATCAAACCAAAGAAGAGAATAATGATAGATCTGAACTTAGTCTTATTTTTATTATTCCTTAAAGCCCAACCGACTGCGTAGAGCCATATCAGGGCTATAACCGTTTCAGCGCATATACAGTACTGTAACAGGAAAAAAAAAGGAAAAAAAAAAATTAAGGACACATATCAATGCATTCGAACACATAATCTAAGGAGATGCCCCTGGCGTTGACCACTCCGTCCAATTCATCGTACCGAGGATTTAAAAAACATACCTCAATTCAAATTTAAGCATAACTAAGAACACTAAAACATATACTCCTAATCATAATTTAAGGGCCACTTCTTCCTTCCTCTCTAATTTTAAGTTGAAATAATTGACAATGTT
>CM060315.1:53954134-53956634 GCA_030674185.1 Monoplex corrugatus
CTCTCTCTCTTTCTTGTAATGGAGTGTGAAATATAGTTGTGAGATACTCGATAGTCGACGTAATTATTATTGATATGGATATATTCAGTATCTGATGGAGGGATAAATCCCTCCGCCCCCCCCCCCCCCCTCTTTTTTGTTTTTGTTTTTCAATTTTGTTACTGATTGAAACTGTGCATTATACAGAATCGATTTTCTGCTAACGTTATAAGGATTGACTGCCACATCGTGTATTATTTTCCCAGGGAAATTCTTTAACGTCATAAACAGATGGTGTGTGTGTGTGTGTGTGTGTGTGTGTGTGTGTGTGTGTGTGTGTGTGTGTGTGTGTGTGTGTGTGTTGTGTGTGTGTGTGTGGTGCGCGTGTGTGTGTTTCTGAGAGAGAGAGAGAAGGGGATGGAGGGAGGGAAAGAGATGGAAAGAGGGAGAGAGATGAGTGAGAGAGTGAGAGAGAGAGAAAGAGAGAAAGAGAAAGTGAGAGAGAGAGAAGATAGATAGATAGATAGATAGAGAGAGAGAGAGAGAGAGAGAGAGAGAGAGAGAGAGAGAGAGAGAGAGAGAGATCAAGTTAAACCGTGTTTTATGAGTAACCATCATGTTTGATAATAACGATGATTTAACTTTTCTGAAGCTCGAAATCTCATTCTTATCTATCTTGTGCCACGGATATCCATTCAGCTCTGTCATCCATCCACGCAGCCTCCCTAGCTATCCATACATATACAATATCCATAATTAATGTTTATCCAAGCATGTCTACTGTTGCTGTCCATTCACGTTTAACGTTACTATCTATAAAAATTTGATATCGCCATCCGTTCATGTGTAACATGGCTATCCTTATATATCTAACACTACTCATCAGCTGACCTAATAATCATCATCATCAGAAGCAGCAGCAGCAGCAGCAATCATCATGTGCCCTGCCGCATGGCGTAGGCGATCATGGCCTTTCACACGAATCTATCCCTTGTCACGGCGAGTACATCTCCCACCCTCTCTGTCCTTAGCCACCCTGCAAGTCCGTCCAATATTTGGGCCGCTAAAAACGTTTACCAATCTCTCTGTCCTCAGCCACCCTGCTAGTCCATCCAATATTTGGGCCACTAAAAACATCTCCCAACCTCTCTGTCTTCAGCCACCATGCAAGTCCGTCCAATATTTGGGCCTCTAAAACATTTCCCACCCTCTCTGTCTTCAGCCACCTGCAAGTCCGTCCAATATTTGGGCTCTCTAAAAACATTTCCCACCCTCTCTGTCCCCCAGCCAATCCTGCAAGTCAGAACCCGATGGGCCGCTAAAAAACATCTTCCACCCTGTAAGTCCGACCTAATGGAGAGAACATCCAACTAACAAAGAGTTATATGGTAAGATCCCACCAATGAGTAAATCAATACGTCAACAAAGACTGCGCTTCGCGGGACACTGCTGGCGCAGGAAAGAAGAACTGGTGGGGGATGTTCTACTATGGAGACCCAGCCAGGGCAAACAAAGACCAGGACGTCCAAAGAAGACCTTCATCGACCAACTGATCGATGATACGGGCTGTCAGTATGATGAACTACCTACTGCAATGTCTGACAGAGAAGGATGGAAGAAACGTGTCATGGATAGCCGAGCAAGCTCGACATGATGATGATGATGGATGGGCCGTTCAAAACATCTCCCACCCTGTAAGTCTGACCTAATGGGCCGTTCAAAACATCTCCCACCCTGTAAGTCTGACCTAATGGGCCGTTCAAAACATCTCCCACCCTGTAAGTCCGACCTAATGAGCCGTTAAAAACATCTCTCACCCTGCAAGTGCGACCTAATGGGCCGCTAAAAACGTGGCCAGCCCAAGGATTGAACCCACAACCCACACGCTATGAACATGGCGCTCTAACAACTGAGGTACTGAGTAGTAATAAAAAGTGCTCGTCTGTTCTGTTCTTTTGATAGAGCCGTGGACTCGAGAGCTGATATCTTGGGTTCAATCCTTAGCCCGCAACATCAAAAACTGGCTTGTTCGCTGCCTATCTTCGAGTTTCCACCATTCTGGTGATGTTAGCTTAGTGTTTTATAGATCCCTTCCTCATTTCAAGACCTTGTCAACGCGTAAGGATTTTCTGTAGGCTCAGAGAGTCTGCCGACCAGATGATTGCTGGCAGATTCTGTTGGAGCGCAAATGGAACTGTCCGTGTACGATATATCCCTCTTGAACAAACTCCAAACTCCTCAAACTTTTTGACATCACTGTCCATCTATGTCCAACACTTTTAGTTACATATATGTAACATCGTTATCTGTACATGTCTGATACGACTAGGCCTATTTCTATTTACACACGCAGTAGCTAACATTGCGATTCATGTCTGACTAATTTTATTATCCATACATGGACAACATTGCTGCCCGTTGCTACCCACAACGGGCTAACAAGATAGAGTCTTGGACTCAAAATCCCACTGCCCCGCAGCATAACCTGTTCACCGCCCATCTTAACTCTTTTTACTCCCTT
>CM060315.1:53969134-53994134 GCA_030674185.1 Monoplex corrugatus
CAGTCAAGATGTGACTACATTCAAGAGAGATTGAAACTGAACTTCGTTCCCTGGACTGAACTATCAGACAAGAATACAAAAAAACAACAACAAAAAACAACAACAAAGAAACCACTCCAAACCAAACCAACTAAGCAAGCAAGCAAGCAACCAACTAACCAACCAATCAACCAACCAAACCAACCAACTAACAAACCAACTAACCAACCAACCAAACCAACTAACAAACCAACCAAACAACTAACCAACTAACCAATCAACCAAACCATCCAACCAAACTAACCAACAAACCTACCGACAAACTAACCAACTAACTAACCAACAAACCAACCAGCTAACCAACCAACAAACCAACCAACAAACCCAACCAGCTAACCAACCAACCAAACCAACCTACAAACCAACAAGCAAACCAATCTACCAAACCAACAAACCAACAAACCACCAACTACCCAACCATCCCACCAACCCACCGACCAGTGAACGAACGAACGAACGAACGAACGAACGAACGAACGAACGAACGAACCAACCAAACAACCAACCAACCAATCAATCAACCAACCAACCAACCAACCAACCAACCAACCAACCAACCAACCAACCAACCAGAGTACCTATCTATCTAACTATCTATCTATCTATCTATCTATCTATCTATCTATCTATCTATCTTCTATCTATCTATCTGTCTATCTATCTATCTATCTATCTATATATCTATCTATCTATCTATATCTATCTATATCTGTCTATCTATCTATCTATCTATCTCTATCTATCTTCTATCTATCTATGCATACATGCATGTATGCATGTATGTATGTATGCATGTATGTATGTATGTATGTGCGTATGTATGTATATATGTATGTATGTATGTATGTACATATATGTATGTATGCATGTATGTATGTATGTATGTATGTATGTATAAATAGCATCCCCACCTTTTGGAAATTCTGTGCTAGAAATTTCCTCTTTTCTGTCACTTTCTTTGTTTCTGCCTTGTTCCTTTGCTTTCTGTCATTCCTTCTTATCATTTTCTGCCTTGCTGGTCCATTCACTTGTATGTGTTCGATAAAGTCTAACGTACTTTTTCTTAGGATTGATAACTGGGTACATGTATTAAGTGCGTTTTTTTGCACTAGGAAGTACAGATATGCGGAAATAATTTAATGTAATTTAGGCCCGTTTTAGTATATGTTTTAGTGTCCTTAGGTATCCTTAAATTTGTATTCAGGTGTTTTTTAAATCCCCTGTGCGATAAATTGGACAGAGTGGTCAAGGCGGGGGCATGTCCTTAGATTATGTGCGCGAATGCATTGATATGTGTACTTAATTTTCTTTTTTTTTTTTTTATCCCTGTTGAAGTTTTGTATGTTTTGAAGCGGTTATAGCCCTGATATGGCTTTATGCAGTCGGCTGGGCTTTATACAACAATAACAATAAAAGTTTTTGGAAAGATGAAAAAGACCATCCCGTGCACACCTGACAAGACGGAGAATGCAGACTCTGCAGCAACAAACGCTGCACAGTGTGGACAATGGACTGCTTACACGCATAGGAAAAATCGAACGCCAAGGATGCCAAATGAAGATTCAACCACGTGCGACAATCGCAACACATCCTACCGCAGTCAGGTATAATACTGTAAGGAAAGTTCCTACCAGAGACACACTTTAACCTGCCTTCGGGCTCAGCCGTCAAGGAAGAAGGATAGAATACTGAAAGTTTTATTCTAACAAAACTTTTACTACTAGTTTTTCTGTACACACACGTGTTGGTAGGACTCAGGGGAGAAGGACACAATACTGTAAGGCTTTTTCTAACAAAATTTTTACTAACAGTTTTCCGTACACAAGGACACAATACTGTAAGGCTTTTCTAACAAAATTTTTACTAACAGTTTTCCGTACAGAAGGACACAATACTGTAAGGCTTTTCTAACAAAATTTTTACTAACAGTTTTCCGTACAGAAGGACACAATACTGTAAGGCTTTTCTAACAAAATTTTACTAACAGTTTTCCGTACAGAAGGACACAATACTGTAAGGCTTTTCTAACAAAATTTTTACTAACAGTTTTCCGTACACAAGGACACAATACTGTAAGGCTTTTCTAACAAAATTTTACTAACAGTTTTCCGTACAGAAGGACACAATACTGTAAGGCTTTTCTAACAAAATGTTTACTAACAGTTTTCCGTACACAAGGACACAATACTGTAAGGCTTTTCTAACAAAACTTTTACTAACAGTTTTCCGTACACAAGGACACAATACTGTAAGGCTTTTCTAACAAAACTTTTACTAACAGTTTTCCGTACAGAAGGACACAATACTGTAAGGCTTTTCTAACAAAACTTTTACTAACAGTTTTCCGTACACAAGGACAGAATACGTAAGGCTTTTCTAACAAACTTTACTACAGTTTTCGTACAGAAGGACAGAATACGTATAAGACTTTTCTAACAACACTTTTACTACTGTTTTCCGTACATAACGTGTGGTAGGACTGGAGGCAGAAGGACAGAATACTGTGGACAGAATACTGTAAGGCTTTTCTAACAGAACGCTTATTACTAGTTTTCCGTACCCAACGTGTGGTAGAACTTCAGGGGAGAAGGACAGAATACCGTAAGGCTTTTCTAACAAAACGCTTATTACTAGTTTTCCTTACCCAACGTGTGGTAGAACTTCAGGGGAGAAGGACAGAATACCGTAAGGCTTTTCTAACAAAACGCTTACTACTCGTTCTCCGTACACACTATGTGTGGCTGGACTTTGAAGCCTTACCCAACGAACGAAAGATATAATGCTACATAAATTATGCAATTTCAGAGCCTCTTGTGATTTACTGTTGCGTATCACTGATAAGTATCGGTTCACAGAAGTGAATAACTCGGTCCATCCAAAGAGCAGTAGCCTGTTTACAAACCAGATATCCACTAACCTTCCATCAATAGTCCAATCTCATCCGCCCACCAACCCGTGTGAACGACACGAGTGTTTTTGGCCCTCAGGCGGGACGCAGTTTAATTTAACCCTTTGACTCCTGCAGCCCATCTACCAGCATCCTGCAATGTCAACCATGCTAGCAAATCAAAAACTGAACCCTTTGACTCCCTCACCCTATCCACCAGGTTCCTGCAGGAAGCTGATGGATAGGGTGAGGGAGTCGAAGGGTTCAGTTTTTGCAATTGATGGATAGGGTATGGGAGTCAAAGGGTTAATTAATCAAGACTTTGCCAGCGTAGAGGGTTTATGTGCAGGCTTAGAGCTTATGCTATGATCATTTTGGATCTTCTCCATCACATGACATTTATGCCATCAGTGCCTATGGAATTTATTCCAAACGCAGAGACCTGATCTTGAGAAACTGGAAACTGAAATTGACGAACTGATCCTTATATGTTAGCCGTGAGGTAAAAACAAAAACGAAGTATGACAGTACGGAACTCCACACCATAATGATCACCATTCCCTTGATTAGGAAAATATCATTTATTATTGCTTTGTGAAAACTGTCAATTGACATCAGGAAGAGAGTTCTTGAATGTCATATAGAACCAATATTGTTGTATGGTTGCGAAGCGTGGACAGTCAACAAACGAAGCCAGAACAAGATTGAGGCAGCCGATATGTGGTTTCTAAGAAGAATGTTGAGAGTTCCATGGACAGCAAAGAAAACAAACGAGACAGTCTTGATGGAGGCAGACACAAGTAGATCATTCATAAGGAAGATTAGGAAAAGACAGGCAACGTTTATAGGCCATTTTATGAGGAAAGGGAAATTGGAGCACCTGGTCACAACGGGAAAGCTGGAGGGAAAGAGAGCACCGGGTAGACCCAGGGAGAAGATACTAGACGGACTTGCAGAGTGGCTGGGTACAAGGAGGGTGGAAGAGGTACTTGAGGCAACAAGTGATAAGAGGCAGATGGAAGTCCATAATCGCCAACGCCATGCGGCAAGGCACCTGATGATGATGATGATGATGATGATGATGATGATGATGATGATGATGATGATTATGATGATGATGATGATGATGATGATGATGATGATGATGATGATGATATGATGAAAACTGTCCCGATTCTGTGGCCCTTCGCCCGCTGATTTGATAATGGCCCATCAGCTTTATATGCCTGAAGAGATTTTCTCAGGACCTGACCTGCTCGTGGGTTTCACGTGCAGGATTGAGGCTTGTGCCGTGATCATTCTGGATCTTCTCCATCACGTGGCACCTGAAACATTAGTACATTTGGAATTCATTCCGAGCGCGGAGACGTCATCTTGAGAAACTGAAACTGAAAATGAAACTGAAGTGATTTCAGTCTGCAGTCTAGCGTGTCGGGGGTTCATGGCAGCTGTGTTTGGAGGGCTGTAGTGGCGAGGTCTCTCACTCAGTATGGCTCCGCAAATGAGCGATTAACTGTCTTTAGTAGGAGGCTAAGTACGCAGTGCCATTAGTAATTGGATCACAACAGCACTGCGCAAACTCCACCAAATTGACCCAGCAGAAGCGCACGATCTCCTCTAGTGGGTGACCTCATGGTGACTTGATATCTCTGGCTCCCATAGGCATTCTGACACTGGGACTTCGACTGAATGAGCTTACGGCTGGTATTGTAGTGTGGAGGAGCCCAGGAACGCCAACCGGAAAGCAGCGTCAGCTGTGGTGAGGAGATTAGAATAACCAGATCAGTCTTTAACCCTTTGACTCCCGCACCCTGTACAACTAACTTTCTGCATTGTCAACCAGGCTGGCAAAGCAAAAACTTAACCCTTTGACCCCTTCAGGAAGCTGGTGGATAGGGTGAAAGAGTCAATGGGTTAAGTTTTTGCAGTTGGTGGATAGGGTGCGGGTGTCAAAGTGTTAAGCCACGAAGAGAAAGGGATGACCATCACCTCCTGTGCAGAGAGCAGCAAGTGGTCCTGCCTGATGAGGCTTTGCAGCCTCCACAACCGGCTCAACTCCAATACGAACCGCATGTTCAGACTGCGGTCAAGAGGATCAGAGAGCTCTGAACATATACCGCTGCAATGCCCCCACTGTTAATTAAATGGAAAGACAGGAGATATGGCCGACAAAAATTGCCCTGACCTCCAACTGAAAACAAAACAAAAATGGCCACGTTCACTGCGGTATGTGATGTGACCATGTTGACGGTAAACGCAACAAGAGAGAAGAAGACGAAGACGAAAACGAAAACGAAGAAAGGAACGAGAAGAAAGAAAAAGAAGAAGATGAAGATGATGATGATAATGATGATGATGATGATGATGATGAAGAAGAAAGAAGAAAAAAGAAGAAGAAGAAAAGAAGAAGAAGATGATGATCATCATGATCATGATGCTGATGCTGATGATGAGTTGATGATGATGATGATGATGATGATGATGATGATGATGGCGGTGAGGGCGATGAAGAATATGATGAAGAAGGAGGAGGAGGACGACGAGCAGGAGGAGACGAAGCAGGAGAAGGAGGAGGAGGAGCAGGAGGAGGGGGAGGAGGAGGAGAAGGAGGAGGAGGAAAGCATAGAATAGTATTGGACGTAACAACACCATACAGTCTAACTTGCATTCTGCATTAAGTATCGATCCTCCATGAATGAGGCCTGGGTATGAAATAGAATTAATAATAATAATAATAATAATAATAATATATTGAATAATAATGATGATGATGATGATGATGATGATGATAAGATAATAATAATAATAATATAAAATTCATATATTTATGCCCCTATCCTCGAAAATGAAAAAAAGTGTCTTGTTCTTGTTCTTGTTCTTTCTTGTTCTTGTTCTTGTTCTTGTTCTTGCCAGGAATTTTGGCAGTGGTAATAGGGCACACAATGGAAGTGGTAATGTTGTCAGGCGTGTGACCCGTCAGTTACCGATCTCCTCTCGCCTTTTTGCAGATCTTCTGCCAGGGATATGACTGCAAACAGTTCCATCACAAAATCAGTGATTCCTTCTCCGAAGATCAGATGCAGCCAGCAAATACAAGATATGTTGTTGTGTGTTGTGTGTGTGTGTGTGTGTGTGTGTGTGTGTGTGTGTGTGTGTGTGTGTGTGTGTGTGTGTGTGTGTGTGTGTGTTACTCTATGTGTGTGTGTTACTCTATGGTGTGTGTTACTCTATGTGTGTGTGTTACTCTATGTGTGTGTTACTGTGTGTGGTGTGCGCGCGCGCGCGCGGTGTGTGTGTGTGTCTGTGTTACTCTATGTGTGTGTGTTACTGTGTGTGTGCGTGCGTGCGTGTGGTGTGTGTGTGTGTGTGTGTGTGTGTGTGTGTGTGTGTGTGTGTGTGTGTGTGTGTGTGTGTGTAAAGACACATTCGCACGTGTGTGTGTGTGTATATGTATATATGTATACAAATATATACATATACATAAATATATACATATACAAATATATATATATATATAATGTGTGTGTATGTGTGTGCACGCGCGCGCGCGCCTCGCACATTTACTATTCATACGCTTGCGTCCATAAGTGAAGACAGGCATTGCATCCGTGCACGTCACGTGCGTCGAAAGCGTAAGGTTCTACACGTGCAAACTGCACGCGCCATGTACGTGCAACCGACCCACTTTGACACCATCAAATAGAAAGTAGGCCTAAAACCGATAAACAAGCCCCGTGAAACAAAAGAAACAAACCACTGTTCTAAACACAAAAATAAACAACTCTCGATGTCTCACGTGTGGACCACATGAAGCATTTTAAACGCCTGACAAAGCATCCGAGCCAAAATCACGCCTGAAATCATCCACCCTCCTCCCTCTTCCTTTCTCCTATCATGTGAACATCTCTCCTTTCTTTTCTGTCCTCTACTCCCTCCTTACCCCTTCCCTTCCCCCCATCCCCCCTTTCTCTCTTGCTTTCCAAAGTTCTTGAAGTCCTTGTTAGCAACCTCTGCCCAGCTTCTGCCTTCACAAACAGTCAAATAAATAAGTATCTACACGATCCTCCTCTGTACTGTTACTTCCACATTTCAGCATCAGTTGAATCAATTTTCATGTTCGCTGAGCATTTCATTTTTGCGCTGTTTTCTTTAAGAAGAGAGCAAAGCACGTTAGTTATTTATTCATTTTTTTTTGTCTTGGGATCATCGCTCTTTCGGAGTTTACTTTATTCTCACCTTTTTTTGTTTTTGTTTTTGTTTTTGTTTGTGTCCTTTTTTTTTCGCTACCTTAATGGCCACAGATGCTGGACAGTTTTTTACAACACTGCGATGATATAGAGTTCTTGAGTGTTATATAGAACCCGATATTGTTGTACGGTTATGAGGCGTGGACAGTCAACATGCAAAGTCAGAACAAGACTGAGGCAACTGAAATGTGCTTTCTAAGAAGAATGTTGAGAGTTCCATGGACAGCAAGGAAAACAAACGAGATAGTCTTGAAGTTGGCAGAGACAAGAAGTATTACAGTGCCCCAGATTGCAGAGCTAAAGTGCTTCTCAATACGTACTCAAGAATATAGGGCCCAGAACAGAAAACCCTGTGGGATATCATATTTCAGCAGACGTGGACTTGACAACAGATCGAACTGGACAAGAAAGGCACGACTAGAACCACACAAGAACAGCCTCAACGCAGTAAAATACGGCGGCAATGCCGAGGCCACGACGCCACGGTCAATTGCGTTAAACGTCGCCGAAAGATTCAACAGTAACAGAACAGACACCCTTCCTACTGTAGTAGATCATCAACAATCTCCAACAAAGCAGCCTCTGCACCACTGGCCACACAACAGACCGACTGAAAATGCCCAAGCCGATCAACAGCCGAGAGAAGATGACACGCCCAAGGATTCTGAAGAAAGATTGAAGACCGGAAACAGACCAACAGTTTCCTTGACCGTGGGATCAAGACTTGGACCTTTTGAGCTGGTGTTGACAAGGACTCATCATTTTACAACTGATTTCAAGGAAATATATGTGGACAGTCTTGATGGAGGCAGACACAAGAAGATCATTGATAAGGAAGATTAGGAAAAAACAGGCAACATTTATGGGCCATTTTATGAGGAAAGGGGAATTAGAGCATCTGGTCACAAAAGGAAAGCTGGAGGGAAAGAGAGCACCAGGTAGACCCAGGGAGAAAATATTGGATGGATTTGCAGGGTGGCTGAGGACAGAGAAGGTGCAATATGTGCTTGCGGCAACAAGGGATATATATATATATATATATATATATATATATATATATATATATATATATATATATGGAGGGCCATGATTGCCAACGCCATGCGGCAGGGCAAATGATGATGATGTATGATGATGATGATGATGATGATGGATGATGATGATGGTGATGATGTCGTCTGTGGATGCCATCAACGTTTCAAAATATCGCTGTTGTTGGAATCTGTCAGTCTCGAAAGACTATGGGGTTGCACTATAGGTGTCGGTATGTCTTGGTGTGGTGCAGCGTCGTGCGCGGCTGGATAAGCACAGATGGCGTAGATAAGCCTGACGCTGGTTTGTCCACCTGGCTGCGAGCCTTTACGCTTTTCCGCTTTGCCTACGACTGTTGCATAAACGTCCCTTCAAACAATGAGAGGCCTTTCTTCACAGACTACCTCCAGCGGCTTCTGTCTAACGGGAGAAGAGTGGTAGAATGGTTCAGACGTTAGCCTGCCAACGACTAAACTCGAGGTTCCAGGATTCGCTCCCCGTACAGGCCTCGATTTTTCTCCTCGGTTTGACCGGAAAATCGAACTGAACGTCTAGTCCTTCGGAAGGGGACGAAAAACGAGTCGGACCCGTGTGCCTTCTGGCTGCCCACGCTTAAGATATCACGGCAGTTGAAAATCGTGAAGAGCAGGGCATTGCCTGACTGCCTCAGTATAAAACATTGGAGAGATACATGTATGTTGATTGCCCAGGTCCCACCCCTTGAAGACTAACTAACCATCTTGCTTTTCTGAAGTCTTGGTTTTAAAGAAAGTGAATATGAATATGAATTTGAAGCGAGCGAGAGGGGATGGGCGCCGCCCGAGTGGTGATGGCCCGGGAAAAGTTGAGGTCTCACTCCCCTACGACCCCAGGGTTATGGCACTATCTAGATATGACCTCAAGGCCTGGCCAGTTCATGGTTCTATGTGCAGGCTTAAGGTTTGTGCCGTGATCATTCTGGATCTTCTCCATCACATGGCACCTGTGACGTTAGTGCATCTGGAACTCATTCCGAGAGCGGAGACGTCATCTTGAAAAACTGAAACTGTCTAAGACAGCGGCTTCCCATAACTCCAGGTCGAGTTTCAGAGCCTGCAGATCCGTCTTGCATACATCCTTGTAGTGTAGATGGAGTCAACCTGCTGGGCCTTTTCCCTCCCCTAACATTCCGTAGAGGAAGTCCTTAAAGATTCGACCATCCTGCATTCGTACAGCGTGGCCGAGCCAGGGCATGCACCTCTGTTTTCAGTAAATATACAATGACCTCCATGGCATCATGATCATTATCCTCATCGACGTCATCATCGTTACATTGTAAAAACTGTTCCAACTTATGTGGCCGTTAAGGTGGCGTTGAAAATGGGACGAAAAAAAAAAAAGAGTGAGCACAGATGTAACTTCCCTGAGTGCGATGATCCTAAAAAAAAAAAGATAATATACGATATTTTACCATTTTCAAAATAAGATAATACCGCCTTTAAAAGAAGTAGGCAGACAAGCAGACAAACAAAAGAAAGCAGTGCAAAAACAAAAACTAAAAAGAGGGGGGGGGGGGTGGAATTAAAAAGAAAGAATAAAACCAAAAAGAAGAAACAAAAAACCTAAAACAAACAAACAAACACACACACACAAAAAACCCAAGCAAAGCCATCCCTGCCCTATCGATGCTTAAAACGTAGCATCTTGATTATTTGCACACCCCCTATGACACGAAATCTCAGAAGGAATTCTGCTGGCTACAAATGGAGCTCCTGCTTTCTCACAAGGGCCGTTTTCTGCAACCATTGTCGCTTATCTCCTGCTACAAGCATTGAAAAGCAGGAACACAGAAACTCACCGAGTTGAATTTGTCACGCACTTGAGAATAAATTCTTTACTTGCTGTACCCTTCCCCCTTCCCCATCCCCACCCTCAATCTTATTATCTGCGAAAAAATAATAATAAAAAAGTTCATATTGTAAATAGTCTACTACATATTCATTTATTTTCTTGATGCAGCTTTGATAATTTGAAGGTTGTTTCATTTCTTAGAAAAAATTGTTGGCGCAGGCTTGAGTGTATCATGATGTTAAACAAGCATCTCCTTTCTGGGAAAAATGTAAATCTGGAAATCTGGCTTTTACAGGCAAATTGTCCGAAACTACTGTTTGGACAGACAGTTAACGAACAGAGGGGCGTTCGTGAAGTGGGTGGGGTAATAGATAAAATATCAAGTGTGTTGATTGTTAAGGTTTTTTTAAAAAAAAAATTTTTTTTATTTTTTTACTGTGTTCTGTTGTTGGAAGTTAAACTTTTACTTGCATATGGTCAAGATGCAGGACAAGGGTCCATCTCCCCACCTTGCCATTCGGTTTGTAAAAAAGGTAACTGCTGACTGGGTCCGAATGAGTCATGCAACGCATGGACAGTCCCCCTTGAAGAAATGACTGTCGATTGGCGTCGGGAGACCGACAGGTGAGTGTCCCGAGAATGGCGAGGCATTGGTGCTCGGGGTCCCATCCGCAACCTCGTGACGTTTCTTGCTAACTTGAGTTTAACTTTTCCCTTGGTTGTAGTCAAGAAACAGAACAAAAGGTTCTGAAACATGTACGTAGTTTGAATGGCACGTTGTAATTTCGTGCTGTTTTTTTTTTACAATTTTCTTCTTTTCTTTTCCTTTCTCTCTCTCTCTCTCTCTCTCTCTCTCTCTCTCTCTCTCTCTCTCTCTCTCTCTCTCTCATAAATTTGGTCTTTTCAGTTATTAATTTTAAAAGGCACCATCTAGGCATTTAGGCTTACATTCGCCGTTTCTACCAGTAGTGAACATGCTGCGCAAGTTTTGCAAATGTCACGTTATAATCATGCAAATGAATACCGTTTTCACAGTCTCACATGCAGAGGCTGACAAGCACAAAGATATCAGGAGTCGATCTGATTGCTGTTTTTGTTTGTTTGTTCGTTCGTTTGTTTGTTTGTTTGTTTGTTTTAATTTTCAAGATTGAGTGAGAGAATGATTTAGGTAGATCTAAGGCAGAGCCTAGAGGGCAAAAGCGTGCACGAGTGTGGTGCTTTGTAGTGTGTGTGTGTGTGTGTGTGTGTGTGTGTGTGTGTGTGTGTGTGTGTAAGTGTGTGTAAGTGTTTTGTGTGTGTGTGTGTGTATGTGCGTGTGTGTGTGTGTATGTGTGCGCGGTGTGTTGTGTGTGTACCTGCTCATGTGTGTGTGTGTGTGTGTGTGTGTGTGTGTGTGTGTGTGGTGTGTGTGGTGTGTAGTGTGTGCATGTGTATGTGTGTGCATGCGTATGTCTGTGCATGCGTACGTGCAGCTGCGTTTGTGAGCACGTGAGTGCACATGTACGCGAAGTGTAAGTGCGTGTGTGAGTTGATGCATATATATAGCAACAAAACCACAAAACTGTCCAAAGTCTGATATGTCAAAAATTTCCAGTAGACAAAGATGTCAGACGACCGTACAACCTCCAGACGATCTTGCCCCAATCCTACATCTTTCTGTGTCAAGGTCAGCAGACAGGAGCCATCAGCCTATCAGGTGTTTCCTTACAACCGCACATGGCTTTATCACGCGCGACACGTTCGTCTCACGTTGTCGACTTGCGGGAATCCCCGATAGCATCGCGCTTTATGGAGAAAAAAAAAAGTCTGCGACGAATACGTTACCCATTGCGGCTTGAGCTCTGACCCTTCAAGGCCACCCTGAAAGTGTTCTGTGATAATAGGCAGACAGAGTTTTTTTAGGTGTAGGTTGCAATTCAACAGGTGCTTTTTTTCTTTCAAAACTAGCAACCTTCAACCACCACAGACTCAGTGCAGAAGCGGGACAAATAACATGTTTGTTTGTATTTGCTCGATGTTAACGGTATTTTAAGTTTCAGGCCAAAATAGCAGAGCGTTAACCAGTTTGGGAATAGTTTTTTTCTTAAAGAGGACAGGACAATCTAAAGACCAGTAGATTTTAGGAGCGTGTGCACGTGTTGAGAGCTACTCTTTCTCTTGGGTAAAGAAGTGTAAATTGTTTGTAAAAGAGATAACCCCCAATGTTGTCTGAACTGACATTGGAGTTCTCTCCCATTAAGACCCTATTTTCCAGAAGAGGCAGGCCGGCCATGTTTGTATTAGGTTACCACGGGAAAATGTTCTACACAACTACAAACTAAATCCGTAAATTCTTATCAGTATGTGTCCTCTAATGTTTCAATTTTAATGGAAAAGTAAATATTGTATGTGAAACAGTGAACACAATCTGAAATCAGGTAGTAACTCTTGAAAACAGTAGATTGGCTGGCATGCTGAGACTGTCATGAAGATAAACAGCAGGGCATTGTTTATTATAAGCTTGGCAACGTATGACTTTTCTGGCGTTTTAAAGTGGTGGTTCAAATGGTACAGAAGTGGTATAAGAGGAAGCAACGAGAGTGGCCAACATAACTGTGAGTGGAATCAAAACGGCAGTGACTTTGGTTGACTCCTCTCTCTCTCTCTCTCTCTCTCTCTCTCTCTCTCTCTCTCTCTCTCTCTCTCTCTCTCTCTCTCTCTCTCTCTCTCTTCTCTCTCTCTCTCTCTCTCTCTTAAATGTCTTTACAAAGAACATAGCATTTTAATTTTCTTTGCAAAGAACATGAGAACTTTAAATTTCTTTACAGAGAACACAGCATTTCAATTTTCTTTGCAAAGAACATGAGAACTTTAAATTTCTTTACAAAGAACATAGCATTTTAATTTTCTTTACAAAGAACATATCATTTATAATATAAATCAAACATATTTCAATTTAGGGGAAAAAAACTAAAATCTGCAAAAGAAAAAATACAGAAATAAAAAAGAAAAAGAAGAACAAGGCCCAGACATGAACATTATTTAAATCAACAATATAATGACTGTAGTTTGTCAGACTGAGGCGTATGATACAAAAAATGTTACATCCTCATTACTACTAACCAGTTCTACATAACATTGCAAGGAAGACTCATGGTTACTAATTCGGAAAAGGAGGAATCAATAACTCCGGAGTAAAACAACCAATACGCCTGAAATATGATTTAGTTGCCCTTGATTTTTGTATTATACTGTTCAATTGTATAGCTGCAGTCCGAATTTTTTTGAAAGTAGAAATGCTTGATAAGGTAGTATCTAACTTGCAAAATATACAATTTAGCAAACAACAGCATGAAACCTATATCTGCGTCTGTTTTGAATCGAAATTCTGCATCAACTGATGCCATATTTTTCATTGAGTTTTTATGTTAAACGATAGAAGGCACTTTTCATTAAACAATTTTTCCAAACTTTTGACCAAAATTTTTATTATATAATGAAAGCTCTATGAAAAGATTCGATGTTATTATTATGTTCCTTACATATCTTACACAGATTATCGTTAATAAAATTCATTTCTTTGAAAAGAAAAAAAAAAACAACAGAAAAGACGTGTTTTGCAGAATGGTGAGTGTTTTCTACTGGACAGCTCAGTACACTCTGCACAAAACTGAGCCTTCTACTTGCCACCATTTTCAAAATGTCTGAACGTCTGAGATTAACCAATTTCAGTTCTTTTTCGTTTTCTCAACAACAACAACAACAAAAAGCAAGGGGGAAAACCCAACTGTCCCTGTTCCCACCCACATTAATGGCCAAAAATCTTGGAAAATTTTTCACTATACTATAATTGGGATATCAGTGAGGATGATAGCCATGATGCTATGTGAGGATGACAGTCATGATGCTATGTGAGGATGACAGTCATGATGCTATGAGAGGATGACAATCATGATGCTATGTGAGGATGATAATCATGATGCTATGTGAGGATGACAGTCATGATGCTATGTGAGTGATGATAATCATGATGCTAATGTGAGGATGATAATCATGATGCTATGTGAGGATGACAATCTGATGACAGTCATGATGCTATGTGAGGATGACAATCATGATGCTATGTGAGGATGTATCATGATGCTATAGAGATGACAATCATGATGCTATGTGAGGATGACAATCATGATGCTATGTGAGAATGACAGTCATGATGCTATGTGAGGATGACAATCATGATGCTATGTGGGGAATGACATCATGATGCTATGTGAGAATGACAGTCATGATGCTATGTGAGGATGACAATCATGATGCTATGTGAGAATGAATAGTCATGATGCTATGTGAGATGACAATCATGATGTATGTGAGATGACAATCATGATGCTATGTGAGGAATGATAGTCATGATGCTATGTGAGAATGACAGTCATGATGCTATGTGAGGATGACAATCATGATGCTATGTGAGAATGAAGTCATGATGCTATGTGAGGATGACAATCATGATGCTATGTGAGGATGACAATCATGATGCTATGTGAGGATGACAATCATGATGCTATGTGAGGATGACAATCATGATGCTATGTGAGAATGATAGTCATGATGCTATCGTGAGGATGACAATCATGATGCTATGTGAGGATGACACAATGCATTGAATGCTATATGTGAGGATGACAATCATGATGCTATGTGAGAGATGACAATCATGATGCTATGTGAGGATGACAATCATGATGCTATTAGAGATGAAGTCATGATGCTATGTGAGATGACAATCATGATGCTATGTGAGGATGACAATCATGATGCTATGTGAGGAATGACAATCATGATGCTATGTGAGGATGACAATCATGATGCTATGTGAGGATGACAATCATGATGCTATGTGAGGATGACAATCATGATGCTATGTGAGGAATGACAATCATGATGCTATGTGAGGATGACATCTGATGCATGTGAATGACAGTCATGATGCTATGTGAGATGACAAGTCATGATGCTATGTGAGAATGAAGTCATGATGCTATGTGAGAATGACAATCATGATGCTATGTGAGGATGAATCATGATGCTATGTGAGAATGACAGTCATGATGCTATGTGAGATGACATCATGATGCTATGTGAGATGACAATCATGATGCTATGTGAGGAATGACAATCATGATGCTATGTGAGGATGACAATCATGAGCTATGTGAGATGAAGTCATGATGTTAAGTGTGATGAAATGACAATCATGATGCTATGTGAGGATGACAATCATGATGCATATGTGTGATGACATCATGATGCTATGTGAGAATGAAGTCATGATGCTATGTGAGATGACAATCATGATGCTATGTGAGGATAGACAATCATGAATTGCTATGTAGGATGACAATCATGATGCTATGTGAGGATGACAATCATGATGCTATGTGAGGATGACAATCATGATGCTATGTGAGAATGACATATCATGAGTGACAATGCTGAGATTGGAATGATCATGAGCTATGTGAGGATGAAATCATGATGCTATGTGGGGAATGACATCATGAGCTATGTGAGGATGACAATCATGATGCTATGTGAGATGACATCATGATGCTATGTGAGGATGACAATCATGATGCTATGTGAGATGACAGTCATGATGCTATGTGAGGATGACAATCATGATGCTATGTGAGAATGAAGTCATGATGCTATGTGAGATGACAATCATGATGCTATGTGAGAATGAAGTCATGATGCTATGTGAGATGACAATCATGATGCTATGTGAGGATGATAGTCATGATGTATGTGAGGATGACAATCATGATGCTATGTGAGGATGACAATCTGATGCTAGTATGTGGATGACAATCATGATGCTATGTGAGGATGACAATCATGATGCTATGTGAGGATGACAATCATGATGTTGTGAGGATGACAATCATGATGCTATGTGAGGATGACAATCATGATGCTATGTGAGGATGACATCATGATGCTATGTGAGGATGACAATCATGATGCTATGTGAGGATGACAATCATGATGCTATGTGAGGATGACAATCATGATGCTATGTGAGGATGACAATCATGATGTATGTGAGGATGAAATCATGATGCTATGTGAGGATGACAATCATGATGCTATGTGAGGATGACAATCAATGTATGGGATGCAATATAGTGAGGAGGTACAATCATGATGCTATGTGAGGATGACAATCATGATGCTATGTGAGGATGACAATCATGATGCTATGTGAGGATGACAATCATGATGCTATGTGAGGATGACAATCATGATGCTTTTGTGAGGATGATAAATCATGATGCTATGTGAGGATGACAATCATGATGCTATGTGAGGATGACAATCATGATGCTATGTGAGGATGATAGTCATGATGCTATGTAGGATGACAATCATGATGCTATTGAGGATGATAATCATGATGCTATGTGAGGATGACAATCATGATGCTATGTGAGATGATAGTCATGATGCATGTGAGGATGACAATCATGATGCTATGTGAGGATGACAATCATGATGCTATGTGAGAATGACAGTCATGATGCTATGTGAGGATGACAATCATGATGCTATATGAGAATGATAGTCATGATGCTATGTGAGAATGACAGTCATGATGCTATGTGAGGATGACAACCATGATGCTATGTGAGAATGATAGTCATGATGCTATGTGAGGATGACAATCATGATGTTATGTGAGGATGACAATCATGATGCTATGTGAGAATGATAGTCATGATGCTATGTGAGAATGATAGTCATGATGCTATGTGAGGATGACAATCATGATGCTATGTGAGAATGATAGTCATGATGCTATGTGAGGATGACAATCATGATGTTATGTGAGGATGACAATCATGATGCTATGTGAGGATGACAATCATGATGCTATGTGAGGATGATAGTCATGATGCTATGTGAGAATGATAGTCATGATGCTACGTGAGGATGACGACCATGATGCTATGTGAGGATGACAACCATGATGCTATGTGAGGATGACAATCATGATGCTATGTGAAGATGACAATCATGATGCTATGTGAGGATGACAATCATGATGCTATGTGAGAATGATAGTCATGATGCTATGTGAGGATGATAGTCATGATGCTATGTGAGGATGATAGTCATGATGCTATGTGAGGATGATAATCATGATGCTACGTGAGGATGAGTCATGATGCTACGTGAGGATGATAGTCATGATGCTATGTGAGGATGATAGTCATGATGCTATGTGAGGATGACAACCATGATGCTATGTGAGGATGACAACCATGATGCTATGTGAGGATGATAGTCATGATGCTATGTGAGGATGACAACCATGATGCTATGTGAGGATGATAGTCATGATGCTATGTGAAGATGACAGTCATGATGCTATGTGAGGATGATAGTCATGATGCTATGTGAGGATGACAACCATGATGCTATGTGAGGATGACAATCATGATGCTATGTGAAGATGACAGTCACGATGCTATGGAGCTCCAGTCCGGATTTCGACTGTGTGACACTTCAAAACTCTACGCTTACTTTCATAATCTAACGTGATCCCAGGTTATTAATGAAGATAATTCGTTTGTCTTCTAATATCCATGAACCGTGTTCGACCAGCTGATGAAGTTCCCGTTATCAATATTGGTAACCTTCTGCGCATGTCCGTCCAACTCTCGTGAGATTTACGATAAGCGGAAGTTAAGAGTATCGTCTGCTTCTACTCGTGTAGGATCTCATCTCACATAACGTAAGCCGGGCCCGAGACATACACACACCTGTGGTGTTGGTCAGGAAATTTGAGCAGCACCTTCAACGACTTACTTGGGAAGCGGACGAGACTCCTCGATTGTGTGGTCCCAGTCTTCTCAGTAAGCCCACAGAACACTCAGGTCTCGGTAGGCGCCAGCTGGGGGCCAATCCCCCCCCCTCCCCCCCACACACACACATAATGATTTTGACAAGGCTGATGAGATTGGAACCCACAACCTTCTTAGTCGTAATTCCGTTTCGCTGATCTTTGCACCACGGAGACTGTTGATGAGAGAGGAAGCAACAAATGTGACCAGCATAGCGGCGGACTGGAATCAGATGGCAGTAACTGTAACTGATTGTTTGTTTTACCAGAGATTTGCAGAGAGGGTGAAAAACTGGTCTCTCTGTTTGTCACCACCTTTGAAACGTCCACCACGAAAGAATATCAATGTCGTAGTGTCTGTTGAAAGGAGCGTGAAATCTAGTGGAATGATTAGGACACCATCGGTCTTCCAGTTGACAGGTCTAGATTCGAGTCATTTTTTTCTTTCAACTTTTATTTATTCATTTTGATAAAACAAAAAGACTATTAGCAAACAAAACCAACAATGTGAAAGACTTCCAAAATCAGAAAAGCAAAATCAACAAAATATAAGACTTTCAAAATCAGCAAAGTAAAATCAACAAAATAAAAGACTTCCAAAATCAACAAAGCAAAATCAACAAAATATAAGACTTTCAAAATCAGAAAAGCAAAATCAACAAAATATAAGACTTTCAAAATCAGCAAAGTAAAATCAACAAAATAAAAGACTTCCAAAATCAGCAAAGCAAAATCAACAAAACATAAAAGACTTTCAAAATCAGCAAAACAAAATCAACAATATAAAAGACTTCCAAAACCAGCAAGACAAAATCAACAATAAAAAATACATGTAAAAGACTTTCAAAATCAGCAAAGCAAAATCAACTATACTGAAGATTTTAAATTCAACATTTTTGTCAGACATCCAGATCTTCATCAAGGTTTTACATACGTGCATGAAATGTCATCATGATTTGGGCTGGCGTGGTTATTTTGACTGAACCCTTGAGCTTAATGGAGAAACTTACAGGCTTGTGGATATGCTAAAATCTTAGTTCATCCTTGAGATTAAACTCCCAAGTGTGGCGGCGAAACTGAGAAAAGAAGAAGCGTGCTCTTGAACAATTCCATATGCACTCCACCGAAATCTGCCACGAGTTATTATGTGGCAGTTTCTTTGAGCCTACGAAAATCCTTATTCCTTGGCAAGGTCTTGAAATGGGAGGGACGGCGAAGAACGGGATCAGTGAATCACTAAATGGACTCCACCTTGAAGATAACAGCATTAAGATAAGCAGCCAACAGGCCAGTGTTTATGCTGCGGCCTGTGATTGAACTCAGGACCTCACATCTCGAATCCCACGACTATCAACAGAGCCAGGCAGCCAGCACTAAAAGAATAAAGAAAAAAAGTTGTAACGCTCCCCTTCCCCCCGTGCAACCCCCCCCCCCCCTCTTTCTCTCTCTCTCTCCATGAAAATAAGTGCATGAATATTTAGTAATGAAAGGGCTTAGCATCTCAGATAAGAGGAGAGGCTTTTTGCGACTACACTCTTGTCAGTCTATCTGTCATCCCGTCTCATTTTTCTTACTCCACAGCTTTTACATTCGGCAACGTGTAGTACGTGAACAGCACGACTGTGAGATATCTGAAATGAAAATCAAAGCAGATAAACCGCACTCTGCACTGCACCTTAGTGGGGATGGGGGGGGGGGATAAAAAAGATGAAGTGTACTACAGTGGAATTCGCTGAAACACCATTTTGTATCATCATGCGGCAATCAGGCACTGGACACGTGCCTACAACTGTCTTGCTATTCAGCTTCAATGAGCCAATGGATTCAGGCCTTGTAAGGACTGTCCTGTTTAATTCTCTGAGACCCCCACTCTCAGAGACAGTTGCTTACTCCTGCAGCAGCTCTCCATCGAGAGAGAAGACATCATTAAAATAAACATTCAAGAATAACGTGAGAGACATTCACTAAAAGGAGTAAAATACGCCCATGTTTCATCTTTTGTTTTTAAAACTGGAAATCACCCCCACACTAAGATTCCTGTAGTCTGTGGTGTCTCACTTTTCATTAAAATTCACAAGAAGAGTGTGCACGTGACAGGCAGGTGTTGTAACCTGTTGGACCATCTCTATGACAAAAAGTCTTCATTTACGAGTGTGACAGATTAAGCATCTGTGCGCGTTCTTACCCCTACGTTTTGTCCGGAGAGGATCATACTAGGCGCTGCAATCATCCATACCAAAAACTACACAAATACCTAAACAGTAAGTCAGCCAACTGTACACACAGACATATGCATACACATGTATCTGTGAGCATTTTTTAAATGAGAGAGAGAAAGAAAGTGAGCGAGAAAGTGAGAGAGAGAGAGAGGGAGAAAGAGAGAGAAAGAGAGAGAGAGAAAAGAGAGAGGGAGACAGAGAGTGAGAGCGAGCGAGAGAGAGAGAGAGATGATTTAGATAGTTTGTTCATTCAATGGGCCATTGCCCCTCAAAAGGGGTGCTAATACATGAGCAGATCAAAATAAGCAGAACAGAACGAATTATTCACTTGTATAAAACATAATGCCGTTGCTACATCCCTAAACTTAAACGCCTTATACAGAAAGAAACACAGATTATGCACAACATCAGATGCAGTTCATAACATTAATACAGTAAATTACATAAGCAAGAACGGGTCGAATAAAATTCTCTCGAACATTTTGGAGTACTGGACAACAAAGCAAGAAGTGTATTTCACCTTCTTTCGAGTTTTTACATAATGGACACAATAAATCTCCCTCTCTCTCTCTCTGTCTCTCTGTCTCTCTGTCTCTTTATCTGTCTTCTGTCTCTTCTGTCTGTTCTGTCTTCTGTCTCACTCTGCTCTCTTTTCTGTCTCTCTGTCTCTTGTTGTCTTGTTGTGTGTGTGTGTGTTGTGTGTGTGTGTGTGTGTGTGTGTGTGTGTGTTTTTGTGTGTGTGTGTGTGTGTGTGTGTGTGTGTGTGTGTGTGTGTGTCCAGATGTATGGATATCAGCACACAGGCCAACATACATATCTACTGTTACTAATCTGCGTGTGTTAACACAACAGATAATAGGATTCCGCGGGGAAAAAAATGAATTACAAACAAGATAGAAAAAAAGTAAGATAAGATCTTTGACCATGAACACGCAAAAATGTACACACATATCCGAATTCAGCACGTGGTGTGTGTGTGTGTGTGTGTGTGTGTGTGTGTGTGTGTGTGTGTGTGTGTGTGTGTGTGTGTGTGTGTGTGTGTGTGTGTGTGTGTGTGTGTGTGTAGAAAACAAATGCGAAAACTTTTAACATTTAAGTTAAATGTTTCAATATTTGACATCAGTATGCTTTCAATCGAGCAATTTTACCCATAAGAATACGAACATCACTTTCCCTTGATACAATTCAATCGAAATGGACAAATTGCTCAGATATGTGTTTACACACAAGCAAATTTGTATCGTCACAGTTGTCAACAGTGTTAGTGTCTTCATCAACACGCATACAGATGTGTGTGTGTGTGTTTGTTGTGTGTGTGTGTGTGTGTATGTGTGTGTATGTGTGTGTATGTGCATGTGTATGTATATATGTGTGTGTACGTATGTGTGTATATGTGTATGTGTGTGTATGTGTGTGTCTACGTGTGTGTGTGTATGTGTGTGTGTACGTATGTGTGTGTATGTGTATGTGTGTGTATGTGTGTCTACGTGTGTATGTATATGTGTGTGTGTACGTATGTGTGTGTATGTGTATGTGTGTGTACGTATGTGTGTGTCTACGTGTGTATGTGTGTGTGTGTGTGTGTGTGTGTGTGTGTGTGTGTGTGTGTGAGTGAAGGTGGAGAGAGTGAGAGAGAGAGAGAGAGAGAATACGAGCAAAGTTTTCACAGAGAGAGAGAGACATAGACAAAAAGACAGATAGACACAGAGAGAGGCAGACAGACGGAGAGAAGCAGAGAGAGAGAGAGACAGAAAGAGAGAGAGAGAGAACAAGCAAACTTATCACAGAGAGAGAGAGAGAAAGAGAGATAGAGACAGAGACAGAGAGAGACAGACAGACAGAGAGAGACAGAGAGAGAGAGAGAAGTCATATGATTTAAGGACAAATCAATGATAACAAATGAATTATTTATAAGTTTTGGGGCGGGACAAAGTCACCACTCTTCAAGACGACCCTAACCATATGATATCGTTATCCGAATATCAGTTTCCCTCTTCCATAAGTCACAGAATTTTTAGAGACCATAAAACTCTCATTATCTCTTCAACTGGAGTTTAGAATTTACTCAAAAGGCGATTATCGCACACGGACATCTCCATATGCGCTCCACCCACATCTGCCAGCAGTTTCTGACAGACTCCGTGAGCCTGCGCTAAACCATATACACCGGCCTGGTCTTGAAATAGGAATAGGGGAGGGGAGGAGGTGGAGAAGGATCTATGAAACACGAAGTTGACACCACCAGAATTGATGTAAACATTCGTACGGGCAACGAACTTGCCAGTTTTTAAATGTTGCCAATTGGGATTGAACTCGAGATATGAGAGTCCAAGGCTTTATCAAAGGATGGGTTGAATGACTGAATACACACACATGAAATCTTGAAAAGCATGTGCAAACGTCATGTGTGCTCATGCTGTATAGTTTATCGGCTGTTTTGTCTACTCATGCCGTATCCTTTATCTCTCGTTTTGTCTGTTCTGCTTAGTACACTATGTACATGTATAATAATTATGCACAAGTGAGCCATTTGGTCTCGGTTGAGGCTTGCATGCATTGTGTTCACGGGGTACGCGGTTCAAAGGTCAACATGCACTGATTTGTTACACTTTGCGAACCTTCCAGAATGTCTACGGAACTCTACGTACGCACGCAGGGGCGCGCGGACACACACAGACACACTCACACACAAACACACACACACACACACAGAACACACAGACACACACACACACACACACACATACACACTAACAGACGCACACACACACACACACTAACAGACGCACGCACACACACACACATTCACACACACAAACACACAGACACAGAGGCACACAGACACACACAGACACACAGACACACACACACACACACATACACACACACACACACACACACACACACACACACACAGACATACACACACACACACCACACACACACACACACACACACACACACACACACACACACACACACACACACACACACACACACACACACACACACAAAGACGAGATCTTCCCAAGATGGAAACCCTACCATGTTACCGTGGAAGGCAAGGTAGGGAACACAGAGGGAGTCATGCCGGTGTTGTCCATGATACCCTAAAAAGGACACGATGGGTCAAATTGGGTTATGGGGACCCATATTGTAGTATATATGTATTGTGTATGTGTGTGTGAGGTCTTCGTATGCCTACGGGTGTGTCCATCCATATTTGTCTCGTCTATTCCGCGAACAAATCTTCGGATCTGATGTAATACTTGTTAGATCGCCGTTATCGACTTGGGATGCTATGGCCTAATTTGGGCCACCATGGCCCAAGTCTGGGTCATCATATCCTGTTTAGTGTATTATGAGCGTTGGCTCCGCTGAAGGTCACCGTGATATATGGCTGGACGCAATGGTAGGTGGTCAAACTGGCACGTGGACACAAGGGAATGTAGCCGATACAAGGGAGGTGTTGTGGAAATAAGAAGATCGACAACATAGCGAGATGCATTGAATGTATTTGCAGTCTGAAGTGACATGATGCCGCGTTCAGTCAGTGTGCATGACATGACAGGTCAATTCGGGCCGAGTCAGATACTGATCTGCACGTGCCAACGGAAGGAAGAGCGCGCGTGCTGTCGCGGCCCGTGCAGCAGCCATCAGGCTAGAGACTGGGCGTGTCGCTATGTCACTTTCAGACACTGTGTCGTTGTGCTCTCTCTCTCTCTCTCTCTCTCTCTCTCTCTCTCTCTCTCTCTCTCTCTCTCTCTCTCTGTCTGTCTGTATCTCTCTCTGTCTCTCTCTGTCTCTCTGTATCTCTCTCTGTCTGTATCTCTCTCTGTCTCTCTCTGTCTCTCTGTCTCTCTGTATCTCTCTCTCTGTATCTCTCTCTGTATCTCTCTGTCTGTATCTCTCTCTGTCTGTCTGTCTCTCTCTGTCTCATACACACACACACATATATATATGTATATATATATATATATAATATATGTATACATAAATGTATGTGTGTGTGTGTGTGTGTAAATGTGCGTATGTCTGTGTGTGTGCGTGTGTGTATGTGTCTTTGTGCGTACGTGCGTGTGTGTATCTCTCTCTCTCTCTCTCTTTCTCTCTCTCTATGTATACATATATATATGTATATATGTATGTATATATAACATATATAGATATATATATACATATACATCCATATATATAGATATATATGTATGCATATATTCATATACATATATCATCATCATAATCATGATGTTCCCTGCCGTGTGGCGTTTGCGATCATAACCCTCCACACGAATCTGTCCCTTGTCGTTGCAAATACATCTCCCACCCTCTCTGTCCTCTCTGAAAGTCCGTCCAATATTTTCTCCCTGGGTCTACCTGGTGCTCTGTTTCCCTCTAGCTTCCCTGTTGTGACCAGGTGCTCTAATTTTTCTTGACTGAAAGATTACACAAACACACACACACACACACACACACATACATACATACACACACACACATACAGACACACACATGCGCGCGCATGTACGCACGCACAAACTCACAGGTACAAACACACATGCAACTCACACACGTGCGCACACATACGTACACGCACACACACACACACACACATACATTCACGCACACACACTCATATACCACTACAACCACCACCATCACCATTATCATTATCATCGTTGTCACCAGCACAAGCTGCAGCAGTAGCAGCAGCAGCAGCATCGTCGTCATAGTCGTCGTCGTCATCATCATCGTCGTCGTCGTCATCATCATCGTCATCATCAGCGTCATCATCAACAGTTAAAATGGTCAGGTTAACATAAAAGAAAAAAAAATACATAAGTTAACTTCGATACAA
>CM060315.1:53999134-54001634 GCA_030674185.1 Monoplex corrugatus
GTCAATGCCAGGGGCTTGCCCGTAGATTATGTGCGAGAATGCATTGATATGTGTACTTAATTTTCTTTTCTTTTCTCTTCTTTTTCCTGTTAAAATTTTGTGTGCTTTGAAGCGGTTATAGCCCTGATATGGCTCTATGTAGTGGGCTGGGCTTTAATTAAGCAACAATAACAATAGGTAATATTACCTTATTTTCCCTACGTTTCATCTGTCAGAAGAAGTGATCAATCGAATTATGAATAAGCTGATGCCAAATTTTCTTCTTGTGCCGGGTGACGCAAAAAGGTCACACGTGAGGACCAGTCTCAAAATGATTATGTGTGTGTAGTGTGTGTGCGTGTGTGTGTATGCGTGTGTGAGTACGTGTGTGTGCGTGTGTGTTTGTGCGTATGTGTGTGTGTCCTCTGTGTGTGTGTGTGTGTGTGTGTGTGTATGTGTGTGCGCATGTATGTGTGTGTGCGTGTGTGTGTGCGTATGTGTGCGTGTGTGTGTGTGTGTGTTTGTGCGTATGTGTGTGTGTGTGTTTGTGCTCGTGTGTGTGTGCGTGCGTGTGTGTGTGTGTGTGTGTGTGTGTGTGTGTGTGTGTGGTGTGTGTGTGTGTGTGTGTGTGTGTGTGTGTGTGTGTGTGTGTGTGTGTGTGTGTGTGTGTGTGTGTGTGTGTGTGTTCGTTGGTTATTTCGTTCAAGTCTATTCACATATGTGCTTTCCAACGAGCGTGTGTGTGCGTGCGTTTGTGTGTGTGTGTATGTGTGTGTGTGTGTGGGTGCGCGCCCGCATGCTTGTGTGTGTATGACTCGCACCACTGAGTGTTACTGGACATTAGACGATACAATAATAAACTTCAGCTTAATGACGACAAGACAGAAGCTATCCTCATTGGCACCCGTCAGAAACTTTCTCAGCTGCCTCCTGTTTCTCTCCCATTATGTAACACATCAGTCCCAATTTCTGATTCACTAAAAACCTTGGTGTCTGCATTGACTCTACCCTCTCCATGAACAACTTTGTTTCTCAAACTGCCAGATCTTGCTACTATCACCTCCATCGTATAAGCCTGATCAGGAAGTATCTCTCTGTCGAAACAACTGCAAAACTCGTTCTCTCCTTCATAATGTCTCGCATTGACTATTGCAATTCACTCCTGTATGGTCTTCTGCCTCCACCATTCACATCCTACAGCGCATTCAAAACAATGCTGCACGCCTTGTACTCAAAAAGAAAAAAGCTGACCACATATCTCCTCTCCTGGCACAACTTCACTGGCTCCCTGTATCAAAGCGCATACAGTACAAACTAGACACCATGTGCTACAAAAGCCTCAATAACGCAGCCCCAGATTACCTGTCAAGCCTACTTGAGATCTATGTACCCTCACGTACCCTCCGCTCTGCCTCCGATCTTCTGACATTTCGCTTTCCACGCACTAAGCTCAATACCTATGGTCCACGAGCCTTCTCTGTTTCTGGTCCATTCTCCTGGAACAAACTTCCTCTCTCTGTCCGTCAGCAACCTACTTTTGTCTCCTTCAAGTCCGCTCTCAAAACTCACCTTTTCTCCTCTGCATAAAATCCTGACCTCACTCAATCCCCTCTGCAGCCTGTCTCCACTCGGAGGGGAATCACATTGTAATATATAATTGTATATAATATGCTCTATTTTAATTTTCCATTGCTTTTATTCTTTCTCCCCATTTATAGCCGTGTGCGCGCGCGCGCGCGCGCGTGTGTGTGTGTGTGTGTGTGTGTGTGTGTGTGTGTGGTGCGTGTGTGCGTGCGTGCGTGTGTGTGCGTGCGTGCGTGTGTGTGTGTTTCAGCGCTTAGATTTGATTTTATCAAGATTTTGCGCTATATAAATCAAATATTGTATATTGTATTGTGTGTGTATGTGCGCGCGCTTGTGTGTGAATGTGAGCACGCGCTTGTGTGAGTGTGTGTGAGTGTGTGTGTGTGTGTGTGTGTGTGTGTGTATGTGCGTGCGTGCGCACGTGACTTGTGTGTACACGCGCTTGTGTGTGTTTGTGTGCGTGCGCGAGCGTGTGTGTGTGTGTGTGTGTGTGTGTGTGTGTGTGTGTGTGGTGTGTATTTTAGTGAGATGTGCACTTACACAATAATCAAATTAGAAAGCGGAAGATCTACCGCTCCACCAATCAGTAGCTCACCATGGCAGTGACTAATCGCTCAGTCCCAGCAGTAGTGACTGACTGATATCATCTGACACTGAAGGGCTTTGTGCAAATTCTTGAAGAACCAGCGGTATGCAAGGAACACAACATACTTGACATTTCTTGAGACGTGACCCAGACGGCTGGTGTTGATGATCAGATGGCTGGTGTTGATGATCAGATGGCTAGTGTGTGATAATCAGATGGCTGGTGTTGATAATCAGATGGCTGGTGTTGGTGATCAGATGGTTGGTGTTGATAATCAGATGGTTGGTGTGTGATAATCAGATGGCTGGAGTTGATAATCAGATGGCTGGTGTTGGTGATCAGATGGTTGGT
>CM060315.1:54009134-54011634 GCA_030674185.1 Monoplex corrugatus
AGTGACTCGACGCAATCTCAAATCTATCGACCTCTCCACATTTTCATCTGATGCCTTCCGTCTCCTTTCTGAAAAGTCACATAACCTTGCCGATGAATTCTACACTATCTCCACCATCTTCTGGACACTCATGCTCCAGCCACAACCCGTCTTTTACCTGACCGCCCCCCTACCCCCTGGCTCACTCATGAGACTGCCTGTGCAAAACGCGCCCGCCGCAGAGCAGAGCGCCGCTGGCGCAAATCCAAACTCACTGTACATAGGCAACTTTTCCAATCCTCTAAAACAAAAGTATCCACCCTCATTGCATCTGCAAAAACAAACTATTTCCAAACCAAAATCCTGAATGCCTCTTCTTCAAAAGAACTCTTTACAACCATGAATCATCTCCTTGGCATACGAAAAGATTTACCTCTCCCAACAAAACACACAAATGAAGAACTCCCATCTGTATTCTCCAAGTATTTCACCACCAAAATACAAACTCTTCGTGACAGGCTCGACAGGACACCTGTCAACCATGCCCACCTGACCCTTCCTTCTCTGGCACACCTCTTACTACTCTTACCCCAGTCTCACAAGAAGAAATTCTCAACACAATCAGATCCATATCGTTCAAAACCTGCGAACTGGATCCTCTTCCAGGTTCTCTCTACTCTGACTGTCTCCCTACGCTCCTCCCATTCATCACTGACATCATCAACACTTCTCTCCAAATTGGAACTGTCCCAGATTCTTTCAAGTCTGCTATTGTTCACCCTCTCCTCAAGAAATAAATTTGACCCAAATGAACTGAAAAATTACCGGCCTATCTCTAATCTCTCTTTCTTGTCAAAACTGCTTGAAAAAGTTGTCCTCAACCAACTGAACTCTCACCTGTCTGCCAACAATCTCCTCAATCCTTTCCAGTCAGCCTACCGCCAGTGCCATAGCACTGAAACTGCCTATACACATTCTCAACAATCTCCTCCTTGCAACTGATACTAACAAAGTCTCTTTCCTCACACTCCTTGATCTGTCTGCAGCCTTTGATACCATTGATCATGGTATTTTCCTTTCTAGACTTCATCATACTTTTGGCATCTCTGACATTGCTCTCTCCTGGTTCACTTCTTATCTATCAAACAGAAAACAAACTGTTCTCATCAATGGCACTTACTTTCAACCTGCATACCTGACCTGTGGTGTTCCACAAGGATCTGTCCTTGGCCCTGTTCTTTTCACTCTTTACACCTCCCCCCTGTCCACCATCATCAACTCCCACTCTATAAAACACCACTTCTATGCTGATGACACCCAACTTCAAGACAGTGACTCACCTGACAATATACAGCGCCTCCTGACTCGCACCACTGAGTGTTACTCGGACATCAAAAATTGGATGACATACAACAAACTTCAGCTAAATGATGACAAGACAGAAGCTATCCTCATTGGCACTCGTCAGAAACTTTCTCAGCTGCCTCCTCTTTCTCTCCCATTATGTAACACATCAGTCCCAATTTCTGATTCAGCTAAAAACCTTGGTGTCTGCATTGACTCTACCCTCTCCATGAACAACTTTGTTTCTCAAACTGCCAGATCTTGCTACTATCACCTCCATCGTATAAGCCTGATCAGGAAGTATCTCTCTGTGGAAACAACTGCAAAACTCGTTCTCTCCTTCATAATGTCTCGCATTGACTATTGCAATTCACTCCTGTCCGGTCTTCCTGCCTCCACCACTCACATCCTACAGCGCATTCAAAACAATGCTGCACGCCTTGTACTCAAAAAGAAAAAAGCTGACCACATATCTCCTCTCCTGGCACAACTTCACTGGCTCCCTGTATCAAAGCGCATACAGTACAAACTAGACACCATGTGCTACAAAAGCCTCAATAACGCAGCCCCAGATTACCTGTCAAGCCTACTTGAGATCTATGTTCCCTCACGTACCCTCCGCTCTGCCTCCGATCCTCTGACTTTTCGCTTTCCACGCACTAAGCTCAATACCTATGGTCCACGAGCCTTCTCTGTTTCTGGTCCGCTCTCCTGGAACAAACTTCCTCTCTCAGTCCGTCAGCAACCTACTTTTGTCTCCTTCAAGTCCTCTCTCAAAACTCACCTTTTCTCCTCTGCATAAAATCCTGACCTCACTCAATCCCCTCTGCAGCCTGTCTCCACTCGGAGGGGAATCACATTGCAATATATAATTGTATATAATATGCTCTCTATAATTTTCCATTGTTTTTATTCTTTCTCCCCAGTTATAGCCGTGTGTGTGTGTGTGTGTGTGTGTGTGTGTGTGTGTGTGCGTGGGTGCGTGTGTGTGCGTGCGTGCGTGCGTGCGTGTGTGTGTGTTTCAGCGCTTAGATTTGATTATATCAAGATTTTGCGCTATATAAATAAATATTGTAATTATTATTATTATTTGTGTGTGTGAGTGTGTGTGTGTATGTGTGTGTGTGTGTGCGTGCGCGCGCGCGCGCGCGTGTGTGTGTGTACTTGCTTACGAGCA
>CM060315.1:54019134-54039134 GCA_030674185.1 Monoplex corrugatus
ATTAGAATTAGAAGTATATATCGATAGTTAGAAATAGACGTATAGGGTACTTAGAAGTGTAGAAGCATACACTGTTGTAAGAATAAGAAACATATATTGGTAGTTAAAAAGAAGAAGCATAGATTGGTAGTTAGAAGAAGTAAATATAGGTTGTTAGAATTCGAAGTAGATATTGGTGGGTGCATAATTATGATAGAAGGCAATGGAAGGCTTGGGCGAACGAGAAACTGTGTAACAGGTTTTTGTTTTATTTGGGCTATTGGGATATCGAACATGACAAGCAATTTCCCATACATATGATAAGTAAGTCCATATGAATGAAAGTGTGACAGGACTTGCTGATAGTCCCACACATTTGCTACTTCTGATGACTGCCGCGTCTATGTTCAGCAACCGGCGTCACTGTTTTATTTTCCGGTGTGTGCGTGAGTGCGTGCGTGCGTGCGTGCCTGTGTGTGTGTGTGTGTATGTGTGTGTGTGTGTGTGTGTGTGCTTGTTTGTGCGTTTGTTTGTGTGTGAGTGAATGAGTATAAGAGTAGGCATGTGTGTGTGTGTGTGAGAGAGAGAGAGAGAGGGGCTGTGTGTGTGTGTGTGTGTGTGTGTGTGTGTGTGTGTGTGTGTGTGTGTGTGTGTGTGTGTGTGTGTGTGTGTGTGTGTGTGTGTGTGTGTGTGTGTGTGTGTGTGTGTGCCTGTGTAGTAGGTAGGGGACAATTCGACGTGTACGGTAGTACAAAGGGGACGTGTGTGTAGTTTGGGGACCCTACACCTGGAATTCCCTCTCTCTGTTCCCCCACAGAGATCCCTCTCTCCGTTTCCCTCCCCCCCCCCCCGATTTCCTCACTCTGTTCCCCCCTTCCTGAGTTCCCGCCCTCTGTTTCTCCCTATCCATAGTTCCCTCCTCGATTCCCCCCAACCTGGAGTTCCCTCCTTCTGTCCCTTCTGGAGTTACCTCCCTCTGTTCCCCCCCCCCCCCGAGTGTCCTCCCTCTCTTCCCCCCTCGAGTTCCCTCCCTCTGTTTCCCCAACGAGTTCCCTCCCTCTCTTCCCTGTACCCCCTGGAGTTCCCTCCCTCTGTTCCCCACACCCCAACCCCTGAGTTTACTGCTTCTGTTCCTGTCCCACCCTTCGGAGTTCCCTCCCTCTGTTCTTCTTCACTCCGGAGTTCTCTCCCTCTGTTGTACCCCCTGGAGTTCCCTCCCGCTTTTCTATCCCTTGGAATTCCCTCCCTCTGTTCTACCCCCTGGAGTTTCCTGCCTTTGTTCTACCCCCTGGAGTTCCCTCCCTCTGTTCTACCCCCTGGAGTTCCCTGCCTTTGTTCTACCCCCTGGAGTTCCCTCCCTTTGTTCTACCCCCTGGAGTTCCCTCCCTTTGTTCTACTCCTGGAGTTCCCTCCCTCTGTTCCCCGCATCTCCTGGAGTTCCCTTCCTCCGTTTTACCCCCTGGAGTTCCCTGCCTTTGTTCTACCCCCCTGGAGTCCCTCCCTCTGTTCTACCCCCTGGAGTTCCCTGCCTTTGTTCTACCCCCTGGAGTTCCCTGCCTTTGTTCAATCCCCTGGAGTTCCCTGCCTTTGTTCTACCCCCTGGAGTTCCCTCCCTCTGTTCTACCCCCTGGAGTTCCCTGCCTTTGTTCTATACCCCCTGGAGTTCCCTGCCTTTGTTCTACCCCCTGGAGTTCCCTCCCTCTGTTCTACCCCCTGGAGTTCCTCCCTTTGTTCTATCCCTGGAGTTCCCTCCCTCTGTTCCCCGCACCCCCCTGGAGTTCCCTCCCTCTGTGCCCCGCACCCCAGCCCCCACTTCCTCTGTGCCTTGTTGCCCCATCTGGAGTTCCCTCCCTCTGTTCTTCCCCACTCCGGAGTTCCCTCCCTCTGTTCTATCCCCTGGAGATCCCTCCCTCTATTCTACCCCCCTGGATTTCTCTCCCTCTGTTTCCCTCCGGAGTTCCCTCCTTCTGTTTCCCCCCACCCTTGCAGAGTTCCCTCCTTCCGTTTTCACCCCCTCCCCATCCGCAGTTCCCTCCTTTCCTTCCTTTCCTTATCTTCTCCTCCCTGATTTCTTCCCTTTGTCCCCCTACCCCCACCCCCGGATCTGGAGTTGCTTCTGTCATTTCTCCCCCTCCAGAGTTCCCTCCCTTTGTTCTTCCCCCTCCAGAGTTCCCTCCCTCTGTTCTCCTTCCCCATCTGGTGTTTCCTCTCTGTTCTCCCCCCCCCCCCACTCTCGTCTGAAGTTCCCTCCTCTTCTGTTCCCCCCCCCTTATCCGGAGTTCCATCTCTCTTTTCTCCCGCCCCCTCCCCCCACCTCCGGAGTTCCCTCTCTTCTCCCGCCCGCATCGCCTCCCCCGTCCAGAGTTTCCTCCCTCTCTTCTCGCGCCCCCGTACCCCCACGTCCAGAGTTCCCTCACTCTCTTTCCAGCCCCCCCCCCTCCCCATCCCGGAGTTCCCGGAGTTCCAGTGACAACGATTAAGTAAGGTCAAAACGCAAACAGATCCCAATTACCAACATCATTTGCAAGTGTCGACTGAATTGGCAGGGCCATGCTGCTATACTGCCATCTTCCAGATATGCCAACCAAGTCCTGAACTATACTACGCACAAAAAGTTAAGGATCACTTGCACAAAAATTCATAACTTTCAAAATTAGAAAGCCAATGCGTTGAAGTTTGGCAAACATTTAATTCCATGCTTTAGTGATAACGATACACAATTGCCTTCAATTTCGAGCAATCGTTTGGTGTGTACATTTGATCAAAGTGGGTACGTATCGAAATTTGATTTCCCAAAGTCATTGAAATCACAAGACAGGGCATTCTGATGCTCCTAAAAGTTCAGTAATGCGTGTAACCGCCATGGCTGTTCTGGCACTCGACGCAGCGAGTCCTCATCGAGTTGACCAGGTTGGTGAAGATCCTCTGTGGAAGCGCCTGTCACTCAGCCTGCAGCATCTGGTAGAGGTGTTGGGCATCCCTGGGAGGGTGGTGGTTGCTCCTCACTTTGCGATCCAGCTCATCCCAGAGGTTCTCAATCGGGTTGAGATCGGGACTGCATGCTGGCCACTCCATTCTGTTGACTCCAGACTGCTGCAGGAAGTCGTTGACCACCCTTGCCCTGTGGGGGCGAGCGTTGTCATCCTGGTAGACAGCCGTCGGTCCCATCTGCTGCAGTGTAGGCACAGCCAGCGGTCGAAGGATCTCATCCCGGTATCGGAGGCCAGTCAGGTTACCTTGTACATGATACAAGGGTGTTCTGTGGTGAAGGCTGAAGGCCCCCCAGACCAAAGGCCACCTTTTCTTGGACAGTGGTGTCAATAAAGCGTTCCCCTGGGCGCCTCCAGACCCTCAGTCGGCCGTCGTTGTGGTTCATGGTGAAGCGTGATTCTTCACTGAACAGGACCTGGGACCATTGCTGACGTGTCCACCTCACGTGACGTCTGCAGAAGGCGCGGCGTGCTGCCCTATGGGCTGGAGTTAAGCGTGGCCGTACAGCTGGGCGACGAGAACGGAGGTTAAACCCATGAAGGCGGTTCCGTATGGTCTGCTGGCTGATGTTGATGTTAGTAGCCACCCTCAGCTGCCTTCGAATGATGCTGGAAAAGGCTGTTCTTGTCTGCAGGGCTTGTCGTTCAATGAGACGATCTTCACGTGGGTTTTTCTTCTTCGGTCGACCAGATCTGCGTCTTTCATGGACCCTCCCAGTGGCTGTGAAGCGTTGAATCAGTCTGACAATGACCGAGATGGACACCTGAAGTCGCCTGGCCACTTCTCGCTTGGGAACACCATCTTGGAACCATGCAACAGCTCGTCCCCTCTCAAACTCGCTCAATTTTCGTCGTGGAGGCATTGTCAGATCAGGCCTACTACTGGTGGAATGTCTTCTTATAAAGCCAAGCAAGAGACAGCATCTCACACATAAACAGCAGTGCTTGCACGTGCATAATGGTTTTTCCATCTGGCTTGTGCAATGTGTTCAGGCAGAACGGTCCAAAACAAGGTCCTTTTTCGCAAGTTTCCGCTTTTCCGTTTGCGGCCAAGCTCAGTAGTAGAGAATCCCGTGCAATTTTCGCATTAACACAACATCGCCCACTTACAGCTGAACAAGAATTCATAACAATTTGGCTGGACTGAGAAATAAATAACAGTAGCGAACTGAGTTTATTACGCACCTGTTTTCTCATAGTGATCCTTAACTTTTTGTGCGTAGCTTAGAATCCAGAAAACAGCGAAGGAGCGGAAGACCAAAAATGAACTGGCGCCAGACGGTCGACAAAGACCTGCAACTGGTGAAAAGACGCTGGAGTTATGACCTGGGACTCTCTACCAACCAAACCCGTCGGAGCACTCTTGCTGTCATATGTGTCACACGATACGGGAGCGAAAAACAAAACAAAACAACAACAACAACAACAACAAAACCTGAGACCACAACAATGCGCCTTCTGTTGTCCGATGACCTTGCTAGTCTTCGTGTTTGTGCTGGTGGTAGTTCTTTATCATTTCTATTGTTTTTTCTTTTCTTTTTTGTAGTTTATGTTATTGATTCGTCTTATTGTTCTTCTGCTCTACTGTATTATATTCAAATTAATTTATGTTGGGAGAAGAAAGGGCTGTTACAGGTCGATCTAGTTTTTACAGATATTCTTGTGGTTTTTCGTCTCGTTGGTTTCTCGTCTCGTTGTTCTCGTTGTCGTCGTTGTCCTTGTTGTCGTCGTTGTCTTTGTTGTCGTTCTCGTTGTCGTTCTTCTCGTTGTCGTCGTTGTTCTTCTTGTTGTTCTTCTCGTTGTGTTCTTCTTGTTGTCGTTCTTCTCCTTGTCGTCGTTGTTCTTCTTCTCGTTGTCGTCGTTCTTTTTCTCGTTGTCGTCTTTTTTGTTCTTCTGGTTGTCGTCGTCGTTCTTCTTCTCGTTGTCGCCGTCGTAGTTCTTCTCGTTGTCGTCGTCGTTGTTGTTCTCGTTGTCGTCGTTGTTGTCGTCGTTGTTCTTCTCGTTGTCGTCGTTGTACTTCTCGTTGTCGTCGTTCTTGTTCTTCTCGTTGTCATCGTTGTCGTTCTTCTCGTTGTCGTCGTTGTTCTACTCGTTGTCGTCGTTGTTGTTCTTCTTGTTGAAGTTGTTGTTCTTGTCGTTGTCGTCGTTGTTCTTCTCGCTGTCGTCGTTGTTCTTCCTCCCGTTGTCGTTGTTCTTCTCATTGTCGTTCTTCTTGTTGTAGTCGTTGTTCTTGTCTTGTCGTTGTTGTTCTAGTTGTCGTCGTTGTTGTTCTCGTTGTCATCGTTGTTGTTCTCGTTGTCGTCGTTGTTCTCGTTGTCGTGTTCTTCTCAATGTCGTTCTTCTCATTGTCGTTCTTCTCGTTGTCGACGTTGTTCTTTCTCGTTGTTGTCGTTGTTCTTCTTACCCCTGTTGTCGTCGTCGTCGTCGTTCTCGTCGTTGACGTCGTTGTCGTTCTTCTCGCTGTCGCTGTCGTTGTTATTCTTCTTCTCTTGGTCGTCGTCGTTCTTCTCGTTGTTGTCGTCGTCGTTCTTCTCGTTGTCGTCGTTCTCGTTGTCGTCGTTCTTCTTGTTGTCGTCGTTGTTCTTCTTCTCGTTGTCGTCGTTCTTCTTCTCGCTGTCGTTCTTCTCGTTGTCGTCGTTGATCTCGTTGTTGTTCTCGTTGTTGTTGTTGTACTCGTCGTTGTTCTCGTTGTTGTTGTCATTGTTTTTCTTCTCGTTGTCGTCGTTGTCGTTCTTCTCGTCGTCGTCGCTGTCGTTCTTCTCGTTGTCGTTCTTCTCGTTGTCATCGTTGTCGTTTTCTCGTTGTCGTCGTTATCGTTTTTCTCGTATCGTCGTTGTTCTTCTTCTCGTTGTCGTCGTTCTTCTTCTCGTAGTTATTGTTCTCGTTTTCTCGTGTTGTTGTTGTTGTTCTCGTGTTGTTTGTTTTGTTGTCGTTTTCGTTGCTCTCATTGTTGTTTTTTTCTCGTTATTGTGTGCTCAATGTTTTTGTTCTCGTTGTTGTTGTTCACGTTGTTGTTCTCGTTGTTGTCGTTAATTTGTCTTGTGTTCGTTGTCGTCGTTGTTTCTCGTTGTCGTTGTTCTCGTTGTGTCGTTCTTCTCGACGTTTAAATATTGTATTATTATTATTGTCTGTTCTCATTGTTTTTGTTCTGTTATTGTTGTGCTCGTTTTGTTTTCGTTGTTGTTCTCGCTGTTTACTCTTCTCGTCGTTTTTTCTCTCGTCGTTTTTCTCGTTGTTGTGTTGTTCTCCTGTTGTTCTCCTTGTTTTTTAATTTTGTCGTTGTTCGTTGTCATTGTTCTTCTCGTTGTCGTCGTTCTTGTTGTCTTCTTCTCGATGTTGTCTCGTTGTTCTTCTTCTCGTTGTCGTAGTTGTGTCTTCTTTCGTTGTTGTTTCTCGTTGTCGTCATTGTTGTTGTTCTCGTTGTCGTAGTTCTCTCGTTGTGGTCGTCTCCGTTCTCGTCGTTGTTGTTTTCTCGTTTCGTCGTTTCATTTTTCTTCCGTTGTCGTCGTTGTTCTTTCTCGTGCTGTCTCTTCGTCTCGTCGTCGTTGTTCTTCTTCGTCTGTTGTTTTTCTCTCGTTGTCGTTGTTTTCTTCTCGTCGTTGTTTTTTCTTTCGTTGTCGTCGTTGTTCTTCTTCTTCTCGTTGTCATCGTTGTTTTCTCGTTGTCGTCGTTGTTCTTCACGTTGTCGTCGTTGTTGTTGTCGCTGTCGTTTTTCTCGTTGTCGTTGTTCTCGTTCTTGTTGTTCTCGTTGTTCTTGTTGTTCTCGTTTTTGTTTTCGTTGTTATTCTTGTTGTTCTCGTTGTTGTTTTCTCGTTGTTGTTCTCGTTGGTTGTTGTTTCTCGTTGTTCTTCTCGTTGTTGTTTTCGTTGTAGTTGCTGTTCTTCTTCTCGTTGTCGTCGTTGTTCTTCACGTTGTAGTCGTTGCTGTTTTTGTTCTTCTCGTTGTCGTTGTTTTTCTCGTTGTCGTTCTCGTTGTCGTTCTCGTTGTCGTTCTCATTCTTCTCGTTTCTTGTTCTCGTTTTTGTTCTTGTTGTTCTCGTTGTTGTTGCTGTTGTTCTTGTTGTTGTTCTCGTAATTGTTGTTCCCGTTGTGGTTGTTCTCGTTCTTGTTGTTATTGCTGTTGTTGTTTTCGTTGTTGTTCTCGTTGTCGTCGTTTTCGTTGTCGTTGCTGTTCTTGTTCTCTCGTTGTCGTCGTTCTTCTTCACGTTGTCGTCGTTCTTCTCGTTGTCGTCATTGCTGTTCTTGTCGTTCTTCTCGTTGTCGTCGTTGTTTTTCTTGTTGTCGTTGTTCTCATTGTCGTTGTTCTCGTTGTTGTTCTCGTTCTTCTTTTCTCGTTTTTGTTCTTCTTGTTCTCGTTGTTGTTGCTTTTGTTCTTGTTGTTCTCGTAATTGTTGTTCTCGTTGTGGTTGTTCTCGTTGTTGTTCTCGCTGTTGTTGTTCTCGTTGTTGTTGTTCTTGTTTTTGTTGTTATTGTTCTTGTTCTCGTTTTTTGTTGTTGTTTTTTCTCGTTGTTCCCGTTGTCGTTCTCGTCGTCGTTTTCATTGTCGTCGTTTTCGTTGTCGTCGTTGTTCTTCCGTTGTCGTCGTTTTTCGTCGTTGTTCTTCTTGTTGTCGTCGTCGTTGTTCTCGTTTCTTGTTCTCGTTTTTGTTTTCTTGTTCTCGTTGTTGTTGCTTTTGTTCTTGTTGTTCTCGTAATTGTTCTCGTTGTGGTTGTTCTCGTTGTTGTTCTCGCTGTTGTTGTTCTCGTTGTGTTGTTGCTTGTTCTCGTTTTTGTTGTTATTGTTCTTGTTCTCGTTTTTTTGTTGTTGTTCTCGTTATTACCGTTGTTTTTCTCGTTGTTCCCGTTGTCGTTCTCGTCGTCGTTTTCATTGTCGTCGTTTTCGTTGTCGTTGTTCTTCTCGTTGTCGTCGTTCTCGTTGTTCTTCTTGTTGTCGTCGTCGTTGTTCTCGTCATCGTCGTTGTTCTCGTTCTTCTCGTTGTCGTTGTTCTTCTTCACGTTGTCGTTGTTGTTCTTCTCGTTGTCGTTGTTCTTCTAGTTGTCGTTGTTCTTCTCGTTGGCATCGTTGTTCTTCTCGTCGTTGTTGTTCTCGTTGTTGTCGTTATTCTCGTTGTCGTTCTTCTTCACGTTGTCATTCTTCTTGTTGTCGTTATTGTTCTTCTCGTTGTCGTTTTTTTCGTTGTTTTTTTTTTCGTTGTCGTTGTTCTTCTCGTTGTCGTCGTTGTTATTCTTCTCGTCATCGTTCTTCTCGTTGTTTTTTTTTCGTTGTCGTTTTTTTCGTTGTTCTTCTCGTTGTTGTTCTTCTCGTTGTCGTTGTTGTTCTTCTCGTTGTTGTCGTTGTTGTTCTTCTCGTTGTCGTTGTTGTTCTCTTTGTTGTTCTTCTCGTTGTCGTTGTTCTTCTCGTTGTCGTCATTCTCGTTGTTGTTCTTCTCGTTGTCGTCGTTCTTCTTCACGTTGTCGTCGTTGTTGTTCTCATTGTTGTCGTTCTTCTTCTCGTTGTCGTCGTTGTTCTTTGTTGTCGTCCTTCTCGTTGTCGTCGTCGTTGTTCTCGTTGTCGTCGTTGTTGTTCTCGCTGTTCTCGTCGTTGTTTTCGTTGTCGTTCTTGTTGTCGTTCTCGTTCTTGTTGTTCTCGTTGTCGTTCTCGTTGTTGTTCTCGTTGTTCTTGTTGTTCTTGGTGTTGTTCTCGTTGTTTCTTTGTTCCTTTTTTTGTTTTTCGTTGTTTTTTTCTGTGATTGTTTGCTGCTGTGAATCTGGGTCCGAATGGGTCATATGCAGCGCATGGACAGCTCGTAGATGTTTTTGTTTCTTTTTTCCCCTTGTATCTATGGTTCCAACTTCGTTTCTTCCTTTTGCTTTATTCTTCGTGTGCTCCTTTGTTTCGGTCTGTCTTCCTTTGCTTCCCGTTTATGTTTAATCCGTTTTTGCTTCTTTATTTGGTTTGCTTCTTTGTCTTCTTGTTTTTGTGTGCATTGCTTTCTGTTTTGGTTCGTTCTTTGTTTTGGGGTTTCTTTCTGTTTTGTTCCTTCGTTTGTTCCTTTCTTCACTTCTTGACATGCATTCTTGCTGTTGTCGTTTTTGCTTTTATAGTCTTGTGTTTTTCAGTTGATGTTTTTCTGGTTCTTGTTGACTTAAGTGTTGCTTTTTTTTTTTTTTTCTTTCTTTTTTTTTTTGTTGCTTTTTTGCTTGACTTCTTGAGTTTTTTGTTTGAGTTTGTTCTTAATTTTGGTAGTCGTGCTAGTACGTTTCGTGTTTGATTTTGCTTTTGGTTATATTTTCATTTTTGTTTTGTATTTTGCTCTTCCAGTTCTGCGCATTTGTGACTTTTTTTTCGTAGTTGTTTTTTAGTTATTGTTTTCTTGTTTTTGTTTGTTTCAGTAGTTTTCTTATTTCGTATTCTTGTTGGTGCTCTTGGTGTAGTAGTTCTGGTAACTGTTGATATTGTTCTTCTACTCTTACTTCGTCACGTTTGCTCTTGTTGCTGTGCTCGTGTTTCTTTTGTTCTTGTTGGCTTATTGTTATTTTGTTTATTTGTCTAACTTTTTGTCGTCTTTGCTTTACTTTTTGTTGACATCGTTTTGTTTTCTTTTTGTTGTTGTTGTTGTTGCTCATGCTGATGTGGTTTTGTGTTACATTTTTGTTTGATTTTGTTTTTTTATAGTTTTTGGTTTTTGTCTTGCTGCTCTGGTTCTGCTTCGTGGGTTTTCTTATTTCTGGCATTCTGGACGCTCCTGATGTGTGTGGTTCGGCAGTTTGTTGATATTGTTTTCATACTCTCGCCATTGTTTGTTATGAAATTTTACTCTGTATTTTTTCCTCAGTACCTGTTTCTTTGCTTGTTTTCATTGTTCTTTTTGTTGTTGCCGGTTGACGTCGTTTTCGTTGTTTTTCGTGGCTGATTTCGCTACTTCTTTTGGCATCGCTCTCGGAGTTTCGCTGCTGCCTACGCTGTCGTCGTTATCGTCATCTTCGTCCTGGTTTTTGTTATTGTTCTTGTTGTTCTTCGGGTTGTTTTTCGTGTTGCTTTTCTTGTTCTTCGTGTTCTTGTTCTGGATCTTCTTGTTCATGCTATCATTATTGTTCTTGTTCTTGCTTTTGGTCTTGTTCTTATTGTTGTTCTTGTTATTATTGTTCTTGTTTTTCCAATTTTGTTTTTGTTCTTTTTCTTGCTCTATTTCTTCTTGCTGTTGTTTTTGTTCATCTTCTCGTTCTTCCTGTTTTTGTTTTTTTGTTCTTGTCTTTCTTGTTCTGGTTGTTCTGCTCTTGTTCTTGTTGTTCGTATTATTGTTATTGTTTTTGTTTTCCTTTTCTAGCTTCTTTGATCCTCCTCTTATTGGTATAATAGTTCTTCATTTACTTCTTATTCTCGATTTTTTCCCTTTTACTCTCTTCTTCATGCTGTTCTTGGCGTTTTGCTGGTGGTGTTTTTGTCGCTGTTGTTATCATTGATGTCTTTTTTTCTGTTTGTTGTTCTGCGTCTCATCGTTTCTGCTCTTGCTGTTCTCCTGGTTTGCTTGTTGCCAGTGTTGTTTCTCCATGTTGTTCCTGTTCTGGCTATTTTCAACTGCGTAATGATAACAATCATGGATTTTCTTTTATTGCGTATTGGTCGGCTTTACTTCTTGTTTTGTGTGTTTCTCTACTTGTTTGCGTGTTTTTGTTTTAATTTTGGTTTTGTGTCGTTTTGTTTTATAGTGCAAACTTTGTGATTGTTCCTTTTCTCTTGCCCAGTTTTGTCGTATCTGTTGTTGTTGTTCTTGTTGTGGTTTTGTTGTTAATTTCCCTCTTCTTCTTCTATTTTTCTTGTTGTCCTTGTTCTTGCCTTTCTTGTGTTCCCTTGTGTCTTTTTCATTTCCTCTTCTTCATTTTTTCCTTCTTTTTATTTCACATATTTTTCATGTGTTTTGTTTTATTTGTTTTTCTTGTTTTCTTGTTTGGTTTCTCCTTTTGTTTTTTTTTCTGGTTTCTATAACATATATAATGGAAGACTGACTTGGTTTTGATCTTCCTGCTGCTGTTGCTGCTGCTGCTGCTTTTTACGATGCAGAGCGTACGCTGCTATCCTGGCGTGGTGTGAAGTCATTGCAGGCAAACTGCAACAATGTGAGACCAAAATTGTACGTGCAAAGACTTACACAAAATACGTAAATAGACAAATAGAAAAATTAAAAAGTCCAAATGATTTAACGTAAATGGATACAGACATACAAGATAGACAGTGGATTCATGCTAAACATGTCGATAGACAGGGGCGGACAGATGGATGGAAGTACAAGATTTTCGACTGAAGAACTGCCTCTGGCAAAATCGTGTAGAAAACTCGCACGAATGCGGAACAGATTCAAAAGAAAATAGCAGACAAAGTGTTCTGGAAACTTAAGCATTTCAGGTCACTGCACTCAAATTAGGGATCATTTCCGTTTATGTTTAAAAATGAACTTCTCTTGGTTTGAAGATGTACCATTTTGCGCTGTATAACTAACATTTCACAACAGGAAACAAAATCTCAGTGGACAATTTTCTCGTCGCTTTGATCGAACAAACTAGACTGGATTGGATTGGATGGCATTGGGCTAAATGTTTTTGGATGTAACGCAGTATCATCACGTGAAATGGGGGGTTGACCATGGAGAAAGCATATCGCCATCACATGGCGCCACCTCCCTTTGTTATATCTATATGCATGTATTTTGTTTACCTAAGGGTCTTTTCTTTGCCAAGAAAAACCACTTTGCTGCCGCAGGTTTTTCAACACAAAGCACATCGCCATCGTACGGCGCCACCTCCTTTATTGTATCTATATGCACGTATTTTGGTTTACCTAAGGGCATTTTCTTCTTTTCCCCCAACCTAAGTTGTTTCTGGAGCACACTGCGTCATCGATTGCGATCGGCTGCTGTGTCTTCCCATCTCTGTGTTGATGTCCAAAGCTTTCATATCGCGCTTGCGGACGACTTTTGGGGGCGGCCAACAGAGCTCTTGTCGGATGCTTGTTCACCGTAAAGGTTATCCTTTGGGATACGGCCATCCTTCAGCCGCACATGGCCAAGCCAGAGCAGCCTGCGTTGTCTGAACAGTGCGTGCATGGTAGGGAGACCAGCGCATGCTAGGACCTGGCGTTTGGTAATTTGTGGCTCCACACATACATAGCAACTTAACGCACGCGTGCTTTTAAGAACAGGCACACGAACAGGTACACACACACACACACATACACGCGCTCACTGCACACACATAAACATATACGCGCGCACACACACACGTGCACACACACACACACACACACACATACACACACACAACACACACACACACGTTCTGTTCAGTTACCTTCGTCGAATACATTCAGGGCCTTTAGAGGTGTGGGTGTGTGATTTGTCAGCCACGTTGACAAAGGCAGGTGTCAGTTTTCGTCCTTTGCTGTAAAGCAGAAAGGTCCTGGAACTCATCAGTACCGTCCGTTCTGGGGATGTCTGGAATGGTGTCCAGCTTAGACGTTGTTCATGAAGTTTCTTCAGTCATCTGTCAATAAGGAGAAAGTATCAAATGTATTCCTATTATCTGTGCGTGTGTGGTGGTGGTGGTGGTGGTGGTTGTGGTGGGTGGTGTGGTGGTTGGTGGTGGTGGTTGGTGATGGTGGTGGTGGATGATGGTGGTGGTGATGGGTAGTGTTTGGTAGATGGTGACGATGGTTTCCTCGAACGTTGATTTCATATTTACATTCATGAATAGAGAAAATTTCATGTAAAAAAATGTTTTGTCCGTTATGCTTTTGTGTATGTACAAGGTCTGTACAGACACATATTAATGCATTTTGTTGTATACGTATATTTGCCGTAGCGTGAAGCAGGACTTGCCAAAGATGAAGTTGAAGGATGGAAATGCAGTGTCTTCATCTGAGGGAGATATCATGGATGAGCAGAAAACACCATCCAGCATCGTCTCAGCAAGACCAACATGCTCAAATGCTGAACAACGTGTGGAGGTTCCCTCAAATAATCATGTGCCATGCCGCATGGCGTTGGCGATCATGGCCCTCCGTACGAATCTATCTTTTGTCGCTGCAAGTATATCTTCCACCCTCTTTCTTCATCCACTCCACAAGACTATCCAGTATTTTTTCCCTAGGTCTACTTTGTGCTCTTTTTGCCTCTTCCTTTCATGTTGTGACTAGGTACTCTAATTTCTCTTGCCTCATAAAATGTCCTATAAATGTTGCCCGTCCTTCCCCAATCCTATTTACTAATGGTTTTGTGTGTGTGTGTGTGTGTGTGTGTGTGTGTGTGTGTGTGTGTTGTGTGTGTGTGGTGTGTGTGTATGTGTATGTGATGTGTATGTGTTGTGTATGTGTGTGTGTGGGTGTGTGTGTGTGTGTGTGTGTGTGTGTGTGTGTGTGTGTTTTGCCTCTTTCAAGACTGTCTCGTTTGTTTTCTTTGCTGTCCATATAACTCTTAACTTCTTCTTAGAAACTACATTTCAGCTGCCTCAGTCTTGTTGATTTTGCGCGTTGGCTGTCCACGCTTCGCATCTGTACAAGATCGGTTCTATTTAACACTGAAGAATTTTTCCCCTTGCCAATCGACATGGATCTGTCGTCAAGAACGCTGAACGCTTTCTTAGCCTGTCCGGTTCTGCTGGCCATCTCCAAAGTGCATCCGCCGCTTGGTGAGATGACTGGAGGACTGGGGACATGGTGGTCGGTGAAAGACAAGAAATCCCCTCATGCAGAGTGACGGCAGATGGCACAGCATGATGGGACAGGTTGAAGGGTGTGAATGTCTGGGAACAATCATCTCACCAGTTCCCCCAAATACAATGCATATACACATTGGAACTGTACCAGAGCCGTGTCCTTTTCACCCCACCTTAAGGCTCAGAATGATGGAGGATGACAGAGAGCGACCTTATCAAGCTGTCAACCCTACACACAAGAAACATTTTGAAGAATCAAAGGAATCATCTGGCCTAACACCATCTCCAACCAGTAACTTCTCGAAGAGAGCAGAATCACATTATCCAGACTGCCATTCACTGGATATAACATTGAAAAAAAAATATAACAACAAGGCGCCAAATCTTGATTCAAGATTCATATCAAGGCACACACTCCCATCTTTCACCAAAGCAATCGCCAACAACGGCCAAACCTCTAGGGCACACACACACACGCAAACTGGGGTGGTGGGTGGGGTGGGGAACAGGACAAGAGTAGGGCGTGTGACCCCTGACCCAAGCCGTCATCTTCTGTCTCACGTATACACACACGCACGCACATACACACACGCACGCACGCGCGCATGCACGCGAACGTACTCACACACATACACACTCACACCACACACACACACACACACACACACACACACACACAACACACACACACACACACACACACACACACACACACACACACACACGATGCTAAGTTAAAATACACTCAAGCCTGTTCGACAAATGACCCTTGACCCAAGCTGTCTTCTCTGTCACTTTTCTTCCCACCAAGACCCCAGAAAGGCAAGAGGACTAATTGGGTCTCAAGGGAAGGGAATTGAGAAGTGAACCATTATCTCCAATACGATAGATTTTTGCCGGGTAGCCGGGCGAATGTCCTGCTCTTCACGACTTTCAACTGCCGTGGATTCTTTAGGGTGCGCAGGCCAGAAGGAACATGAGTTCGATTCGTTTTTCGTCCGTTTCCGAAGGGCTAGACGTCCAGTTCGATTTTCCGGTCAAACTAAGAAGAAAAGACGACGCCTCTTACGTTAAACGAACCCTGGAGACGCGAATTTAGTTGTTGGCAGGCGAACATCTTAACCACTCTGCCACTTTTTTTGCACGAAAGAAAACGCGAAAGAGGAAGACCAAGGATGTCATGGCATACGCAGAACAATGAGATCTCAAGGCCCTGAAGGACATACACAGTTCCGACTCAGAACAGAAGAGGGGAGGATCTTCAGTGTTCTAGATGCCAACGATGTATTGGGCTGTGAGTCAGTCCGTCATCAGATGGAGAACAGATTGGCACAGCCATTACAATGCCGGTCCCTAGAAAAGTTGAGATCCTCACCACTTCACCTACCCTCTCGCAACCCCCCCCCCCTTCCTCTATCCATCCCATCCCACCCACCCTCAGTTTTCAGTTTTGGTCTAGTTACTTACTGGGTCATCAGAAAGATCGGACGAGATGGACCACACGGCCGGGGAAAGGTGTAAATGACGCCTTGTGGTGTCTTGGAATGTTGACACGGGTCCTGGATGTGCGGGGCTTTTTGTCCACTGAAGGCACAGTGAAGGAGGATCACAGTCTCTGTCATCTTTCTGTGGACATAGGAACTCTTTATTAGAATATGTAATATAATTACGGTCACAATATTCTGGTCATTATGTTTGTTGTGCCTGGGATTTAAAAGGCGCATCGTTCTGGATAAAAATACAAAAATATGGTTCCCAATATTTTGGTCTTGTGTTTGTTGTGCCTGGAATTGAAAAGGTGCACCATTCTGGATAAAAACGGTAACAATCTTGCATGGTCCACAATATGTTTTGTGCTTGTTGTGCCTGGAATTAAAAAAGGCCCTCCGTTCTGCGTAAAACCGGTAATAATCATGGTTCACAATATTTTGGTCTTGTGCTTGTTGTGCCTGGAATTGAAAAGGTGCACCATTCTGGATAAAAACGGTAACAATCTTGCATGGTCCACAATATGTTTTGTGCCTGTTGTGCCTGGAATTAAAAATGGACCTCCGTTCTGCGTAAAACCGTAATAATCATGGTTCACAATATTTTGGTCTTGTGCTTGTTGTGCCTGGGATTGAAAAGGCGCACCGTTCTGCATAAAAACTAATAATCATGGTTCACAATATTTTGGTCTTGTGCTTGTTGTGCCTGGAATTAAAAAGGCGCTCCGTTCTGCATAAAAACTAATAATCATGGTTCACAATATTTTGGTCTTGTGCTTGTTGTGCCTGGAATTGAAAAGGCGCACCGTTCTGGATAAAAGCATACTAATCATGATTCACGATATTCTGATCATGTGTTTGTTGTGCTTAGGATGAAAACGGCGCACTGTTTCAGATACTGATATACCTGATGGACTCAACTCCGAACTGGGCTGGGTTATGGTGTTTTGTTGTTCACAACGAATTTCAGGGTTTCCTGTGTGACAAACGGGCCGCTCCTTCCGGGGAAAGGAAATCGCCGAAGAGCGTTGTCACATTTTTCTAGTGTACTCTTGTTTATTCATTAACCATATTTTTCCACAGAATTTTAAGATGCAATTCTTTTATTACCGTATGATCTTCAACGTGCGCTAAATGTACACTGCATACGGCACTTAAGTTTATCATCTCATCTTAAACACTAGCAAGCAGACCACCACTCAAGATCTAATGGAAAGGTGAGGACAGACACATACGATCAGTAAATGGAATCTGGGTTTCTTGTATCCTAGATTGATCAGCTTGTTATTGTTATTGTTATTTTGTTTGATTTAAAGCCCAGTCGGCTGCGTACAGATATATCAGGGCTACAACCGTTTCAAAACATTATACAATATTTCAACAGGAAAAAAAGGAGAATGAAATTAAGTACACATACAGTGCATTCGCGCACATAATCTAAGGAGATGCCCCTGGTATTGACCACTCCGTCCAATTTATCGCACAATGGTTTTAAAAATCATACATGAATATAAATCTTAACATAACTAAGGACATTAAAACAAATAAAAACAGGCTTAAATTAACTTAAATTGCTTCTGCATATGTCATTTCCCTAGAGCCAAAAATGCACTTAATGCATGCACTCAATGATCAATCCTAAGAGAGAGTACGTAGGACTTTATCGAACACATACAGGTGAATGGACCAGCAAGGCAAATGATAGGAAGAAATGGCAGAAAGCAAAGGAACAAGGGAGAAATCAAGTGACAGAAAACAGGAAATTTCAAGCACAGAATTTCCAGAAGGTGGGGATATTATTTATACTGAAAGAATCTCTGGCATCCCCATTGCGGGGGCGGGGGGCAAATGATCAACGTTATAAAGTTTGGAGTTTCAAGATGAATTTATTGCACTCAGACAATTCCATATATGCTCCACCAGAATTTGGCAGCAATTACCCGATCCTGTTCCTTGAACCTGCGTAAACCCCCACGTGATGGTTAGTTCTTTAAACGGGGAGGAGGGAGGTTATTGTTAGTTATTGTTACTGTTCTTTAAAGCCCAGCCGACTGTGTAGAGCCATATCAGTGCTATAACCACTTCAAAACATACAAAACTTCAACAGGGAAAAAAAAGGAAAATAAAATAAATTAAGTACACATATCAATGCATTCGCGCACATAATCTAAGGACATGCCCCTGGCGTTGGCCACTCCGTCCAATTTATCGCACAAGGGATTTAAAAAACATACCTGAATACAAATACAAGCATACCTAAGGACACCAAAACATATAAAAAAAATAGGCATCAATTACCGAAAATTGCTTCTGCATATCCCACCTCTTAGAGCCAAAAAAGCACTTAATACATTTACCCAATTATCAATCCTAAGAAAAAGTACGTAAGACTTTATCGAACACATAGGCTACATACATCCTCTTACAGCGTGGAATGGAAAATATTTGGGCTTTTCCTGGAACAGATATACTCCTAATCATAATTTAAGGGCCACTTCTTCCTTCCTCTCTAATTTTAAGTTGAAATAATTGACAATGTTTAGAATTGATTCTATGTTTTATTTCATCATTTCCACACCTGTTTTGGAAAAAGAAATTAGCACAATGACCCATTAGTGAACAGCACATGCATTTAAAGGAACATCCCCCCCTTTTCAAAAAACAGAAAGTGTCAGATTTGGCCAATCTGTTTTCAATATCGCGTGTGTCCGCCCCGAGCCTGGATGCATGCTTCACAGCGCCGATGCATCGACCCCACAAGGGTACGGAGTGTGTCCTGAGGGATGGCCGCCCACTCGATCTGCAGGATGTCGACCAGCCTGGCCAGGGTGCCCGGTGGGGGGTGGTTGTCCCTGATGCGCCTCCCGAGCACATCCCAGAGGTGTTCAATTGGGTTCAGGTCAGGTGAGCACGCTGGCCAGGCCATACGGACGACTTCATGCTGCTCCAGGAAGTCGGTCACAAGGCGTGCTCGATGCGCAGGTGCATTGTCGTCCTGGAAGATGGCGCCTTGACCAAGGTCCACAAGCGCAGGCAGTGCCACGGCCGCCAGAACCTCGTCCCGGTACCGGACCCCGTTCAGGATGCCGTCAATGGGGAGCAGGGGGGTCCGGGTACCACGGCTCATGCCACCCCACACCATCACCGACCCGCCGCCGTACCGGTTATGCTCTTGGACAGTGGCGTCAGCGAACCTCTCCCCTTGACGTCGCCACACCCGAGCCCGGCCATCGTTAAAGGTCAGGGTGAACCTGGACTCATCCGAAAACAAGACCCGGGCCCACTGTTGCCTTGTCCAGGTCACGTGCTCCCTGGCCCAGGTCATGCGGCGCACTCTGTTGACCGGTGACAGCACGGGTCGGACGGCCGGTCTCCGTGACCTCAAGTTTGCCTCATGTAGCCGTCTTCTCACCGTGCTGCAGCTGATGTTAGCACCTGTTGCGTCCCTCAGCTGACCCCTCAAGGTCACCGCAGTGGATGCCCTTTCCCTCAGGACGGAGAGGGCAAGGTAGCGGTCTTGCCGTCTTGTTACTCTGGGTCGACCCGTGTGACGCCTTTCCTGGACTGCTCCAGTCTCATTGAAGCGCTCCAGCAGTCTCTGGATTGTGGAATGCGACACTTCAAGTCGTCTAGCAACTTCCCGCTGCGCTAGGCCTTCATCAAGCAGAGCGAGGGCTCTCCCCCACTGCTCATCCGTCATCCGTCGTCTTGCAAGCATGGTTAAAACGAACCAAGAACGGGTCCTTTTTATCCTCGTCTGCGGGCAACTTTGGCTGGAGTAGTGTTCAAAAAGGGCTTGCCTTGCACGTGCAAAGCGAATTTTGTCGCTACCTTGCCTGCGTCGTCAGAGAGACCCTGCTGAAGATTCGACAATTTCGTGTGGAAATTGTCTTCCTTGGGCCGCCCATTGCAAATCGGCAAATCCCCAAACACGTGCCAAAAGGAAACTGCAATGTTGTCTGAGCTCTTATCCATTCAGTTACGGCAACCAATTGGAGAAAAGAGTAAGAGAAAATAGGTTATTTCTCCTTTCAAAAATTGACTCAAAAACGTTCCTGGCCCTTCAATAATGATGTGTAGTATATAAAGGAAAAGCGAAGAAAAGAAACAGACAACTGAAGCACAAACAAGTTTGCCAAACCATCTGTGTGTGTGTGTGTGTATGTTTGTGGGCTATTTGTTGATTGTTATGCAGATACGTCTGTAAGTTTGTCATGATATGTATGTATTGGTGTCTCCTCTTTGCTGTTGGTGGTGGTGGTGGTGTTGCTGTTGTTGTCGGCCATCTTGTCGGCCTACTTGAGAAACACTAAGCGCCATAAGTGTTACTGAAACATTAAGATGAGCAACGAACAGGCTAGTTTTTAAGTAATCCACCGAGACTGAATACGAGACATAGATACTGAGTCGACGGACCAATCAACAAAGTCAAAAGCTTGTGTAAAAATCAGACAGCAGGGTTATAACGTACTACGAAAGAAGATAAATTTCTTTCGGGTTCAAGTTCATATTGCTTAAAGTCCAGCCGACTACTAGAGCCATATCAAGGCTAACACCACGCTAAAAACGACACCCATATGAAATGAAAAGACAACAGTTAAAAAGGCATGCCTGCCATTATCCTTGCAAGTCTAAAATACGTTTAAAGAAAGATACTTACCCTGTCCAAACTTCACAAAACTGATGTATTAGCTGATTTGATTTCCAATTTGGGCCTTTTCAACCGCCCGTTGACACTTCTAAATAGTCCAGTGAATGAATACAAATGAATGAATAAATAAGTAAATAACAGCACTGGTTTCTTTTCACTGCTGGCACTAGTCATGGCAGAGCTTAAATGTGATTGAAGTTTGAAAGTCC
>CM060315.1:54044134-54056634 GCA_030674185.1 Monoplex corrugatus
GTATCATACTCTTGTTATTCAGTCCATTCATTTGTTCCATTCTCTTTCTTTTTTTTTCTTTTTTTTTTTTCTTATTTCAACTCTATGCTTGCAGTGGCGGTGCAGGACGAGCTGATGACGGACAGTGCAAAGAGAACTCTTGTCTGGTCAATAGAAGATGGAGCAACGCCAGCAGAATGGCTGAGGACTTTGCATGGTGGAGCGCCTTGGCTGATTCACCTGTCACACGACGCGGGAGCTAATCTAATGAATCTAAGACTGACGATCCTTGAAATTCGAAATGAAAACAGGACAATATCAAAATATGTTAGACAATTCGAAATTTGATTTTTGCTGTCATTTTCCTTTTTGTAGATGTTTTTTGGACCTCTCTCTCTCCTCTCTCTCTCTCTCTCTCTCTCTCTCTCTCTCTCTCTCTCTCTCTCTCTCTCTCTCTCTCTCTCTCTATCTCTCTCTATCTGTCTATCTATCTATCTATCTATCTATCTATCTGTGTCTCTGTGTCTGTGTCTGTCTCTGTCTCTCTCTCTCTCTTTCTCTCTCTCTCTCTTTCTCTTTCTCTCTCATCTCTCTCTCTCTCTGTCTTTTCTCTCTATTCCTGAACTCTTTTCTCTCTATCCCTGAACTATGTCTCTCTCTCATTCTCTCTCCCCCCCTCTCTCTCCCCTCTCCTCTCTCTCTTCTCTTTATCCCTGAACTCTCTCTCTTTCTTTCTTACTGTCCCCCTCTCTATCCCCCTCTCGTTCTCCCTCGCTGTCTCTCTCTCTCTCACTCATCTCTCTTTTTTCTCTCTCTCTCCTCTCTCTCCCTCTCTTTCTCTCTCTCTCTCTCTCCCTGTCTCTCCCCCTCTCTCTCCTTCTCTCTCTCTCTCTCTCTCACTCTCTTTGTCTCTTCTCTATCCCTGAGCTCTCTCTTTCTCTCTCCCCCTTCTCTCTCCCTCTTTCTCTCTCTCTCTTTCTTCCCCTCTCTCTCCCCCTCTCTTTCTTTCTCTGTCTCTCTGTCTCTGTCTCTGTCTCTCTCTCTCTCTCTCTCTCTCTCCCGCTCTCCCTTTCTACCTCTCTCTCTCTCATTCTCTCTCTCTCTGTTTCTCTGTCTCTCTCTCTCTCTCTCTCTCTCTCTCTCTGTCTGTCTGTCTCTCTCTCTCTCTCTCATTCTCTCTCTCTCTCTATCTCTCCCCTTTCATAACAGAAACACAACAATACTCGAGTGGTTATGAAACTCTACTTGAATTCTGCCAGATGGGTGGGTGACGAGTGGAAATGCTCCAGATCTCCCAGGTTTACATGATTACGTGCAGACTTGCAGTTGCCAGACCTCTCCTCCCCTCTCCACCCCCCCCACATCCCCTCACCCACCCCCAAAGTCCATACACACGCAGAAGATCAATTACGCAAGTTATAGATCCTGTAACGCTGTGTCAACGTTACATGACTTACGGAACACGACAACACCCAGCATGTAACCCCTTCCCTCCCTCCCACCTCCCTACTCCCCCCTCCCACCCCCACACACGCACAAAAGAAAACAGGAGTATGACTGCCCGAATGAGGGGACAAAAGAACATATAAACAAGAGAAACGAACAAATAAACATGCACACAAACAAACAAACAAACACACAAACAAAATTCGTCTTTAAGCACGCACGTGAATAGACGTTAAAACAAATAACGAAAGGAAACACAAACAAACACACAAACGCATACACACACAAACAAACAAACACACAAATACACAAACAAACAAGCAAGCAAACAAACAAACAAAAACAAACAAACACAAACAAGCAAACAAACAAACAAAAGAAACAAAGACGGTCGCGTGTGCACGTGGGATTTCCAGCTCACAAACGCAAAAATTAAACAACAAATTACCCATCTCCCAAAATCAAAATGAAATAAATACATTATCATCATCATCATCAGGTGCCCTGCCGCATGGCGTTGGCGACCATGGACTATCAACCATCTCTATCTCTCGTTGCCCCCAGCATCTCCCCCACCCTCCTCATCCCCAGTGAACACATGAACACGTGAAAAAGGAAATAAGCGACAAGTGTAGCATATTCTCTGTCCTGTTCATTCACATCGTCATCATGATGCAGTTTATTATCGTCGTCGTTGTCGTCGTCGTCATCATCATCATCATCATCGTCGTCGTCATTGTCGTCATCATCATCACCACCACCACCACCATCATCGTTATCACCATCATCATCATCATCATAATCACCCCCACCACCACCACCACCACCATCATCATCATCATCATCATCATCATCAGCTCGTCGTCGTCGTCGTCGTCGTCGTCGTCGTCATACCATCATCATCATCATCATCATCATCATCATCACCATCAACATCATCATCGTCGGTCGTCGTCGTCGTCGTCGCTGACGTTATCGCAGAAAAAAACACTAGCAGCATTTGTGAAAATGTTATCCAAGAAGATTACGATAAATATTATTTTGCAGTCTATTTGCACGATATTTTTGTGTTGTCGAAATATCAGCAGCAATGGTAGTGATGTGCGGTAGCAGTAGTAGTGATTACAGTAGTGGTAAAAGCGGCAGTAGTGTACAGCAGTAAGTTGCCTTAATTACAGGAGTACCAGCAACAATAGGCGTAGTAGTATTAGTCGTAGTAGTGCAGCAATAGCAGCGCTATAGAAGTATAGGTCATAATGGATGTAGCTGCTTCAGTGTCAGCAGCAATAGTATAGAAATAGTAGTAGTAGTAGTAGTAGTAGTAGTAGCAGTAGAAGTAGTAGTAGTAGTAGTTGTGGAAGAGAATAAAAGGAGTGGTCGTAGCAGTAGTAGCGGTAGAAGAGCAAGTAGTAGTAACAGTAATATTTGTACAATAGTAGTAACAGTAGAAATATTTGTACAATAGTATAACAGTAGTAATTGTACAGTAGTAATACAGTAGTAATATTTGTACAACAGTAGTAACAGTAGTAATATTTGTACAGTAGTAATAACAGTAGTAATATTTTGTACAATAGTAGTAACAGTAGTAATATTTGTACATAGTAGTAACATAGCAATATTTGTACAATAGTATAACAGTAGCAATATTTGTACAATAGTAGTAACAGTAGCAATATTTGTACAATAGTAGTAACAGTAGTAATATTTTGTACAATAGTAGTAACAGTAGTAATATTTGTACAATAGTAGTAACAGTAGCAATATTTGTACAATAGTAATAACAGTAGTAATATTTTGTACAATAGTAGTAACAGTAGTAATATTTGTACAGTAGTAATAACAGTAGTAATATTTTGTACAATAGTAGTAACATAGTAAATTTGTACAATAGTAGTAACAGTAGCAATATTTGTACAATAGTAGTAACAGTAGCAATATTTGTACAATAGTAGTAACAGTAGTAATATTTGTACAATAGTAGTAACAGTAGTAATATTTGTACAATAGTAGTAACAGTAGCATATTTGTACAATAGTAATAACAGTAGTAATATTTTGTACAATAGTAGTAACAGTAGTAATATTTGTACAGTATATAACAGTAGTAATATTTGTACATAGTAGTAACAGATAAATTTGTACAATAGTAGTAACAGTAGTAATATTTGTACAATAGTAGTAACAGTAGCAATATTTGTACAATAGTAGTAACAGTAGTAATATTTGTACAATAGTAGTAACAGTAGTAATATTTGTACAATAGTAGTAACAGTAGCAATATTTGTACAATAGTAGTAACAGTAGTAATATTTGTACAATAGTAGTAACAGTAGTAATATTGTACAATAGTAGTAACATACAATATTGTACAATAGTAGTAACAGTAGCAATATTTGTACAATAGTAGTAACAATAGTAATATTTGTACAATAGTAGTAACTGTAGTAATATTTGTACAATAGTAGTAACAGTAGCAATATTTGTACAATAGTAGTAACAGTAGTAATATTTGTACAATAGTAGTAACAGTAGTAATATTTTACAATAGTAGTAACAGTAGTAATATTTGTACAAAAGTTGTAGAAATAGCAGCGGTAGTAAAATATTCTTACAGATGTAGTTTTAGTGGTTAATGTAGTAATAATTGTGGTAATAGTGGCAGTACTTGTAATAGCAACAGCAGCAGCAATAGTAACGGTGGTGGCGATATAGAAACAGTAGTAATGGTAGTAAGTAAGAGTGGTACTAGCAGCAGCAGTAGAAGTAGCAAAGGCAGCAGCAGTAGAAGTAGCAAAGGCAGCAGCAGTAGAAGTAGCAAAGGCAGCAGCAGTAGAAGCGGTGAAAGCAGCAGCAGCAACAATAGCAGTAGTAATAATAGATGTTACTAGAACAGTATAGATGCATCAGTTTATTATTCTGACCAATATTCAGCTGTTTCACATAACTACATGTATAGACTTTTTTTCTTACTCGTAATCTCCTGACCCTTCCTGCTACTGTAATTGTATAACTACAGATATCGCATAACATGTGTACCAAATGCAAAGTGGAAGTCAGGAAATATCACCATGGTATCGGGGAAACGAAACTTGAGGCCTCCTTAAAATCGAAAGGTGGCGCTCGTGCAGCGGACTTCCGTCAGGAGCGAGAAAACCGGAAAGACGCCCCATAAACCACCAGCTTCTATATTTGAGTCTGTAACTTCTTCCTGATCTGCTCATCCGTGTCATAGACATGACAGGAAGACAAACTATCTCTGTAAGTAGGTCTCAACGAAGCCATCGCCTCGTCATATCACGGGTCTCAATTCAATCCAGTTGAATTTAATAGCACTTCATTAATTTACGCGGGGACATTCATTTGTTTCAGCCACAGGCTCGTACTAGATACAGACCTGAACTTGTCAGACCACACATCGATAAGGGAGTAAACTATTGAAATATGAATTGACGAAATTATGTTCATGGACCCATACAAATCATAAAACATCACCGTTTCATGCGCACACTCCTGTGGACAAGACAAATCACCCAACTACAAAAAGTAACGAGGACAGCCTTGACATCACGCATACACGTAAACCCCACAAAGCAACAAACCCAAAATACACCAGATATCAATCAATCCTATGAAAACTGCTATAAAACTAAGCTTTCTTTTTTTTCTTTTTTTTTTTTTGCACACAATAAAATGTATCCAACACACAGAGCCAGTTAACGTTGTTTTGTTATCATACAGGTTTCAATTCGGTTTTGCGGTAAGTTTCTCGTGCTAGAAAATAAATGAAACAAAACAAAACGAAACGAAAAACAAACCAACAAAAACGAAATCAAACCGACAATCAAACAAACAAAAAGCGCCGAACGATCAGCCCACAAATCATTCTTAACGGGGAAAGGGGGACAGTCTACGATCAAATGTGCCCAAGCTTTCAACCTGGTATTTCAGCTTCAGTTTCTCAAGAAGACATCTCCGCGCTCAGACTGAATTCCACATGCACCAACGTCAAAAGTGCCGTGTGTATGGTGATCAAGGCACATGCCTTAAGCCTGCGCACAAAGCCATGAGCTGGCCAGGTCCTGAGGCCCTACCTAGTCTATGTTTTGACTTAGTGTATATGTTATGCTGGTACTGTATCAGCCTATCACTGGAATAATCCTGGTTACATGTAAATGATATGTGCATCTGTGTATTTTATCTTCAGAAAAAGGAACATGCATAATGAAGGTTTGAATCACAAACAACTAGCTATTCTGTAAAAACTCGTCTCACATAACAGAACACCCCCCCCCCCCCCCCCCGCGCCGAAGTCAATGCACTAGTTTGGTAATGAAAGCAAAATGAACGAGGCTTGTGAAGATGCTTTTATCTTTGTCATGAATGGAACAAACTATCACATTCACCCGGCAGCAGTTTTTAAATTATCTGAACATTGTTTTGAGGAATGAAATATGTCAATCCAACGAAAGGACTTTCTTTTGAGGATCATTGCACTCAGCACTTTCATTCATGGTCACCTTTTCTTCTTCTTCTTCTTCTTCTTTCTTTCTTTCTTTCTTTTTTTTTTTCTGTTTCTTTTCTTTTTCCGTAGTCTCTAACGCTGCCACAGAAGCTATGACAGTTCTAACAATGATGCGATGATGATGATGATAGTAATTACGATTTGATTAATTGATTGATTTGGTTCAGTTTTTACGTCGACACTCACCTCAGGTGAAATGGCCGACGGGGATACCATCCCAGGGAAGTGGGGGAAGGGAGACTTATCTAATCCTATACTGACTCCACCAGAACAACAATGACGTTAAGACGGGACAGTGATAAGGCGAGTTTTAATATAGCGCACCCACAACCATTATAGCATGCAAATCCGACGCTCGACCAACTGAGCTTATGAGGCCCGCATAATGATCATGAGGACGAGCATGACGTCATGGAGTTCCATGTAGGATGGAGACCTGCGTGACAGGGCCGCAATCATAACGTGTCCTGGCGTCCACCGAGCCCGAGAGATGCAGGCACCTGCGGTATTGGTTAGGAGATTTGAGCCACTCCCTTCAATGACATGACACTCCGTGAAAGGGAATGAAAAGTGACTGATTGATCCCAGTCCTCCCAGCGAACTCATACCACGCTCAACAGTGTTGTCGACAACAACAACAAAAAAGATAATGGAAATCGACGCTGAAGCCGATAGACAAAGAGCTGATTTAATAAGTGAGTAACCAGTCTATATTATTTTTCTATCTATGGCCTGTCATAATCTTCCTGATATCAAGGGCTGATGTCTGTCGCGATGACATTTGCATCTGCTACTGAAACACTCAGGGAAATTTCTGTAAAAGGCTGCTGACTTCTAACAGTCATGGGAAATTTCTAAACGTCTATTTTTAGTGTGTGTCGTAGCTTTCTGTCTCCCTTTCAAAACAACCCTCCCCCCCCCCCCCCTTTTTTTTTTTTTTTTCGTCCAATTTTTCCCCTGACCGCATCGTTTCTTTAGAAATGAAAATGAATTTCGTCCTTTATCGTGAATGAGTAACATTGGATTTGCCCCCCTCCTCCTCCTTTCCTCCGCACCCCCCCCTCCCCCACCTCTTCTCGCAAATGACGCAATCAAGGATGTAAATGTTTGTATGGAAATCCTCTCTGTCAAAAGTGTTGAAATCTGTGGAGCCAGTCACACGGTTGTCAAGAGAAGTCATTTGACATGTTGACATCAGTTTTATTTCACTGTTGGTTGGGCGTTGATGAGTGGAGTTGAAACGAGGTGTGTGTGTGTGTGTGTGTGTGTGTGTGTGTGTGTGTGTGTGTGTGTGTGTGTGTGTGTGTGTGTGTGTGTGTGTATGTGTGTGTGTATGTGTGTGTGTATGTGTGTGTGTGTATGTGTATGTGTGTGTGAGTGTGTGAGTGTGTGTGTATGTGTGTATGTGTGTGTTTGTGTGAGAGAGAGAGAGACAGAGTGTGTGTGTGTGTGTGTGTGTGTGTGTGTGTGTGTGTGTGTGTGTGTGTGTGTGAGTGCGTGCGCGCGCTCGCGTGTGTGTGTGTGAGTGTGTGTGTGTGTGTGCGTGTGCGTGTGTGTGCGTGTGTGTGTGTGTTCGCGTGTTAGAGTGAGAGGGGAAGGGGGAAGAGAAAATGAGACAACGACAATGATGATGACGACGATACTGTATTTTCTAACAGTTAAAGTTACCAGAAAAAGGCCAGTTTTACAAACTTGCTTTCGCAAATGTACATGTCTGCTTAGAACTAAATATGTAGAGGAGCGGGGAATGGGGGTGGGGTCGGGAAATCAGAAAACCAATAATATGAGACTTAATGTACAAGGAAATCAAAAAGTAACAGAATTTGCTGTCGTTTGACAGAGACTGAAGAAGAGATGTAGATAAGAAAATAATAATCAATGTGTGTGTTTCTGTGTGTATGTTTCTGTGTGCGTGTGTGCGTGTGTGCCGTGTGTGTGTGTGTGCCCGCGCGCATGCGAGAGAGAGAGAGAGAGAAACAGAGAAACAGAGAGAGAAACAGAGAGAGAAACAGAGAGAGAGGGGTGAGGCGTAGAGAGAGAACGTGTGTGTGTAATAGACAGACAGAGAGGGGGGAGGAGAGAGAGAGAGAAAGACAGACAGACAGACAGACAGACAGAGAAACAGAGAAAGAGAGGGAGAGGGGTGAGGTGTAGAAAGAGAACATATGTATAATAGACAGAGAGAGGGAGAGAGAAACAGAGAAAGAGAGAGGGGGGTGAGGCGTAGAGAAAGAACGTGTGTATAAGAGACAGACAGAGAGAGGAGAGAGATGAGAGAGAGAAACAGAGAAACAGATAGAGACAGACAGACAGGCAGACAGAGACAGAGACAGAAACAGAGACAGAGAGACATTGGGAGAGAGAGACAGAGAGAGAGCAGAGAGAGCGTTCAGTCTTTGTTGGATTTAACATCAAGGCATGGCAAGTTACACAAGTCAGAGATTTTAATAAGGTTTTCTTGTCAGCCCTTTGTTGATAGGTCACCATTACTGTTTTCTTGTATGTGAATTGTCTGATGTGTCGTTAATTTAACGGGTTCCAGTCACAAACGGGTAACATACCGGAACACGCGCACAGAACTAAAGTGTGATCTCCGCGGTGTGTGTGTGTGTGTGTGTGTGTGTGTGTGTGTGTGTGTGCGAAAGATCTCAAAGACTGCTGGGCCGTAGAAACTCATGCCTCACGTCTCATGCCTCATGCTTCACGCCTCACAGTTCATGCCCCGGGCCACAGGAGCTGACGCCTCACTGCTCACGGCTCACGCGTCTGTTTTGTGTTGACGGTGCCAGAATACTGTGCTGTTTGCTCAATTGATCGGAGACAATATTCGCGGTTTGTTTCCTTTTCCGAAGATGGATTTTTCCGACGAAGAAGACCTCCTGATTTTGCTCTTGCTCAGGAGGAGGAAGCGTAAGAGACAAAAGCATATGGTGCCGAGAACATTTCTTTCTTACAGAATCACGAGGAGAATTCTGTCGTACATCCCATTATCCCCTTAACTTTGGGATAGAATCTTCGCCAAGTCTTCCCAAACTTGTGTGTGTGTGTGTGTGTGGTGTGTGTGTGTGTGTGTGTGTGTGTGTGTGTGTGTGTGTGTGTGTGTGTGTGTGTGTGTGTGTCTGTGTGTGTGTCTGTGGTGTGTGTGTCTGTCTGTGTGTGTGTGTTTATCTTTGTCCTTGTAGTCAGGCACACGCGGATTCCATAGGAGGGGCCTTGCCCAGACCAACTCGATCAATTTTTCTTTGTAGTCATCCATCCTGCATATGAGGACAATTGAAATGACCAATGGTTAATTAACATGAACTTCAACTTCACGCATCGGAAAAAGTGAACAGTCCCACTTCTCCGCTCACGCGTGAACCGTGAACCATGAAGCGTGAAGCGTGAAGCGTGAGTGGAGTTGTATGGCCCCGCGCGAGAGAGACCTCGTCTGTTCATTTTTCTATTCACGCACGAGGCGTGAAGCATGAGGCGTGAGACGTGAGGCGTGAGTTTCTATGACCCAGCAGCCTAACGAGTTCTAGTGTTGTTGATGGCCGGCAGTGGTCATTTTTCCCTTCGTGGCCAGGCTCCTCTAGTCGGGCGCAGCTTCGCGCCTCGCGGTGCCTGGAGCGCAGTCACAGACATCTTATTGATACAAGATGTCTGTTAGTGCAGTGTGGTCTTATAGCGGGCCCCAGTAGCTTCAGCTGGTTCGAGCGTCGGATTCATATGCTGATGGTTGTGGGTTCGAATCCCGGGGTGCGCTACGTTAAAACAGGCCTTCTCACTGTCCCATCTTAACGTCACTGTTGTTCTGGTGGTGGTGTCAGTGTAGGATTAGATAGGTCCCCCTTCCCCCACTTCCCTGGGATGGTTATCCCCGTCGGCCGTATCACCTGAGGTGTGTGTCGACGTAAAAAACTGAAATCAATCAATCAAGCAGTGGTCTAATAGCGGGCCCCAGTAGCTCAGTTGGTTTGAGCGTCGGATTCACATGATAATGGTTGTCGGTTCGAATCCTGGGGTGCGCTACATTAAAACAGGCCTTCTCACCGTCTCATCTTAACATCATTGTCGTTCTGGTGGTGTCAGTATAGGCTTAGATAAGTCCCCCTTCCCCCACTTCCCTGGGATGGTTATCCCCGTCGGCCATATCACCTGAGGTGGGTGTCGACGTAAAAACGGAACCAAATCAATCAATCAATCAATCAGTGGTCTTATCCCAGAGAAGTGGGGGAAGGGGAACTTATCCAATCCTATACTGACACCGCCAGAACAACAATGACGTGAAGAGGGGACAGTGAGATGGCCAGTTTTAACGTAGCGGCTGGGATAGTTATCCCCGTCGGCCATATCACCTGAGGTTGGGTGTCGACTTAAAAATTGAACAAAACCGAAAGTGTTCCTATCTCCTGAATAGAGAAGTAGGAGGTGCTCATTTTATGCTGGAAGTCTCGACGGAACTTTTATTCCATGAACTTTTAGTTATTCACGCCTGTTTTGTTTGCGTTTACGTAGGAAACGACGTGCCACTAACTTCTAAAGTAATTGCTAATTAACGTGGGATATGCTCAGTCAAACATTTTGTTCCCATTAGTATGACGGTGGTTCCCGTTAATGACTCAACATAAAACGTCCATCTGCAAACATATCCAAACTGTTGTGTTCATGAAGTGGCGGATCGTTTTTGTTTTTCGATTTTTGTTGTTGTTTTTTTTTTTTTGTGTGTGTGTGTGTGTGTGTTGTTGTTGTTGTTTTTTCAGTAGGATGGGAGTGGCGTTAACAGAGAAATCTGACCTGTCTTTTTTTCTTTTTTTCGGGGGATGGGGATGGGGGGTGGGGGCGGGTGGAGGGAGGAAAGGGACAGGTTTCAACATGTTATTTCCTTACAGCCTGTTGTGGCAAAATTGACATATGGAGCACACTATGAGGATCATTTAATCCTGTCTGTTCTGGGCCAGCCTCTGTATGATACCCCACATTTGTTTCAGAGCACACACAGACAGACACAGAAACACACACACACAGACGTACATACACACTACACACAACACAAACATACACAAATCCAAACACACACACACACAGACAATCACAACACACCACCACACACCATACACACACAGACACAACACACAACACACATACAAACACACACACACACAACACACACACACACACACACACACACACACACACACACACACACACACACACACACACACAACACACACACACACACACACACACACACAAACACACCACACACACACACACACACACACACACACACACACACACACAACACACACACACACAACACAACATACACACAACACACACACACACAACACACCACAAACACACACACACACACACACACACACACACACAACACAACACACACACACACACACACACAACACACACACACACACACACACACACACACACACACACACACACACACACGACACAACACACACACACACACACACACACACACACACACACACACACACACACACCACACACACACACATGTCCACACAAAAAAAGACAAAACAAGAAAGAAAAGGCAAGGGCGCTTCATGTACCTGCATGCTACTTAGGTGTGTAGATAGGGGAAAAAAACAAACACACAAAAGCGTGATCATTGATTCATGTATGTTCAGGCTACACTTCAGCCAGCTCTTACTTATCCCAACCGTCCCGTCAATAAAAGGATTAATCCTAACCTCACTGCTCTGAATTCCAAAACCATCCCGGATACGTCAGTATTAAGTTTAAGAGCGGAATTAAATGAAGACACTACTTCACAACCCTGAAGATAACCGCTCTAACTTAACAAGAGCAATGCATTATTAGTATTTGGGCAGCCAGCACAACCCATACCACTTGATACTAACAAACAGCTACAAACTGATACGGGTAGCCGTGATGAAGTCGATGAATTCTGATCTGGTCGGATTTCGTTTTCGTCGTGGACGCATGCGCAGGCACGTCTTCCGCCACGCGACGCTAAGCGCTTGGCACTTGAAGGAGCGACAGGTTATGAACATAACAGGTGTGTCATTAGCATAAGCGGAATGTTACACCTCCAATAACGAACTAAATATCTAACTCGTTTGCATAAGTATGTTTGGAGATCTGAAGCGGCTGACGACAAGGTGATACGTGAAGAGTGTCACTGTATATGTTGAAGATTTCACAGCGAAATCGGAGGCTTCTTGTTTCCTTTCGTAATGACGGGTCTGTTGACTTTTCGTTGACTCGTATATTAATGAGACAAGTTTCCAAGCTAAGGTTGCATTTGGGCTTCAATCTTGTCAGAATAGATTTTCCATGTAACAATGAAGCTGCTGCCCTGGGGAGAGTTCGAGCCGTTAACCAACCATCTTCTCATCATCATCATCATCATCATCATCATCATCATCATCATCATCATCATCATGTGCCGTGCCCGCATGGTGTTGACGATCATGGTCCTCCATAGGAATCTATCCCTTGTCGCTGCAAGAACATCTCACATCCTCTCTGTCCTCAGCCACTCTGCAAGTCCGTCCATA
>CM060315.1:54059134-54064134 GCA_030674185.1 Monoplex corrugatus
ATCTAGACAGCTGTGGCTCAGTGGTGAACTCCATACCGACGATACAAAGATCAGGGGTTCGATTCTCTGTTAGGCCACTTTTGTTTTAAACTTTGACGAGCTGGGTTTTTTTTTAATAGAACTGTAGACTCAAAGTCTGATATTTCGAATTCAATCCCAATCCGAAAACAACAACAACAACAACAACAACAACAACAACAACAAAAACAAGGACTGTTCGCTGCTCATATATGATGCAACAAAATAAGATAAGCGAAACTTTTTCGGCCACACTTGTCAAGCGTATACAAAAAATATTAGATACACAAAATCTAATGGGGTGACGTGATGTAGTTCAATACAGTCATTAAAATAACGAGAAATCTAAAACAAAAGTGATTGCCACCGTTTCAGCGAACAGAAACCAGAAATACACAACAATGAAGGCCAGTCGGCCAAAAATGTGTGTGTGTGTATGTGTGTATGTATGTGTGTGTGTGTGTGTGTGTTGTGTGTATGTGTGTGTGTGTGTTGTGTGTGTTGTGTGTGTGTGTGTGTGTGTTGTGTGTGCTGTGTGTGTGTGTGTGTGTGTGTGTTGTGTGTGTCTGTGTGTGTGTGTTGTGTGCTGTGTGGTTTGTGTGTGTGTTTTGTGTTGTGTGTTGTGTGTCTTTGTATGTGTGTGTGTCTGTGTGTCTGCGTGTGTGTGTGTGTGCGCGCGCGCACGTGTGGTTGTGTGTGTGTGTGTGTGTGTCTGTGTCTGTGTCTTGTGTGACTGTGTCTTGTCGTTGCGTGATTTAACGTCTTTTCACTATAAGTGATATTAGACGGGCAAAAATGGCATGGAGGATGAAATTAGGGGGGGGGGGGGGGAGAGGGGAACAGAGTACGGGACGTATAAAAATTAAAAGGAAGCAGTAAGGTCTTAAGAAAAAGGATATGGATGAACAGAGAAATGAAACTAGAACAACGCTAACATCAATAATGTAAAAGAAAAATCGTCATAAAAACAAAACAAAACAAAAATAATCATAATTATAATAATAATCTTAAAGTAACGCATTAACAGGACTGTGAACCAATGATTCTGAAATTTTAACTAACAAAACTTGATCCGATACTACTTCTTTAAAATGCGTTTCAAGATAGTTTCCTTGTGTAAACGTCTTTGGTAAAAAGGAACGAAACTTTCTGCAGTAAAACAAACAGTAATACAATGTGAATTGTTCGCCGCAAATACATAAAACGGTGTTACAATATTTTGTTTTCAAAGCATTCAGTTGAATGGTAAATATGTCATAACAATTAATCTCAAATGATATAACGAGGAATACTGCAATTGTCTATGTGTCTGTGTCTGTGTGTGTTTTGTGTGTGCGTGTATGTGTGTGCCTGTGTCTGTGTTGTTGTCTAGTCTTTCATTAGTAAAGGTGTGTGTGTGTGTTGTGTTTTGTGTGTGTTTATGTGTATGTGTGTGTGCGTGCGTGCGTGCGTGCACGCACACGTGTGTGTATATATTTGTTCGTTTGTTTGTTTGTATTTGTGTCATGTTAAGTAGGCGTTCTGCTTTTATTTTTGTGTGTCCTGTTGGCTTGAACGCTGGCTGTCACTTTAATTTAAATTCCATCCTAAAGCACCAATCATTCTGGTAATGCTACCCTCCCCGTTCCTATTTCAAGATCCTGCCAGTGCATAGGGTTTCCTGCACACTTGAAAAAGTCCTGTCAGATGATCACTGGCAGATTTGGATTGAGCCCATATGGAACTAACCAAATGTGATGAAACCCTTTTGAACAAACACTCAGAATTGTGAGTACTCCCACGTGAAATCAGTAACAATAATGAATCAGAATTTCGTTTGCTTTCAAAGGTTGTTTCAGTTTCAATTTTATCAAGACATCGTCTCCGCTCCAGGATAAAACTTCATATGCACTAATACTGCAAATATCATGTGATGGGGGGGAAAAAAAAAAACGCCATAAGAACAAAATAGAAAAGATTATGGCATAAGCGTTAAGACTGTGCCATAAATCCTATGCCCAGGTAGGTCTCGAAGTTCTACCTGTCTTTTTGGTTCTGTCTGCTATTGTTTATGCTTGTACCAACCTATTGTTGAAACAATAAGTTAAGATTTTCTGTAACTCCCCCACGAACTACCCTCCATCACATCCACCAGACTACCATGAACGTCCCAAACTTTATCCCAAAAGTTTTTTTTCTATTGCACGATTACATCGATTTTTTAAAAAAAAACATTTTCATTTGTTGAAATAATGAAACACCGTCTTAAGAAAACTGAAAAGTAGAGGGATAAAATCATTGTCAGCAGCAGCAGCAGCAGCTAGCATTAGCAGCAACCATCACCGCTCTTAAATGTCAACCGCGGAACATCAGAAATTGCACATGATCAAAGAGAGACAACTATAGCTTTTAGGTTGCCTTTACTCTGTACACGTTTTACTTCCCTTAGAGTACGTTGCCCGCTCCGTGAGACAGGGTACAATCTGTAGTGTCTTCTGATTACATTTTCCTAGTTCAGGAAAAAACAATAGTTTATCAACTTTTATTATTAATTATTATTATTATTATTTTATTATTATTATTATTATTATTATTATTATTATATTATTATTATTATAATTATTTATTATAATTATTATTATTATTATTATTATTATTATAATTATTGTATATTGTTATTATTACTATATTTATTATTACTATTATTATTATTATTATTATTATTATTGACCAACTGGAAGCTGGTGGGTAGGGTGAGGGAGTTAAAGGGTTTAAATTTTTTTTGCAGCTTTTGCAGTCAAAAGGTTAAGTTTTTGCCGTCAGTGAATAGGGTGCGGGAGTCAATGGGTTAAGTCCATGTCTGGCACTGGTGAGTCAGTGTGGTGTACAGAAAGATTGTACTGATGGGTCTGCTTTGGTTTTCACAGGCATGCTTTCGTGTTTCAGAATGGGTAAAAGCCTGGGCTATGAGTAATATGAACTGGAGTGGACTGAACTGATTTGAACTGAACTGAACTGAACTGAATTGAACTGAACTGAATTGAACTTGAACTGAACTGAACTGAAACTGAAAATGAATTGAACTGAACTGAACTGAACTGAACTGAACTGAATTGAATTGAACTGAACTGAACTGAATTGAATTGAACTGAACTGGGTAAAAATTGGTAACGGACTCTAGCCTCTGTTGTTCTGTCCATTTTTTTCCATTTCGGTAGAAATGCTTCCCCAAGTAGTGAAAAACCTGTGCTCGGGACGCTCAATGGTCGAAGAGAGACAACCGCTTTCTAACACATGGGATTGCATTTCTGTACTGCTTTAATTAAAGCCCTTGGAAAGTGATAGCCCGACTTTATTTTAACATCCTGTGCGTGTATGCTCGTGTGTGCGTGCGTGCGTGCGTGCGTGCGTGCTGTTGGGGGTGGTTGTGTGTGGTTGTGTGTGTAAGTGTGTGTGTTGTGTTAAGTTGTGGTGTGTGTGTGTGTGTGGGTGTGTGTGTGTTGTGTGTGTGTTGTGTGTGTGTGTGTGTGTGCGTGGACGCTGATAATTTTTTGTGATACTCTTTTTTGCATGGCACACATAACCAAACATAATTCTTACATGCACAGCATTGAACCAAACAAGTTCATTATTCATACAAGAGCAGAACCGTACCATCATGAAATGTGTTTTTTTCCTTTCTTCAACAGCAGCATAGTCTTTCTTGTATACGCTCAAGGTTGAAGGGTATCGCTGTTTATTATCATTTCTGTCTGTCTGTCTATCTGTCTGTCTGTCTGTCTGTCTGTCTTTTGTCTGTTTGTCTGTCTGTCTCCTCTCTTTCTCTCTCTCTGTCTCTCTCTTTCTCTCTCTCTGTCTCTCTCTGTCTCTCTCTCTCTCTCTCTCTCTCTCTCTCTAACAGATTATATACATGACTATGCCCAAGCAAACATTTGCATCTAATGAATCACCAGAAACATGACCTTTGATGTTGTTAGTATTGGCATTATTGACTCAGATTCTGTTAGTCTCTATTCATGTATTACATAACAGAAGCAAGTACCAGTTTGTGATGATGGTGATAATGGTGATGATAGAGGTGTTCTCAGGGCCAGCAATAACCCTGTGACTTCCTCACTCTGTATATCAGCTTTCTGTTTCGTCAGCCATGACAGCAAAGCAAAAACTTACTTAACCCTTTCAATCCCCCAACCTGTCCACCAGCTTCCTGTCAGAAGCTGAGATGGATAAGGTAGGGAACTAAAAGGGTTAAGTTTTTTGCGGACTAAAAGGGTTAAATTTTTGCGGACTAAAAGGGTTAAGTTTTGCGGCTAGAAGACAGGACGTGGAGTCAAAGAATTATTGAGGACGATGCCCGTCTCTACTCCCTTCAGTTGAAATGTAAATGAAATGTTACAAAAACCGAGCACTATAGACAGGATATGTGTTTGTAGTTTCGAGCGGGCGAAAGAGGGAGTTATTGCACTCGGACAATTCCGTATGCGCTCCGACCAGATCTCCCATCAGTTATCCTATATACTTCCTGTCCTGCAGGCGAAATCCTATGCGCTGGCAAGGTCTCTTGAAATAGGATGAGACAGGGGGAGGGGAGAAGAAGGGAGAAACGGCGACCACACAAAACAGTAACACCACCAGAATGACTGTGGCATTAAAATGGACGGCGAACACGTCACTGTTATGTAGTAGGGCGGGACTGTACTCGATACATGACATCTTGAATCCACAGGGTTATCAAGAGAGGCGGGCAGCACGCCCAAAAACAAACAAACAAACAATCAAACAATCAAACAATCAAACAATCAAACGAACGAACGAACGAACGAACGAACAAACAAACAAAAGAACGATCAAGCAGACAAACAAAAAACAAACAAGCAATCAAACAAACAAAAACGAAAACAAAACATACAAACAAACAAACAAGCAAGCACGAAAACAAAACATACAAACAAACAAACAAGCAAGCAAACAAACAAACAAATAAACAAGCAAACAAACAAAAA
>CM060315.1:54069134-54096634 GCA_030674185.1 Monoplex corrugatus
CAAGAACCAGAACAACAACAAGAAGAACAAGAACAAGAAGAACAAAAGAACAAGAACAAGAACCAGAACAACAACAAGAAGAACAAGAACAAGAAGAACAAGAACAAGAACAAGAACCAGAACAACAACAAGAAGAACAAGAACAAGAAGAACAAAAAGAACAAGAACAAGAACCAGAACAACAACAAGAAGAACAAAACAAGAAGAACAAAAAGAACAAGAACAAGAACCAGAACAACAACAAGAAGAACAAGAACAAGAAGAACAAGAGAACAAGAACAAGAACAAGAACCAGAACAACAACAAGAAGAACCAAAAACAAGAAGAACAAGTAGAAATACAAGTAAAAGAAACGAGGAGAAGAAGAAGAAAGAAAGAGAGAAAAACAAAGGAAGGAAGGAAGGAAGGAAGGAAGGAAGGAAAGAAAATAAAGATTGTCCCATAAACCTACACTGCAGTTGTTAGGGATTTAGTGTCTGAGACATCAATTTTACACAGAGTCAGGGACAGCATGATGAGGGCGATGCCCATCTCTTCTGTCTTGTTGCTTTATCTTCCCCAACCGTGATATAGACTTAATGAATTGAATTGTGGTTTTCTAATTCGATTGTGGCTTTTTTAAAATTTTCTTTTCTTAGTTTGTTTGTTTGTTTGTTTGTTTGTTTGCTTGTTTGTTTGTTTGTTTGTTTGTTTGTTTGTTTGTTTGTTTGTTTGCTTGTTTGTTTGTTTCTCACAACGGAAGTAAAGGATTGTTTTCCCGGTTGCAAGTCACAAAATACTGCGCAACCATTTTCTTTCTTATTTTATTATTTATTTATTTATTTATTTATTTATTTATTTATTTATTTATGATTTATTTGTTTGTTTATTTACCTCTGACAGTGGAACATTCTACCGAATTTTGCCATAATTTTTTTTCTCTGTTTCATTACACTTTTTTTCACGTGTGCTAAGTGCATGTTGCACACAGGACATCAGTTTATCATTACATCTGAAAGACTGGTAACCACACCGTCAGTCAAGATCTAGTAGAAAAAAAACCAAAAAAAACAAAGGGGGTGGGGGTGGGGAGGAGGGAATCCCTGCCCCTGATCGACCTCCGTCCCTCATCTCCCCCCCCCTTTTTTTTTCCTTTTTTTTTCATTTCTTTCTGTTTTTTGTTTGTTTGGGTTTGTTTTTTTTTTTTTTTTTTAAGATTTGAAAAATGGCAAAGCCTGAAATCCGAACAGTGACCGGGTTTCTCTTACTGCGGTGTAGGAGGATTGCGGGTTGCTGTTTTCAGTCAATGTTGTTTGGGGTGTTGTAAGTAGGTTTGAAAATAGATTGTTTGTTTATTCGGAGTTCGTGAGTGGCGGAGTAAAGAGAGCAGTGGGGGAGGGGGCGGTGTGAGAGGCCCAAAATATATCGGATGAAAGGCAGGGCTACAGAATTCGAGCAAACACACGTACACACACATAACACACATACACACACGCGCGCGCGGGGCCACACACACACACCACACACATACACACACACACACATACACACACACTCAGACACACACGCACGCACGCACACACACACACACACACATGCACACACACACGCACACACGCACGCACGCATAAACACACTGCACTGTGTTTGTTTCTTTTTCTTGTTGGTGAGTGGTTATAGTTGTGGGGACGATATCGATAGTGGTGTATTTTTTGTTTGTTTGTTTGTTTTTCTTGTTTGTTTGTTTATTTGTTTGTTTGTTTGTTTGAAAGATGTTTTTCTTGTTTGTTTGTTTGTTTGTTTGTTTATTTGTTTGTTGTTTGTTTGTTTGTTTGTTTGTTTGTTTGTTTGTTTGTCAACCAGCTGAACTCTCACCTGTCTGCCAACAATCTCCTCAATCCTTTCCAGTCAGCCTACCGCCAGTGCCATAGCACTGAAACTGCCCTACTACACATTCTCAACAATCTCCTCCTTGCAACTGATACTGGCAAAGTCTCTCTCCTCACACTCCTTGATCTGTCTGCAGCCTTCGATACCATTGACCATGGTATTCTCCTTTCTAGACTTCATCATACTTTTGGCATCTCTGACATTGCTCTCTCCTTTTTCACTTCGTATTTATCAAACAGAAAACAAACTGTTCTCATCAATGGCACTTACTCTCAACCTGCATACCTGACCTGTGGTGTTCCACAAGGATCTGTCCTTGGCCCTGTTCTTTTCAATCTTTACACCTCCCCCCTGTCCACCATCATCAACTCCCACTCTATAAAACACCACTTCTATGCTGATGACACCCAACTTCAAGACAGTGACTCACCTGATAATATACAGCGCCTGTTGACTCGCACCACTGAGTGTTACTCGGACATTAAGAACTGGATGACGTTCAACAAACTTCAGCTTAATGACGACAAGACAGAAGCTATCCTCATTTGCACCCGTCAGAAACTTTCTCAGCTGCCTCCTCTTTCTCTCCCATTATGTAACACATCAGTCCCAATTTCTGATTCAGCTAAAAACCTTGGTGTCTGCATTGACTCTACCCTCTCCATGAACAACTTTGTTTCTCAAACTGCCAGATCTTGCTACTATCATCTCCATCGTATAAGGCTGATCAGGAAGTATCTCTCTGTCGAAACAACTGCAAAACTCGTTCTCTCCTTCATAATGTCTCGTATTGACTATTGCAATTCACTCCTGTCTGGCCTTCCTGCCTCCACCATTCACATCCTACAGCGCATTCAAAACAATGCTGTACGCCTTGTACTCAAAAAGAAAAAAGCTGACCACATATCTCCTCTCCTGGCACAACTTCACTGGCTCCCTGTATCAAAGCGCATACAGTACAAACTAGACACCATGTGCTACAAAAGCCTCAATAACGCAGCCCCCGATTACCTGTCAAGCCTACTTGAGATCTATGTTCCCTCACGTACCCTCCGCTCTGCCTCCGATCCTCTGACTTTTCGCTTTCCACGCACTAAGCTCAATACCTATGGTCCACGAGCCTTCTCTGTTTCTGGTCCACTCTCCTGGAACAAACTTCCTCTCTCAGTCCGTCAGCAACCTACTTTTGTCTCCTTCAAGTCCGCTCTCAAAACTCACCTTTTCTCCTCCGCATAAAATCCTAACCTCACTCAACCCCCCCCCCCCCCCTCTCTGCAGCCTGTCTCCGCTCGAAGGGGAATCACATGGTTATAATATATAATTGTATATGCTATGCTCTCTATAATTTTCCATTGCTTTTATTCTTGCTTTTATTGCTTTTATTCTTTCTCCCCATTTATAGCCATGCGTGTGTGTGGTGTGTGTGTGTGTGTGTGTGTGTGTGTGTGTGTGTGTGCGTGCGTGCGTGCGTGCGTGTGCGTGCGTGCGTGCGTGCGTGCGTGCGTTCGTGCGTGTGTGTCTGCTTCAGCGCTTAGATTTGATTTTGTCAAGATTTTGCGCTATATAAATATTGTAATTATTATTATTAATTATTATTATTATTATTATTTACTTGCTTGCTTGATTGTTACTGGCACGCGACAATTCTGTCTGTGGGGGTGGAGGGTGGGTGTGGGCGTGAGGGTATGTGACTTTCCATGGAAACATAAAGTACAGGACAATTTACAGTGATGCCCGAAATAACTTTTCTAAGACTAGAAAAAGGGGAAGAAGGAAAAGCACAAATGAAACCGTGCAGCTGCAACTATATCAACAAAATGTACGAGTATCTTAAAAGGGAATGGGGAGAGAAGTCCTTTCCCAATAGTTCTGCCAGATCCAATACAATATCGCCTCCACTCCTAACAACCACGGTCACCAAATCCATTTTAAAAAGTTGTGAAATATTAATACACACACACAAATGCGGAAGGGGGATAATGGGTGGCGTTGCACTTCTGCGACGGGCTGTCTCCGGAGACAGCAGTCTGAATTTCCCAAGTTACTTCCATTTTGACAGAAAAGAAATGAACACAAATACAAACAACATCACTAAAATGAATACAAATACAAATAACATCAAAATAAATACAAATACAATTAACATCACCAGAATGAATACGAATACAAATAACATCATCAAAATGAATACAAATGCAAGTAACATCACCAAAACGAATACAAAATACAAATAACATCACCAAAACGAATACAAATACAAATAACGTCATCAACAACAACAACAAAAACATAGGGAGTCCAGTTTTATACTATAGTCACACACGTTGCACATCGTTTTCAGATTTGACGTAACAAAATAAAACAAACAAAAAAACAGGAACCAAACCATATAACACAACAATTACCCAAACAAACCAAGAAAGCCGGCCACTGCCTCGTCAAATAGTCACACTATTGTTGTTAATCGAAATCCTCAGCGAAGACTCCAGTCAGCATCTAGCTGTGCTTGCATGGTTCCGCTGCGCGAGACGACAATGCACAAAAACGGGTTTCAGTTGCGGGGGAGGTAACTGGGAGGTGAAGTGGGGGGGGGGGGGGGAGAGGGGGAGAGAGGCGGATAAGCCCATACCAACTAAACCACCACCACCATCATCACCACCACGACCACCACCACCACACACCAAGGAAAATAAAAATAGACGCTTACCTCATTTCATGCAGAAGTTGTCATCCTGGGATCTCTCGTTGCCATGGAGCCACGAGACGCCCGGCTGTGATGCTGACGTCAGCGGCAGGGTATAAAAACGGCCAGTGGCTTCTCATCATCGCTCATGGGCCCTTTTGATCGTCTGAGCTAGCCTTGCTCACAAGTTAGGGTAGGAAGAATTAGAACTTTTCCCCAAGTCTCAAATCTTAGAACACAACATAACTACATAGGGCTTTTACTTAGAACTTGTTAGGAATTTACTTTCATCTCCAGAAGAAAAAGAAAATAAAACCCATTTACTACAGTGATAAATAGAGAAATATTATAAAACTATAAACTTCACACAACTGCTTCAGAGAGAACAAAAATCTGAACTGTTACTATTTGATACGTGTGCAAAAGGAAAGTTTGATATTTCGAGAAGTTCTTACGTCGTTTCAGTAAAAAAAAAAAAAGGTGAGTTTTTATTCTTTTTTCTGTCTGTGTGTCTCTGTCTGTCTGTCTGTTTGTCTGTCTGTCTGTCTGTCTGTCTCTGTCTGTCACTCACTCTCTCTGTCTCTCTCTCCCTCCCTCTCTCTCTCTCTCTCTCTCTCTCTCTCTCTCTCTCTCTAAGGCGTTTCACGTGTCCTTTATTGTCCCTTTTTGTCAAATAATTCCTCCTTTTCTTTTCCTTCTTCTTTCCTTTTTTTTTTGTTTTTGTTTGTTTGTTTGTCTTCTTTTCGCCAGAACTTGCTTTTTTCATAATACGATCATCCTTCCTGAACTGTGTGCATGTTTTCTGTGGACTGAACAATGTGATATGTTTCATTTGTGCTAGTGTGCCTGGATTTTCTGCTGACTTAGTGTTTTTGGAACAGTACTGGATATTGATCGATACACTTAACCAACAGCTAAGGTCAAATCTCATAGGTCTGTTTGTTTGTTTTTGTTTTGTTTTGTTTTTACCATCCATTTTATTTACAACAATAAAATCAGAACCCCAATTCACTGTTAGTGTTTGGTGACAAGGCCACAATAAAACACACACACACACACACACCACACACACACACACACACACAACACACACACACACACACACACACACACACACACACACACACACACACACACACCACACCCCACACACACACACCAACACACACACACCGATAAACAGGTAAACAAGACAACTACAAGGCCATCGCTACCAAACTGGAGAGGTTGCCTTTCTATGGACACGCAAACCGACAAGAGCGTAATTAACTGTGCTATGCAGAAATTTGAATGTGGTGAAATTTTGACTATTTACTGATGCTCGATTGGAGTAGTGGTAGAGTTTTTGTTTCTTGCACTCTGACTGTCCAGGCCAAAACTGCATTCAAGAAGATGAAAAAGCGTTCTTATCAACAAATGCCTATCAATTAACATCAGGAAGAGGGTTCTTGAATTTTATGTAGAACCGATACTGTTGTACGGTTGTGAGGCGTGGACAGTCAACACGCAAAGTCAGAACAAAATTGAGGAAACTGAAATGTAGTTTCTAAGAAGAATGTTGAGAGTTCCATGGACGCAGTGAAAAGAAACAAGACAGTCTTCGAGGAGGCAGACACAAGAAGATCATTGATTAAAGGATTAGAAAAAAAAATCAACATTTATAGGCCATTTCATGAGGAAAGGCGAATTAGAGCACCTGGTCACAACAGGAAAGCTGGAGGGAAAGAGAACACCAGGTAGACCCTGGGAGAAAATATTGAACGGACTTGCAGGGTGGCTGAGAACAGAGAGGGTGGGAGATGTGCTTGCAGCGACATGGGATAGATTCGTATGGAGGGCCATGATCGCCTACGCCATGCGGCAGGGCACATCATGATGATGATGATGATGATGATGATGATGATGATGATGACTCGGACTGTACGGGTTCAAATCCGACTCGAGAGAAACTTTATGCATGGAGCGAGTTTCCAGTTTACCCGCTATGATTGGTTTACCTGGCCCTGTTCAGAGTTGAAGGCAATAAAGCAGCAAGGAAAAAGTAGATAGGCCCCGTCCTCGTAATAATACTGGTCCCGAGAATAGTTTAAGTCTCTCCCATCTCATTCATTTACCATACCACATCAGGATTATAGGACTTTATTCCATATATACGACAATTGATCTCTGTCATTACGTATATTTTAACTGTCTCGTCATCTCCCGTGGGGATGCCAGGGGCTCTTTCAGTATAAATGGCATCTCAACCGTTTGGAAATTCTGTGCTAGGAATTTCCTCTTTTCCGTCACTCTCTTTGTTTTCATCTTGTTCCTTTGCTTTCTGTCATTTCTTCTTATCGTTTTTCTGCCTTGCTGGTCCATTCACCTGTATGTGTTCGATAAAGTCTTGCAACTTTTCTCTTAGGATTGATGAATAGGTACATGTATTAAAAGCATTTTTGACTCTTGGGAAGTGATATATGCAGAAGCAATTTTATATAATTTAAACCCGTTCTTATGTATGTTTTAGTGTCCTTAGCTATGTTAAACTTTGTATTCACGTATGTTTTTTAAATCCCCTGCGAGATAAATTGGACGGAGTGGTCAACGCCAGGGCTCAAATGCATTGATATGTGTACTTAATTTTCATTTTCTTTTTTTTTTTTTCCTCGAAGTACTCTATGTGCATTAAAATGGTTATAGCCCTGATACTGGCCTGGAATGAGATGCCCTACACCAAAAAAATTAAACTACAGTTTAAATTTCAATGTTTTATGTGTGCATCATCATCATCATCATCATCAGGAGCCTTGCCGCATGGCGTTGGCGATCATGGACTTCCATCTGTCTCTATCTCTTGTATCTCTTGTTGCCCCAAGCATCTCCTCCACCCTCCTCGTCTTCAGCCACTCCGCAAGTCCGTCCAGTATTTTCTCCCTGGGTCTACCTGGTGCTCTCTTTCCCTCCAGCTTTCCCGTCGTGACCAGGTGCTCCAAATCCCCCTTTCCTCATAAAATGGCCTATAAATGTTGCCTGTCTTTACCTAATCTTCCTTATGAATGATCTACTTGTGTTTGCCTCCATCAAGACTGTCTCGTTTGTTTTCTTTGCTGTCCATGGAACTCTCAACATTCTTCTTAGAAACCACATCTCGGCTGCCTCAATCTTGTTCTGGCTTTGCTTGTTGACTGTCCACGTATACATATGCATACATATCACTTACATTTCAAATTGAGCAAATTCGATTTTCGGACCCTTTCCTAGCCAGCATTGGTACCTTAAACAACAATAAGATAAGAATAACTGTCTCGCCTGTTTCAGCAGAAAGTATGTCACGAGTGAGCAAGGCTTTGCAACGATTGGTCGGTGGGTCTATGCAGCTGCCCAAAGGTCAAAGAGCAGTGAGCACATCGGCACGTGTGGAAAACAGCCTCACGCTAGATTTGGATGTCGCTGTCAAGGTCAGAAGACGAGGGTGGACTTCATTACTTTTTTTGTTTTTTAGGATATCAAATGTGTGTGTGTGTTGTGTCGTGTGTGTGTGTGTGTGTGTGTGTGTGTGTGTGTGTGTGTGTGTGTGTGTGTGTGTGTGTGTGTGTGTGTGTGTGTGTGTGTTGTGTGTGTGTGTGTTGTGTGTGTGTGTGTGTGTGTGTGTTGTGTGTGTGTGTGTTCGTTATTTCTTTTAACGTCTATTCACATACGTGCCTTTGGACGAAATAAAAAAAAGACAAAGAAGTGTATGCGTGTGTGTGTGTTTGTGTTTGTGTGTGTGCGTGTCCACGTGTGTGTGTTTGTGTTTGTGAGTGTGTGTGTGTGTGTGTGTGTGTGTGTGTGTGTGTGTGTGTGTGTGTGTGTGGTGCGTGCATGTGTGTGTCTGTGTATGTCTGTGTGTGTCTGAGTAAGAATAAAACTAAGCTTGTGGTGTTGTTTATCTTTGTTTGTTTGTGTAAGGCTAAATGCTATATTTATCATCTTTTCTCCTTGACGCTTAGGCTTGTTAGGATGACAAAGTTTTTTAAAAAAAGCAGGATTCATTTTTTAAATCTTAAATATACATATGTACGCTTCAACTGACATAGATAGATAGATAGATAGATAGTAATAGATAGATAGATAGATAGATAGATAGATAGACTGATAGATAGATAGATAGATAGATAGATAGATAGATAGATGTAGATAGATAGATAGATAGATAGATGTAGATAGATAGATAGATAGATAGATAGATAGATAGATAGATAGATAGATAGATAGATAGATAGATATAAGAAATAAATAATAGTAATGTATTTTTCTTTCAATAACCACATTTCTTCTATTCATAGCTGCTTTAACAATTACTACATACAGAAAATCAAGTTTCTGTACTTTTCAAGGTCACTGTGACTTTGAAGACGCTTCAATTAAATAAAATTTGAGGCGAGTGACAACGATAGACTGTTACAACAGTGAAAATAGAATTGAAATAATGTCTGAACTTTCTGAGAAAGTGCAGTTCACACACCTTCCTCACCAAAATGCTAATTGTGGCGATTTTTTGGTCAGTGCGATCTTCCCAGACTTCTACTTTCGCGACTCCAAAAATGCATTAAGATCCCATCCATAAAGAATGGAGAAAATCTTGTTTTTACCGATTTTATCACAGACGCATATACACACATGCACTTCCGGTCAGTATGTAATAATCTCCCTTTAAAAAAATAGAGATTTTAAAAAGGGACGGTGGGTAAGGGAATAAAGGCTGTTTTCATAACCCAGAGCTCGTTAGAGAGTGGGATGGTGGAGACTAGCTTTTTCTTTCCCCCAGCCAGCATTATAAGGGCGGTTCTCCTCTCTTTTCCTTCGCTGCTTTACCATCTCCATCTCTAAAGAGGGCCAGATTACCATTCACAGCTGGGTGGACTGGAGGCTGAACACACTACAGTTTTTTCGTCCTTTTGTTCATTAATTCATTATTTATTTATTTATTTATTTATTTATTTATTTATTTATTTATTTATTTAATTTGTTTGTTTATTCATTATTTATGTATGTATCTATTTTTGTTCGCCGTCTGCAGGGTCAGGTCGCATCAGGCGATAAATGTACTCGAGGTTTTTGTTTATTTGTTTGTTTGTTTGTTTGTTTGTTTGTTTGTTTGTTTGTTTGTTTGTTTGTTTGTTTGTTTGTTTTTTGTTTTTCTGTTTTTTGGTTTTTGTTTTGATTTTTGTTTATTTTGGGGTTGCTTCCGGCTGCCATTGAGCTTAGTGATTAGTCGGCCATGTCTACTGTCGCTCCATTTGATAAAGGCTACATTGCTACAATATAGTTTATCCCCTAAGTCACAGTCGAACCCATGCAGTAAAAGTGGTACTCGACATAAAGTTTAAGTTTTTCCTCTGAAAAAAAAAGTAAGTGGAATCCCATGCAGTCAAAGTGGAACCCGATATAAAGTTTAAGTGTTTCCTCTGAAAAAAAAAATCTAAGTGGAATCCAATATAAGTTTTTCTCGAACTCATGCAATCAAAGTGGAAGGTTGGTGCTCTACCTCCACAACAACCAGCTCTTCTACAGTCAGAAAACTTTATCCCTTCAGAAAGAAATTGATGTCTAATCTGTGAAAAGTACTCGCCAACAATATCAACTCTTTTACAGTTAAACAATACCGCAAATAATCGTGGAAAGAAAGACGAAAGGACACTAGAATTGTGTTCTTTTCAAAAGTATAATGCAAAGAAAAGCGATTTGATGTTCTGTGTATCATTTGGATCATTTTAATGGAGTGTATGTATGCTGGTTGTTATGTTTGTATAATAGCTGATAAGCGAATACAAATTTGAAAATCTCTCTCTGTCTCTGTCTCATTGTCTCTGTCTCATTGTCTCTGTCTGTCTCTGTCTCTGTCTGTCGTCTGTCTGTCTATACTTCTCTCTGTTTGTTTGTTTGTTTGTTTGTTTGTTTGTTTGTTTGTTTGTTTGTTGTTTGTTTGTTGATTTGTTTGTTTGTTTGTTTGTTTGTTTGTTTGTTTGTTTGTTTGTTTGTTGTTTGTTGAAATCGTGATTCGTGATGTTTCTGTAATCCTTGATTTATTTAATTTCAAATTGTTATGGTTTGGATTTTGAAGATTTTCATGTTCACTTGCCAAGCATTAAGTCGTCTTTCGTCTCATAATGCTAAGCAAAGACCTGCAACAGTTCATTGTTGATTTTCTTGTCTGTTTTTCAGCAATGTCCCTTCAGAGCCACGATGGAAAGCCTGAGCCTGGGGCGAGGGCAACCCGAGCCTGTCCCAGTGCCTGACGTTACTGAGGGCAGCACAGTGAAGCCCTTTGAGGCCGTGCCCGGTCCTAAAGGTCTGCCCTTTGTGGGGAGTATGTTCGACTACTTCAAAAAGGATGGTCTGAAATTCAGCAAAATGTTTGAGGTTGGTGATCTGGTGTCGGTGATTTTCTAGTACGTATTTACATCCCTCTTCTCTCTTTTGTTTGTTTGTTTGTTTTGTTTTGTTTGTTTTGTTTTCTTTCTTCTTTCTTTTATTTCTTTTTACCAAACTCTGTATTTCATTTTTTTAGGGGAAAATTTGTGGGGAATAGGGAAAACAGTGGCCTTAGACTTCAGACTTTAAGCCCTGTCTCCGTGAAACCCAGAGCCATCAAGTCATCAAGTCATCAGTCAAGCCATCAATTATTGCAATATGCAACACAGTAACAATCGCTCGTGGTAGTCAGGACATTAATCATAGCTCGTTACAAATGCCTGTTAATTAACATCAGGAAGAGAGGTCTTGAATGTTATATGAACCGATAATGTTATACGGTTGTGAGGCGTGGACTGTCAACAAACAAAGCCAGAACAAGATTGAGGCAGCCTAGATGTGGTTTCTAAGAAGATTGTTGAGAGTTCCATGAATAGCAAAGAAAACAAACGAGACAGTCTTGATGGAGACAGACACAGGAAGATCATTGATAAGGAAGATTAGAAAAGACAAGCAACATTTAGAGGCCATTTTATGAGGAAAGGGAAATTAGAGCACCTGGTCACAACAGGAAAGCTGGAAGAAAGAGAGCACCAGGTAGACCCAGGAAGAAAATATTGGACGGACTTGCAGGGTGGCTGAGGACAGAGAGGGGGGAAGATGTGCTTGCAGTGACAAGGGATATATACATACGGAGGGCCATGATCGCCAACGCCATGCGGCAGGGCACTTTATGATGATGATTACCAAACTCTATATTTCATTTTCTTAGGGGAAACTTTGTGGGAATGGAGGAAAACAGTGGACTTGCACTTCACACTTCAAGCCCTGTCTACGTGAAGCCCAGAGCCATTAAGACATCAACAATTGCAATATGCAGCACAGCAACAATCGCTCATGATGGTTAGGACATTAGTCTCTCTATAGCTCATATTTACACAACATACAAGATTACAGTTTGGGGAATAACTTCCTCTTTCGTTCGCCGTCTGCTTGGCCAGGCCCTATCTGGTTAATGAATGTGACCGTTTTCTCTTGTCCCTGCCGACTTCCTCGGAGTTTCAAAGTCAGAGGAGTTGTAACTAGCTTTCATCTCTCGCCCTCTGGCGTGACAAGACGGATGGACAGAATGGACTTTAAATAGCTGAGGGTGGATCCTGCTGAGATGCAGAAATCGGCGCTGCTTCACTCTGAAGGGGCCTCAATGAACGAGCGCCATTTTCGTCTGATGTATATGACCACGTCGATTTTTTTTTTTTTGCGTTATATTGCAGGTACCATGGTTTGTTCGAAAGCGCCTGCAAACCGTTTACCTCTGACTTCAGCCGTCTAGGTCTTCTGTGGGGGTAATCCCGCCCATGGTTATGACCAGAAGACTTATCCTGTGAGCGCAGGAGACTAGAGTTTTAGGCGGCCCTTATCCATCTGATGGATCTGTTATAGGAATATAGAATTTTTTTGCTCTAGGCCTGGCCTAGTCAAGTGCCACCTGTCTTGTTAAAAGCCATATAACGGTCAGTGGGTCCAGCACTGTCTATTCATCCAGGTAAGCCTGGCTTAGTACACAGCTAATGTCAATATCTGGGAACGGTCATCTCAGCGGACGGGGTAGACGCACTTCAGAAATAGCCAGCAGAATCGGCCAAGCTAAAACAGCATTCAAGAAGATGAAAAGCGTTCTTGCCAACAAATGCCTACCCATTAATACCAGGAAGAGAGTTCTTGAATATTATATAGAACCGATATTGTTGTGCGAGTTGTGAGGCGTGGACAGTCAACACGTAAAGTCAGAACAAAATTGAGGCAACTTGAAATGTGGTTTCTAAGAAGAATGTTGAGAGTTCCACGGACAGCAAAGAAAACAAAGAGACAGTCTTGAAGGAGGCAGACTCTATAAGATCATTGATAAAGAAGATTAGGAAAAGACAAGCAACATTATAGGACATTTCATGAGAAATATGAAATTAGAGCACCTGGTCACAACAGGAAAGCTGGAAGGAAAGAGAGCACCAGGTAGACGCAGGGAGAAAATATTGGACGGACTTAGGTGGCAGAGGACAGAGAGGGTGGGAGATATACTTGCAGCGACAATGGATAGATTCGTATGGAGGGCCATGATCACCAACGCCTTGTGGCAGGGCACATGATGATGATGAGTCTCAATATATGAAGGCCATCCGCCTCCTTCTGGGGATGGGGTGGATTTTAAGTCACAGCGTGATTTTTTTTTTTTAATGAACTGCAGATTGCTCTCCCCAGGGAAAGCATGTCCCCGTAATATAGCGCCAGTCATGTTTTCTTTTTCCTGTGTGCGTGTGATTGCGTTTATTTATGAACATGGATTATTCGGGCTGTTATAGCTATTCTTGTTTGGTTAGTCCTTTATGCATTGTCGCAGAACATGGCTTTGTGTTGCTTCACAAGTAAAGCATGTTTAAACGAAAGTGGGTTTTGTTTTCTATAAAATTTTCCAGGGCTTCGTTGTCATGGGATCTTTTACCTGCATGATGCTGCACACTGGACCTTGGTCTATCGCTGTAGGGGAATAAATTACTAAGTACCGCAACTTCTCTCTCAGCTGGCATTATGAGGATGGTTCTTATCCCTTCTTCTATGCTGCTTTACCTTTTCCAACCCTGTTTACAGTCATGTGTCTGTTAACCTTGATACACTGGAAGTCGTGCACACGTTTGTTTTTCTCGCGCGAATTTGACGCCAGTGCAAACTCGTACAGTTACACTGGAAGACAAGAGCTGTACATACCTCTGCGCCAAGCAGGCCTCAAACATTGCAGTAATGATGACAGTTATCCAACAGGCGTACCGGGCCCGATCACTGGAGTACGGACCAGTGTACAAAGAGCAGCTGGGGCCAGTGGAGATGGTGGTGATCAGCGACCCTGCAGAGTACAGCAAAGTCATGAGGGCAGAGGGCAAGTTCCCCAACCGCCGGGAGATGGAACCTATGGCGTTCTACCGACAACAGAAGGGACTTCGACCTGGGACTAGTCAACTCGTGAGTTTCAGCTGTAACTTTGTTTGTTGTTGTTGGTTGTTGTTGTTGTTGTTGTTGTTGGTTGTTGTTGTTGTTGTTGTTGTTGTTGTTGTTGTGTGGAACCTATGGCGTTCTACCGACAACAGAAGGGACTCGACCTGGGACTAGTCAACTCGTGAGTTTCAGCTGTAACTTTTTTTGTTTGTTGTTGGTTGGTTGGTTGGTTGGTTGGTTGTTTGTTTGTTTGTTTGTTTGTTTGTTTGTTTGTTTGTTTGTTTGTTTGTTTGTTTGTTTGTTTTCTTTTCTTCCACCCCCTACCTTACCCCTCCTTTCTTTTTTTTTTTTTAATGTATTGATCCCAACATCTGCGCTGCTTCAGAGGTACTGGTCCCATGCCATTCATTTAAGCCCGAGTTTCCGTTTTGTGTTTGTTTTTGTTTTTGTTTTTGTTGGTCTGACTTGTTAACGTTTTTAGATCTTTTGCAGATTATTTATAGTTCGTTTGTGTAGCAGTCCATGTCAAAGAATGCTCGTATCACTTTATATAGGGAGAAAAAAAAAACCCAAAGAATTGGGAGGATGAAGTGAGGGTTGCAATATCAATATATCCAATTTGAGAGTGAACACAGTCGGATACGTACGCCAATACACCGATGCAGCATAAACCTAGTTCATCATGAACACAGCAGTAACGAATTTCTTGATGCTAAGGTGGCGCTGTTGGCTCTGCTTTTGAAAGGTTTACCAGGAGGTTGTGGCCAAACCATGGCATTGAGATCCCACAAAGATTCTTGTGTGCAGAGCAGTGGTTAAAGCTACGAATTTGGGTGGTGACTTTATTTGGCAAAAAGTTATGAATTATGGCGGTGGCTTCATTTAATAAAAAAAAAAAAGTTATGAGTTTTGGTGATGACTTTAGTCAGCCAAAACGCAAAGAATTTGGAAAGTGATTCTAGTCAGCCGAAAAAGTCAAAAAGTCATAAATTTGGGTGTTGATTTTAGTTAGCCAAAATGGAAAAAAAAAAGTATTATTTGCGTGGTGTCTTGAGTCAGCTCCAAATTTATGAATGTAGGTGATGACTTTGGTTACAAAAATAGTTATGAATGTTGGCAGTGACTTTAGTCAACCAAAAAAAACAAAGACAGAAAGAAAAACAGAAAGACAGACAGACAGACAGAAAGAAAGAAAGAAAGAAAGAAGAAGAAAGAAAGAAAGAAAGAAAGAAAGAAGAAAGGAAAGGAAGAAAGAAAGGAAGGAAGGAAGGAGAAAGGAAGGATGAAAAGAATTTCGGTGGCGATTTTAGTCAATCATAGAATTACAGATTTAGGTGATGCTTTTTAGTTAATTAATCTGGATGGTGGCTTTAGTTAGTCTGTAAATGTTTTACATTTGTGTGGTGACCTTTTGAGTTATGAATGTAGGTGATGACTTCCAGAGTTATGAATTTTGGGTCGTAATTTTCGCAATCTCAAAATTTTGAATTTGGGTGGTGATATAACATAGTCGAAAAAATATCAATTTGGGTATTTGGCTCTTAGGAAATTGTATTTCAATTTTGTATCCTTGCAGACAAGGTGAAGAGTGGCACAGGCAACGGACAGCAGTGAGCAAACACATGCTGAAGCTTCAGGCAGTGGCCCAATTCTGTCAGCCCATGGACACAGTGGCAGAACAGTTTTCACAACGCTTGCAAAATATCAGGGATGAGCACAGTGAGGTGCAAGGGCTGGAGCAGGAGATCTTCAAATGGGCCATGGAGTGTGAGTGGTCTGCATGCTCTGTCTCTGTCTCTCTGTCTCTCCACCGTGGGGATGCCGGAGGCTCTTTCAGTATAAATAGTATCCCCACCCTCTGGAAATTCTGTGTTAGAAATTTCCTCTTTTCTGTCACTCTCTTTATTCTACCTTGTTCCTTTGCTTTCTGTCATTTCTTCTTATCATTTTCTGCCTTGCTGGTCCATTCACCTGTATGTGTTCGATAAAGTCTTACAGTGCTTTTTCTTAGGAGTGATAATTGTGGGTACATGTATTTAGTGCATTTTTGGCTCTAGGGCGGTGAGATGTGCGGAAGCAATCTTAGGTAATTTATGCCCGTTTTTGATATGTTTTGGTGTCCTTAGGTATGCTTAATTTTGTATTCATGTGTGTTTTTGAAATCCCCTGTGGATTGGTCAACACCAGGGGCATGTCCTCAGATTATGTGCGCGAATGAATTGATATGTGTACTTAATTTTGTTTTCTTTTTCTTTTTTCCTGTTGAAGTCTTGTATGTTTTGAAGCTGTTAAAGCCATGATATGGCTGTACGCAGTGGGCTGGGCTTTAAACAACAATAACAATAACAATCTCTCTCTCTCTCTCTCATTCACTGTGTGTGTGTGTGTGTGTGTGTGTGTGTGCGCGCGCGTGTGTGTATACATGCGCCCCTGTGAGTGTAAAGATAATCATGTAAGAATACAATCAAATGTATAACTGCATGATAACAATATGTTTTCAGTTTTAAGCCGTTTCACTCATGAAATTACAACTATTACTTATACAGCGATTGGCACGTTCCTTTTCGAGGAACGGATTGGCTGTCTGGAATCAAAACCCAGCCAGCAGGCCCAGGATTTCATTCATCACTTACGGAGCTACTTCCAGTTGATGCAGCCCCTCATGTACAACCTTCCCTTCTACAAACTCTTCAGAACCAGCAAGTGGCAGAAATACGAATACCATTCAGACCAGGTCATGAATATTGGACAGACTTTTGTTGACAAGGTAAGCGCTGTGGTTTAAAGCCTGGCAGAACTAAATCAGTAGGCTGTGTCTATGAGAGTTGGCTTCATTTTGCAGCTGTTTTGAGAACGTTCATTCCATCGGCTATGGTTGTTTCTTTTTTTTAAGTACTCAAAAGAATGTTATGAGCTTTCCTCTTTATGGTTTGTGGCTGCGTCTGTGCTAGCTGAATGGGTAGCGCAAACTGTGTTAGGTTTGAGAAATTCTACATGGGAGATAACTCCGTGACTCTCAAGAGTTATGTTACTTAGTTGATATTTAAAATTCTTACTGCTTCCCTCTTAGTTCCTTTGGTATTAACTCAAACTAGCCTTTATAACAATTCAAAACAAGGGTGACTGCCCGCGTTCAAGCAAACAGGAACAGGAAAAAAAACACGAAAAAAGAAAAGAACGCGTATTTAATACAACAAGACAAGACAGGCGCAAATTTTCGGCCAACTGGCCTTTGTCAAGCGTAAGATCACAAACAAACAAACACCAGATACAAAAATTAGGAGAAAAAGACTGAAACTTCCGTGCTTCTCCGTCCAGTCAGTTTATTCCTTTTCTCACACTGGACAGAGCAGCAGGGAAGTTTCAGTCTTTTTCTCCTAATTTTATTAAATACGCGTTCTTATTCTTTTTCATGTTTTTTTTTCCCTAGTCTTTATAATGCTAGAGACAATTTCAGATTTCATATAAAATTAGCTGTCTATAACTTCTGACCTCTTTCTTAATATCAAAATGCATTGGTGGACTAGTTGTTGTTATTGTTGTCAGATTATTTGGTTAACTGGATTAGCTTGCTTGTTTAATAACCCTTTTAATCCCACACCCAATCTATCAGCATTCTGTATTGTCACCCATGCTAGCAAAGCAAAAACTTAACTCTCTGAATTCCTCACCCTATCCACCAGAGTCCTTCAGGAAGCTAGTGGATAGGGTGAGGGAGTCAAAGAGTTAAGTTTTTGCAGTTGGTGGAACGGTGCGAGAGTCAAAGGGTTAAATGGTCGGTGGGTTGGTTGTTGTTGTTGCTATTATTGTAGTTATTGTTGATGTTGCTTCTGCTGCTGCTGCTGATGATGGTGGTGATGATAATGAGTGTTGATGATAATGATGATGATGATGATGATGATAATGATGATGATAATGAAGCTGAAGCTGAAGCTATTGCTGTCGTTGATGATGACGATTTTTTTTTTTTTCTTTTCTTTTCTTTTATTCTATTTTATTTTATTTTATTTTATTTTATTTATTTCATTTTATTCTATTTTATTTTATCTTGTTTTTTTTTTTGTTTTTTTTTTGTTTTTTTTGTATTAGAATTAATTTACTGTTGTGACCTGTCACCAGAAAGTGGAGGCACTCAGGCGGGGAGACGCGCACAATACGTCAGCGTTTTTGAGCGAGCTTCTGGCCAATCAGAGTCTGTCTTCCCAAGACGTCACTGGAATCGCCGTGGACCTCCTTATGGCAGCTGTAGAAACCGTGAGTGTTGGCTGCACCGCGTGTCTGACTGCGGCGTTCTGAAACTTTCCCGAAGAGCAGGGCTGGATCTGGGAAATGGGAGGGAGGGGGTTACACACGGGGGTCCAGTAATTGGGGGGGGGGGGAGTTCAAAAGGTGCCGCCATCTGAAGCTGAAGCATCCTTTTTTGCCGTTTGAAAACATAACAAAAAGCATAACACAGAACCTTTTTTCTCTCGTCTTAGACATACAAACCAAAGTAAAAGCTGAAAGAGCAAAATGCTAAAGCCATCTCAGGAAAACTAGAATTGCACACACCAGAACTCTGAATGATATTTGACCGATTCCCTTTTGAAACGTTGAGCATACTACAAACAACATTATGATGTTGATCACGTCTAACATGCACTAATCTGCTTATAGTAGTATAAAGGAAAATTAAGGCAGACAGACAGACAGAACGGACAGACAGACGAGACAGAGGCAGAGAGTGCCAAAGAGAACGGGCATGTTTGCGTGTACATATGTTGCATTTCAATCGTCTTCTCTCTCTCTGTCTCTCTGTCTCTGTCTCACTCTCTCTCTCTCTCTTTCTTTCTCTCTCTCTCTCTTTCTTTCTCTCTCTCTCTCTCCTCCTCTCTTCTCTCTCTCTCTTTCTCTCTCTTAGTAATAGTAGCAGTAGCAGCAGTAGTAGTAGTAGTAGTGGTAGTAGAAGTAGCAGTAGTAATAGTAGTAGTAGTATCATTATCATCATCATGATTATTAGTATTACCATTATCACCATCAGTATCATTCATTTTTCATGTTGTTGTTATAGCCATCATCGGTGTCATCGTCAATTTCATTGCAGACTTCCACAGTAATGACCTGGTGTCTGTACTGCCTGGCCAAGAACCCAGAGGCACAGAACCAGATGTTGTCTGAAGTGAACGCTGCCGTACCCGTGGGAGAAGAGATCACACCAGACGCCTTGGCAAAGATGCCTTACGTTAAGGCAGTCCTCAAAGAGACTTTCAGGTCTGTACTGTAGTAAAGGGACCTAACAAAACCTTGTGAATATAACAGAAATAGAAAGCAAAAATAAAGGGTTGGAGCTAAATAGCAAGAAGACTGAAGTCATGATAATCAGTAAAAAAAAATAAGAAATCCCGTCATGCAAAATAACAGGAAATGACACAACTTTGAGACAGGTTGTTAAGTTTAAATATCTGGGAACGGACATCTCACCAGGCAGCAGATGCACATTAGAAATAGCCAGCAGAATCGGCCAAGCCAAGACGGCATTCAAGAAGATGAAAGCATTCTTACCAACAAATGCCTATCAATTAACATTAGGAAGAGAGTTCTTGAATGTTATATAGAACCGATAATGTAATACGGTTGTGAGGCTTGGACAGTCAACACGCAAAGCCAGAACAAGATTGAGGCGGCCGATATGTGGTTTCCAGGAAGAATGTTGAGAGTTCAATGGACAGCAAAGCAAAACAAACGAGACAGTCTTGATGGAGGCAGACATCAAGAAGATCATTGATAAGGAAGATTAAGAAAAGACAAGCAACATTTAGAGGCCATTTTCTGAGGAAAGGGGAATTAAAGCACCTGGTCACAACAGGAAAGCTGGAGGAAAAGAGAACACCAGGTAGACCCAGGGAGACGGACTTGCAGGGTGGCTGAGGACAGAGAGGGTGGAGGATGTGCTTGCAGCGTCAAGGGATAGATGCATATGGAGGGCCATGATCGCCAACGCCATGAGGCAGGGCACGTGATGATGATGGTGATGACTGTAGTAAAAGCCCTCTCCCCAATACCGTCATCCCCTCCGTTTCCCCCTTTAATCCTTTCACTCCCGCACACTATCCAACAATTGCAAAAACTTAACCCTTTGACTCCCTCACCCTATCCACCAGGTCTTCAGGCTTATTTGTTATATGAAGGTATTGAGAGAGGATGTTTTTCTCATGCGTTATGCCAGTGAGAGTGGCGGATCAGTGCCATGTCATCTGTAAAGTCAAGTGTTGAAAAGAGTTCGTCTGATGCTTCTTGGTTGGCGGGTCTCAGAAGCTCAGTTGGTTGAGCATCGGATTCACATGCTAATGATTGTTGGTTCGAATCATAGGTTGTGCTACATTAAAACTGGCCTTCTCAGTGTCCCATCTTAACATCATTGTTGTTCTGGTGGTGTCGGTATAGGATTAGATAAGTCCTTCTTCCTTCCATTTTCCTCTTCGGCCATATCACCTGAGATGGGTGCTGACGTAAAAACTGAACAAATCAATCAATGAAGCCTCTTGGGTTGTCCTCAGTCGTTTTTTGTCATAGTCCAGTCTATGGCCATGTTGAAGAGCAGTGCTGACGTTTCAAAGCCTTGTGTTATTCCTGTCGTCACTTCGAAACTGTGTCCTCTGTTTCCTGTTCTATTGGTGAAATTGGCGTAAAGGTTCTTGATGAGAAGAACGATCTGCTGTAGAGTTTCGTATACTCGGGAGCATAAATGAAAATAATTTCAACGTCCACAAAGTAGATGTATAGCTGTCTAAAATTCTGTGCACTTTGCGATGTTACTGGGCAGGATGAAAATTTGATCATATTTTTTACTTCTTTTCCGGAATGCTATTCTTTCCTTTGTTATCTGCTGTGTTTTGATATTCTTTGGTCGATGATTTTTGCAAGAATTTTTCTTGAAACCGAATACCGCCTGCATAGTGTGTTCCAAAGAACGTGCATATAGACATTTGACAAAAAATTAATCTGAGCAAAAAAAACAGAAAACAAAAAGACAAAGACAGGGAAGAAAACAGAGAATGACAGACAGACAGAGAGAGAGAGAGAGAGAAGAGAGAGAGAGAGAGAGAGAGAGAGAGAGAGAGAGAGAGGAGAGAGAGAGAGAGAGAGCTGAAGCAAGTCTGTGCCCACATTAATATTCGATGAATGGCGATGTAAAATTTAAGAGACTTGTTTGCTTCAAACATTTATAATTACGAATAACAGGTTTGCGCATAGCAGTCATGTCATATGACCTCGTCACATTGAAGTTGTGACGGACATGAGGGTCTGTGTATCGTCTCTGGACCTGAGATTTTGTGTTTAGTAAGTTGCTACAAAGGGGTAGTTGGGTTTTATAATGACAGAAGGTGTACGAGTTTTGTACTTGTTTTATCCCTTTTTCTCCTCTTTCCTGTGTGTGTGTGTGTGTGTGTGTGTGTGTGTGTGTGTGTGTGTGTGTGTGTGTGTGTGTGTGTGTGGTGTGTGTGTGTGTGTGTGTGTGTGTGTGTGTGTGTGTGTGTGTGTGTTTGTGTGTGTGTTTGTGTGTGTGTGTTCATTTTCCCTTTCTTTATCTGTTCATTCACTCATTCATAGGATATTATCTTCTGTTCAGAATCTACCCCATCACATATGCAACGAGCCGTATCCTGCCCTCAGACATCGAGGTGGCGGGGTACAACATTCCTGCAGGGGTAAGTTCCTTTCTTACTTTGATGTCTATCATGAATGCAATCCCTTCTATCACAATAATGCTGACCTCGTAAGGCGTTCCACCCTGTACCCTGGCATGGCTTGCCGACACAGAACCCTTCTGCTCTGGCAGCGAATCTCGTTCCTCTATGCTGGATTCCCTGACCATGCGTAAGCGATTATATAAAAGAACACAACGCTTGCCCACTCGTCGACCAAGTGAAAGAGTGTAGTGTACGTAGTTGCCGGTCTCCTCATTCGATCTCCCTTTTACTTTTTTTCTGTTTTAAACCAAAAATATTGTTTGTATCTATCAGAGAAGGAGGGAGAGGGAGAGGGAGAGAGAGACAGACAGACAGACAGACAGACAGATTGACAGACAGACAGAGACAGACACACACAGAGATGTCTGTGTGTGACATAAGCGTTTTGGGAAGGTTTTTCGGCTGTTCTCGGTACTTTCTAGACAGATATTTACCAAATTTGTGTCAAAAAATTAAGTTTTTTAGGAGTCGCAAATGCATGAATTTGGAAGTCAAGGCGACAAACCCAAGGCCACTCGGACCCCAAAAAAGTGCCTTCAATCAGCACTTTTTCAGGAAGGCGTAAGGAGAGCACTTCCTTGGGAATTTCTGATAATATTGAAATTCTGTTGTCACTGTTGTAACCTCGTTTCACGTCAAGTTTTATTTTCTTTGATACTTTTTTTTCAGAATAATAAAAGTTCAAAATCTGGATTTTCTGTGATAATTGTTGTGTCCAAAAAGAGATAGCTTGAATAACTCAACCCTCTTACATCTGTGATTCCTACAGAGTCACGTGCAAGCTAACCTGTTCGGGATGTTCCGTGACGCTAGCCTGTTCCCGGAGCCAGAGAGTTTCCAGCCCGGCAGATGGCTTCGTGAAGGCAACATGGACCCCAAGCTCAAGTCCCTCTCCAACCTCGTCTGGGGTCATGGAGCTCGCATGTGCATAGGTCAGTTGTCTGAAGGGGTGGTGGACGGTGAGGAGAGGAGGGGGGCATTGGGAATGGTCGCTGGTGTGTGCTTTATGATGATAATAATGATGCTGCTGCTGATAATGATAATAACAATGATGATGCTGATAATGCTGATGCTGTTGCTGCTGCTGATGAAGATGATGATGATGATGATGGTGGTGGTGGTGGTGGTGATGATGATGATGATGATGATGACGACGACGACGACGGACGACGACGACGACGAGATGATGATGATGATGATGATGATGATGATGATGATGATGATGATGATGATGATGATGATGATGATGATGCAGCTGATGATGATGATCTGTTCGAGATGTTCCTTGACACTAGCCTGGTCATCATCATTATCATCATCGTCATCATCATCATCATCAACATCACGAAAGATTTATATAGCTCAACATCATGAGAAGCGAGCTCTGGGGCACTTTCCACTTGACAGAAAATTTATGCATAAAAATTTAAGCCAATGATAAATCGATGATATAATCATTATACGACATAAACAGCAAAAGAAAACGACAATACCATACAGGTGTGACGTGACGAAACATCATGTATGAACGAATATGCAATTCATCAACACACAGCTACGTACTGACAGACATACAGATACGCAGGTAGGTTTACGTACGCACGCACATAAACAAGGGCTTATACAGGAACTCATTTTGGCAAACAAACATGCTGACGCAGGCTACAGATAAATCGATAAAACATTCACAAATAGTTCAAATTATCTCAGACAACCAGTCATACAGGCACAGTATGGACAGTAGGACTGATATTAAGCTTTTCACAGTATGGACAGTAGGACTGATATTAACTCTTTCACCGCCAAGTTTTCCCAGAAACGGCACTCCTCAGTGCCAAGTATATTTTGGGCAGCCAATTTTGCAGCACAGTATGCATTTTTGAAAGCTTATATCTCAAAGACTATTCAAGATTTTCACTTACTTTTTTCTGCTGTATAAAGGGCAGATCTTGTATTTATACATGAATGCTTGCTTATGTTTATGTGCTTGGTTGATTATTCCACAGATAATTTTATTATAAAGAAAAAACATTTTTTTCATACGGTTTATTAGTTGTACTACTGACCTTATTTCATGAGTTGTGCGCCAGATATCATTATAATAAATGAGGAAAAGCAATGGAAAATCTACACACAACGTCAGCTGTCTGCTTATTCTACTCGGAGTGGTAGACAATGCGTGTCGATTTGCAGCCATTTTGGAGAAAACGCTTCCGAGAAAACATGAAGTAAATTCCGACAGTTAACAAAGCCACACTTCGGCCTTACTGCTGAAAAAAATAGGTCGCTGGGCAAAGTTTCAAAATAGCACAGTCGCCTGCATTCACCAGTGGAGCTAACAGAAGCTTTGTACCTGCGTGAAAAGTTGTTGTTTAGCATGACCCCTCAAAGTCGCACAAATGCGACCATGGCGGTCGTACGGGAAGTCGCTTGATTGCGACCATGGCCGGAAAAGAGTTAAGCTTATCACAGTATGACAATATGACTAATATTAAGCTTATCACAATATGGACAGTAGGACTAATATTAAGCTTATCACAGTATGGTCAGTAGGACTGATATTAAACTTATCACAGGATGACACTAGGACTGATATTGAGCTTATCACAGTATGGACAGTAGGACTGATATTAAGCTTATCACAGGATGACACTAGGACTGATATTAAGCTTATCACATTATGGACAGTAGGACTGATATTAAGCTTATCACAGTATGGACAGTAGGACTGATATTAAGCTTATCACAGTATGGACAGTAGGACTGATATTAAGATTATTACAGTATGGACAGTAGGACTGATATTAAGCTTATCACAGTATGGACAGTAGGACTGATATTAAGCTTATCACAGTATGGACAGTAGGACTGATATTAAGCTTATCACAGTATGGTCAGTAGGACTGATATTAAGCTTATCACAATATGGACAGTAGGACTGATATTAAGCTTATCACAGTATGGACAGCAGGACTGATATTAAGCTTATCACAGTATGGACAGCAGGACTGATACTAAGCTTATCAATAGTACTGTTTGAAGAGATAAGTTTTACGAGATATCTTACTAGAGGACAAAGATCGCAAATGATGGGTATGTCGGGGAAGGGCGTTTCATTGTTGTGGAACACAGAAAGAAAATGAATGTTGGCCAAAAGTCTTTAGTGTAAAAGTCAGTTGCATTAGTGTTTTTTCAGTGGAGGATGGTGGAGATCTAATGTAGTCTACTTTTTTTCACATTCCCGCGTTCTAGAATACTAGCAGTAACCCTGTGCAAATCTATTTTTAAACATGAAAATATCTGTTGAAATACGGGAAGTAAGAACATGATGAGTATATGTTGTGTCACTGTGATCAATTGTTTTCGAAGAGCGCATGATTTAATTAAAAAAAAGTATTTACATAAGAGGGTGAATGAGAAGGGAAAAGAATAACTTACAACTGCTTCGTTTTCAGGACGAAGATTTGCAGAACAAGAACTTCATCTTCTTCTTGCAAAGGTGAGAGAAATCACCTGATTATAATTAAGCTTTCTGTGACAGTTAAGTGTATATGGTCTTCTCCGCGGTGACACTGACTACGGTAATGAATTACTGGTTTTCTCCCAGTCTCAAAACTTATTTTATCCTTCCCCCTTCCCCCTATTCTACACACACACACACACACACACACACACACACACACACACACACCACACACACACACACACACACACACACACACACACACACACACACACACACACACATCACACCCCACACACACACACACACACACACACACACACACACACACACACACACACACACACCACACACACACACACACACACACACACACACACACACACACACATACACACACACTGAACTTTGAATACTGAACATTGTAAATAGACCCTTTAATCCAAATAGGGGTATGGACAGTAACAACAACAACAACAAAATGAAAATCCAACGAGATAATCATGTAACGTGAAGCAGAAAGAAGACAGACTTGAGTTTTATCATTATCATTATTGCATGTATATGATATACATATAAAGCACCGTGAGTTTGACTGAGACACACAAGACTTCAGGGAAATAATCCCCTTTTCATGCTACTTGCCATTTTGTGCATTAAGTACAAATGTTCATGTTGCACCGTATATAGACAGACATAATTCTAAGAAATAATTATGTTTTTATGCAGTGTCTGTGCAATTAGTGTGGAGGTTCCTGTTGCAATGCCTATAGACACTCAAAATTCTAGAAAATAATCCAGGTTCATGCTGTGGTTGTGTAAATTAGTATAGTTATTCTTATTGAATTATACACAGACACACAAGATTACAAAAATAATCCTACTTTTATGCTGTGTTTGTGCAAACTAGTACAGAGGTTCTTGTTGCATCATATATAGACACACAGTATTTTAATAAATAATGTTGTTGTTTTTTTGCTGTGTTTGTGGAAATCAGTATAGAGGTTCTTGTTGTATCATATATAGACACACAGTATTTTAATAAATAATGTTCTTTTTTGCTGTGTTTGTGGAAATCAGTATAGAAGTTCTTGTTGCATCATGAATATCAACCCACAAGTATACAGAACATAATGCTGTTTATAATGCTGTGTTTGTGCAGTTAGTGCAGAGGTTCCAATTGTCATATCACCACGAGGATGTGGAGCCCACACTCAACACAGTCATGACGCCTGACCGGCCCGTCCGCATCGCTTTCACACCCAGACAATAGTACCTATACCCGGACAATAGTTGCTGTACCCAGACAACAGTTCCTGCACCCAGACAACAGTTCCTGCACCCAGACAACAGTTCCTGTACCCAGACAATACTACCTGCACCCAGACAACAGTTCCTGTACCCAGACATACAGTTCCTGTACCCAGACAACAGTTCCTGTACCCAGACAACAGTTCCTGCACCCAGACAATACTAGTTCCTGCACCCAGACAATACTAGTTCCTGCACCCAGACAATACTAGTTCCTGCACCCAGACAATACTAGTTCCTGCACCCAGACAATATTAGTTCCTGCACCCAGACAATACTAGTTCCTGCACCCAGACAATACTAGTTCCTGCACCCAGACAACAGTTCCTGCACCCAGACAACAGTTCCTGTACCCAGACAACACTTCCTGCACCCAGACAACAGTTCCTGTACCAAGACAACAGTTCCTGTACCAAGACAACAGTTCTTGCACCCAGACAATAATTCATGTACCCAGACAATACTACCTGGGGCCCAGACAACAGTTCCTGTACCCAGACAAGACTTCCTGCACCCAGACAATAATTCATGTACCCCAGGCAATACTACCTGTCCCTAAACAATTGCACCTGTACCAAGACGGTAGTACCTGTACCCAAACAATGACACCTGTATACAGACAATAATTCCTGTACCCAGACATTAGTATCTGTACCCAGACAATACTACCTATAGTCAGACAATAGCACCTGTACCGATACAACAGTTCCTGTACCCAGACAACAGTTCCTGCACCCAGACAATAATTGTTGTGCCCAGATAATACTACCTGTACCCAAACAATAGCACCTGTACCAAGACAGTAGTACCTGCACTCAGACAATAGCACCTGTACCCAGATAATAGTTCATGTACCCAGACAATAGTACCTGTACCAGACATTAGTATCTGTACCCACAATAGTTCCTGTACCCAGACAATAGTTCCTGTACCCAGACAATAGTTCATGTGCCCAGACAATAGTATCTGCACCCAGACAATACTTCATGTCCCCAGAAAATAGTATCTGTACCCAGACAAT
>CM060315.1:54101634-54174134 GCA_030674185.1 Monoplex corrugatus
TGTGTGTGTCTGTGTGTGTTGAAAAATCATTTAAAAAGAACATGAATATTTGAACATAACAGAACAGTTTATATACGATCAAGTTATTTCATTTCACAAGATCACACGTATTATTTAATACATATTATGATCAAATCGAAATAGGTCACTCAGCTATGTATTCATACACCAGCAGATTTGTATTGTCACTGTAGCCAACAATGTCATTATGTCATGACAGATACAGATATCAAAAATTAGTAAACTGAAAAGAGAAATAAAGCACGTATTGTAATGACAAACATTTCAGACATGGACGTTAGTATGATCGTAATCATTAAGATTATTTCTTAACCATTCACAGACAGCGGACATTTCAAACCTTTCGGTAAATAATCAATAGCTTGGGTCAGAATATGCTAGACTATAGTTACAAAAAATCTAGTCTCGTTTTTGGCAGAACCAGACTATCTTTTTTGAAACCAGAAAAAAGAAACACCAAAAAAAGAATAAGAACGCGTATTTAATACAACAAGACAAGACTTGTCGTATTAAATACGCGGTTTTTTTGTTGTTTTTGTTTTGTTTTGTTTTGTTTTGGTTTTTTGTGTTTTTTCTGGTTTCTGTTTGCTTGAGCGCGGGCAGTCACACTTGTTTTGGATTTCTTTTTTTTTTTAGTTTGATTCTCGTTTCTTTTCACAGAAGATTTTTTTATTTAGATATGAAGGAGTTACGTTATGAATAATTTTATCCATTAAAATGCACTTAGTAAATTTGACATGATCAAACAATGAAAGAGGGATTGGCAAAATGATCTGTTGCCGAAGAAATGATTTTTACTTGTAAAGCAGCCTGTGTGATTTGTAAGGCACGCTTACACGCATATTCAATTTTCTGCAAACTTTTGCATAAATATCCCATACATTTTAAATATTATTATTTTTAGACATGATGTAGGAATGGGTAAACAAATAACAAGCTTTGAGACTGATAACGTATTGGTATCGTAAGCGAGATAAAAAGAATGCATTTTTAGTTATGGATTTAGAAAGAGAAGCTTCTCTATGTTGTTGGCTATCAATTATAACACCAAGATGCCGGTGGTCTGAAAATATCCCCCTCCTCCCCAAAACTCCACAGAAGAAACTTAAACAATCCTGAATTCATTTAAATCGTTTGTTTCGGCATTTTCCCATGAAATTTCTCCTCCTAGCATTTTTGTATTGAATTAGAATTTCTCAGTTTAGATATACGTATACATATATATGAAAAGAGAGAGAGAGAGAGAATGTAAGTATGCGTATGTGCATGTGTGTGTATGTGCCTGGGAGAGAAAGAGAGAGAGAGAGAGAGTGTGTGTGTGTGTGTGTGTGTGTGTGTGTGTGTGTGTGTGTGTGTGTGTGTGTGTGTGTGTGTGTGTGTGTGTGTGTGTGTGTGAGCAGGCGAGCGGGCGCACATGCGTATGATTTTTTTGTAAACACAAAGTCGATTTCAAAATGGAAAAAGAAAATCCATCTACTCGAAACGACACAATACAAGCCTATGTAAGGTAGACCGCACTGCCAAAGATACTGAGCAATAATTGCACAAAGATCTAATGGTGTTTGATATGTGATGCTACATTAATATTGTACCAAGCTGTCTTTCAGGACAAGCCAATTTCGTCCCGTCTTGACTTTTAGATTTTTTTGTTTTTGTTTTGTTTTATTTTGTTTTTGTTTTGTAAGACGATCATGTATTATTTTCAGTACCCATAATTACGCAAAATCTGTTCAATATCGCTTGTAAAATGAAAAAGAGAGATAATCAAGACTGACTTGTTTAGACACTCTTACCTGTTTAGTTTAGTGGGGGAACATTCGCATTGAAGGTCTACGCTGTAAACAAAGCCACATTAGGTGTATAGATAGACCTGTACATACCAGTAAAAGCTGACACGAATTTTGAGTTAGCTGGGGTAAGGAGTTTGGGGGGGGGGGAGGTGAAACAGTATCTCGAATGGCCTTTTTCTTTTTCAAAATCCGGTTAAAAACAAAACACAAACCACACACACACACACACACACACACACACACACACCACACACACACACACACAAACGCTCACACACTCGCACGCACACACACTTAACCCCCACCCACTTACCCTCTACAGACGAAAATTATGCGATTCTTAGTTCGTTTCAGTCATTTATCTTTAGTAGTTTCCTCTAAAAGTTGTCATCCTAGTTATTTTCCTTTCAAAATTTTCGTCCAAGTGTTTTTGTCCAGAATTTTCATCGAATCTTTAAGCTGACAGGCGCAAAATTTGTTTGTGTTTTTTTTTACCTGTCCTCGAATCTCAGGCAAAACAGAAAGAGTTTTTGTCCCAGTCCCATTTAGCCTTCCACTAAACAACCAGCCATTTTCTTAAGTTTTGTATAATTTATACCATCAGCAGATCATAGTGCCTATACTCTCATGCTCTTCGGCTTTTTTAACAATTAAGATTTCACCGAAATTGAGGCTTCTGGTCTAATTTCTGTTTCTGTTTATTCGTCAGTATTATCCCTCAAATGAGCCACATTTGACCGTGTCAGACTGGTTGATAAGAGTATCAAAGATTCCCTGGTAGCCTACGTGTTCTGAACTAAGAATCGGTTGTCGTTTGTTGGTGATTTGTGATGTTAGTGTGTTAGTGTTCTCTCTGCATTTTCATCTTTCGTTGTTGAGAGTACAAAAAGCACACAACACATAGGGCGAAGATGGTGGTCATTTTTTTAAGTCCTGAGGGCTGTGGAACTGTGCCACAGGAAAGATAACTCCAGGGTATAAGCTTGATTGCAGTTTCGGGTTTGCCCAAGAGCGAGTCATCGCACTTGGACAATTCCATATGAACCCCAACCCAATCTGCCGGCAGTTATCTTGACAGACTACTCCAGCCTTAGCAAAACCCTTATGTGCTGGCAAGGTCTTGAAATGGGGAGAGAAAGGGGACCTGTAAAACACTGACACCACCGGAAATACAGCATTAACCCTCTGACTCCCGCACCCTATCCACCAACTGCAAAATCTTAACCCTTTTGACTCCCTCAACCTATCGACCAGCTTCCTGCAGGAAGATGGTGATAGGGTGAGGGAATCAAAGGGTTAATTTTTTGCTTCGTTAGCATGGTTGACAGTGCAGGATGCTGGTGGACAGAGTGCAGAAGTCAAAGGGTTAAGATGGGCAGCGTACAAGCCTACATCTATATTGAGGGGTGGGATTGAAGTTGAGAGATCTTGAGTTTATGACTATCAAAAGAGCCAGCCAGAGAAGTTCCTGAAATGGGCATTACATTTCTTGTAGTGCTAGACTGCGTCATAGACGCTTGATATCATTAACATTACCGGTATCGGTTAAAAACTTGTCGTGGTAAGCCTCAGATTGTTGCTATGTGCTTTTTTCGGAAAAAAAATTGTGACCATAGACTAGTTTGATGCATTTCTTTTTTTTTTTTTTTTTTTTTTCTTTTTTTTTTCTTTTTTTCTTTCCGTCTTTCCTACTTCATTGTTCTCTACAGGATGGTCCTGGCCACTGGCAATACTGTTGATAGTGATTTTTCAATGACAAAACATTACTTTGGTTTCTTATGCATAGACAAAACAAAAATGAATTACAGGCCTAGTGAGGTCACTTTTGAGGCTCGTCTTATTTCGTGCGAGAATTTTCTGCAACAATAATCAGAGACAACCATGAAAATTATTCTCAGAAGCCGTGCAGTAAGTTGTGTTGTTGAGCGTGGGAACAGGTAATTGAGGACAGGTTCTACTATGAAGAAATGAATCACTTCCATGTTTATGATGGGCACGTGTCATGTAGATGCAGTCTAGGTATCAGAAGAGTTGTCAGTTTGGTTAAAAAAACAGTTCGTTGTTTCATGGGATGGAGAGTAATATTTGACCACATTCGCCTTTTCTACCACTGATTAACCGTTTGATCCCCTCGTCCTATCTGACAGCTTCGACCAGGTAAATAACCAAAAACATTCTGTAGGAAGCCAGTGACAGTTGGTGGATAGGATTAGGTAGTCAAAGAACTAATAATGTATACTGACTACAAAGACTCACCTACAGAGTAATTTAGTTCAATTATTTCGAACAGCAGACTCATTGAATTCTGATCCAAAATGTTACAGCAGGACAAAACACACAAGATATGTAGCCTACATTCATGTCTTGTACAAGAATGATATTCGCAGTTTAGCTGGCTTGCAACGGGAGTTTTGATCACCTTCCTTCCACCCTCACTTGGGGTCTTCCTTGTGCCCAGTGTTTGTGTGAGTGGCCTTCCCTGGCAAGCCAGCAAAACTCTGCGAGTATAACTCTTATATGCGGAATACGTTGGAGTTGGGTATCAGCATTTAAAACATTCGTATCATTTAAATGATAATTCATCTGTAAGGCTCTTCGATCCACATGGCCAGAAAGTGCTTTGACAGTTTTCCAGCAGCAGAAGATTACGCTAACTGGTCCATACCAGAGCAATACTACTGTGCTGTTAGGTTAACTTGGTGCACTAAGTATGATGATTACACTAGCTGGTCCATACCAGAGCAATACCTTACTGTGCTGTTATGGTTTAACTACTTGTGTACTTGGCACTAAGTATGATGATTACACTAGCTGGTCCATACCAGAGCAATCTACTTGCTGTAGTTACTTGGTCATAGTATTGTTGCTGGTTAGGCTATATGCTGTTGGTAATTGGCACTAAGTATGATGATTACGCTAACTGGTCCACACCAGAGCAATATTACTGTGCTGTTAGGTTAACTTGGTGCACTAAGTATGATGATTACACTAGCTGGTCCATACCAGAGCAATATTACTGTGCTGTTAGGTTAACTTGGTGCACTAAGTATGATGATTACACTAGCTGGTCCATACCAGAGCAATACTACTGTGCTGTTAGGTTAACTTGGTGCACTAAGTATGATGATTACACTAAACTGGTCCATACCAGAGCAATATTACTGTGCTGTTAGGTTAACTTGGTGCACTAAGTATGATGATTACGCTAACTGGTCCACACCAGAGCAATATTACTGTGCTGTTAGGTTAACTTGGTGCACTCAGTATGATGACCTACTGCGCGTATTGTTTTCATTAAGCATTAAAACAGTAATTACAGGGAAAAGTGATTTATATCATATGTATCTAAATGCCCGATTAATGCAAACCCACAGTAAGGATTTTGGACTGAGAGCTAAATGCATGACACAAAATCTAGCGAACGAGATGACAATGTTAATTTTCTGAGAGTTCTTTGTGGTGCTTTAAGGCTTGTTTTGAGTGCTGGTTCTGTATATGCTCCCAAGTTGTTTTTATTTTCTGTCTGTACTGAGGTTATTTTTCAAACGGCCTTATGCTATCACACAAATCTTTTTTTTTTTTAAATATAGTAGATTAATTTCATAAGAATACGCCAATGGATTTATCATTTTATGGTCGACCAACAGATTGATAAGCAGTATCTTTCAAAATCAAATACTGAGGTGGAATAGTGGGTTCCAAACAGATAAAAGAACCAACAAATGGATGTCTTTTAACGTTGCCATGATCAACCAGATGTTCTTATTACTTACAGATGTTTCCCTTATTTGAACATTCACTGAATGAGAGGGCTTTAAATCGAACACGCTAACTATTATGTCTATGTCTTCCTTAAGATAAAGTATATGAAAAAAGGCACCGGACTCATCTCGTGTAAGCACAAACAATGAACACAAACAGAACAATAAGTACCAGTTTAAAACGTTTTTACCTTTGAAATTTCAGCGTGGTATGGGCAATATACAAGACACACAGAGACGAAGACTGATTTACCTATGTTTTGAAATGCTGTGAAAGTTCAATGTGAAAGACACATTTTGTGGGCATTGACATGGTAGGCCCACTTATTACTGAATTGACATGGAGACAAAATGACATGGATTGCTGACAGTTGTGTTTAATTATGGAGATAAGAACTTCAATGCACGAGTCTACACGAAATAAAAGACGAGGACATAATTTCTGATGTCTGGTGTTTGTTTAGTTTGACTCCTTCCTGTGTCGCCTTTTTTCCATATCAGTTGTAATTTCTCTTAATTGTGGTGTGTATGTGAATGTGCGTGAGACAGCGACAGAGAGAGAGAGGGGGGGGGGAGGGAAGAGACAGAGAGTGTGTGTGTGTGTAATGTGTGTATGCTTGCATGTACGCATGTGTGTATATGTGTTATATGCTCTCTCTCTGTCACTCTCTTTCTCTGTCACAACACACACACACCACACCACACACACACACACACACACACACACCACACATACACACACACACACACACACACATATTCAATCGAATTGCAATTTAAACATTACCTGATGCGAATTAGTGTTTTTATACAAATCACATATACAGATCCACCAGCACATGTCCCACTCACATCCTATATACAAAGAGCACAGCCAGCTAATCAATTAACACAGAACACCCACCAAGTTAATTCAACACAAAAGGACTAGTACATCAACATGCTGCGTGAGTCTCTGGGTTGAAACAACAGATTACAAACTTTGGTGGTCTGGCCGCTAATCCTCTGGGATATATGATATACTGAGGTCAGGTGCTAGTAGCACGAAAAAGAAATCACTGAAACAAATGGCTAAATATCACACAAACATCAACTTCGAAAGATAAACAAAAATACGCAGAAAACAGAACTACGGAGGTGGTGGTGCTGCAATGTGGCAACGTGTCCCTTCTGGGACAGTAGTTTGATTTCACAAGAGTAGTCTGTTGTTACGTCAATACAATGCAACATAAGACAATGTGATCTGATCAAAGCATCTGACACCATTTATCAGACAGCCTGTGGGAGATGCTATGAAGTTTACGTGCCCTAAGTAGTTTATCTCACTGATTGTTTCTTTTTATAATAGGTGTTAAAGTGCACTAACTAGTATATCTCACTGATTGTCTCTTTACATAAAAGCATGCTGAAAGAGAATGGAGAGGTATCCAAACCCTCCCCAGGATAGAACGGAGTGAAACAGCAATGCATTCTCGTACCCCCAGTGTTCTCCGTTCTCTCTGCAGAAGCGCTGATTAACCCTTACACTCCCGCAGCCTGTCCACCAACTGCAAAAACTTAACCCTTTGATTTCCCTCACCATTTCCACCAGCTTCCTGCAAAAAAATAACCCTTTGATTCCCTCACCCTTTCCATCGGCTTCCCATAGGAAGCTGGTGGAAAGGGTGAGGGAATCAAAGGATTAATTCATTCAGAGACTTTGACAGAAGGAGGGGGGGGGGGTTGTACATCCAGTTCCGTTCAGATAGGAAATGTCAAAATGTCATCCTGTGGAGACTCCAAGCTAAGACCAACTTGCTCAAAGCTGTCCTGCTGGAATTTCTCTCAGCAGACGACTATGCACTGGCCACACACTTTGCATGAGGACATCAAATTTTCTGCAGGTGCAAGCGCTTCAGCCATACTGTCAGTCTCATCAAGACAGAAGCTATGTTTCATCCAAAAGCATCTCAGACTTCTGGTGCTTTACCACCTCCACTTATCATCAACAATCAGCAGATCAATACTGTAGACACATTTTGCTGTTTGGGTATTATAATGAGCAGCAATGGACCTCTTGACGCCCATGACTCTGCACACCTGAAAGGCTAACTTCGCCTTTGGAAGGATGAACAACAGTTTGTAGCAAGATCAAGGCATCAGGCACGCCATACAGACCGCCGTGTATAGAGCAGTAGAAGAGAGCCCTGCTGTACTGCTGTCAGACTTCGACTACCCACCAAGAGCTCATGATCAGCTAGAAGGGTTCTATCAAAGATGTCTGAACAAGATCTGCAATGACACGTGGCAAAATCAGACGTCCAACCTTCACGTTCTGAAGAAGCGTGACTTGCCAAGCATTGAGTGTCTAATCATCACACCCAAGCGTCACTGGACTGGACTCGTTGCCCATGACAGAAGGATACCAAAGACCGCTGAAGTGATACAAGGATATTCTGAAGGCCAACCTCATCAGCTGCAGATTTAACACCACCAAAAAAAAGACATTGCCCACCACACAGAGTATGCTGGTGACAGAAATGCCCATAGGGCACAGTCACATTTGAACAGGACAGTAAAATACTATCAAACAGAAGAGGGACTGATGGAAGTAGAACCCAGGGACTCTAGACATTTTTCTATGCAGTGCCTATGGAACAGCATGCGCCTCTAAAATAGGTCTTCTATCCCATGTGAAGACTTCCTACGGATGCTGAAGACCAGTATGCTCGTTCACATGTCGGATATGGATCGTTGGGAGACTCCACCATCAACACCATCACCATCATCATCCTCATCATTATCATCATCTCTTCTGCCTTTCAATGCCAGAAATTGTGAAAGTTTGATAATTTTTTTATTTTTTTCTTTCCCCTCTAATTGATTTACTGTGTGAACTTCAGGTTGCAATCCACTACCACCCTTTCTTTTTTTTTCTGTCTGCTTGTGTCTTCATAGTACAGTGGATTTGTCCACAGAATTTTGCCACGGACAACTCCTTCTTTGCCGTAAGTTATTTTACAGGCACACTGTGCTATGCCCACAGAATCTATCTTTATTATCTCATTCAAAAGACTAGCACCAGTCATCTTACAGTTTCATTTCAGAGCGGGCATTTATTTTACCAGGCTTTTTTTTAATCCAAATTGGGATGAGAACTTTCCCAAGACAAGAGCAGAAATTCATCTTATCTTTTTTTTCTGAAGTATCATAGTATTCTCTTAGGTGCCTGTATAATATCCGTTTTACTTGCAATTTGTTCAAGAAAGTGTGACATGGCATAAATGATTTGCACTGCACTTGATATCGCATTCTTCTTTTCTTTATTCTCATTTAAGGTCTATCTGGAGTAGAAACAGAACTCCCACAATCCAATATGACCATAAGTGTTTAAGTCTGGCTCACATATACCTTTTACTTCTTTGTAAAAAAAAAACCCAGCAACTACAACAAAACAAACAAACCAACAACAAACGACAAAAAATCAGTTAAGTGAAGACAGGAGCACTTCCGTCATAGTAGCCTCCAGAAAAGTTGAGGTCTTTACCTTCTCACTTCCCTATGACCTAAATGTTACAGAGCAACCTTTATCTGCCTTTTTTTCTACACAATATACGGTGTTACTGAGAACCACAAATGTTCACTGCCAAGTATGATTTCCTTTTTTTTTTCCCAAAGCATAGCAAACACATAAATCAAATGAAACCAGTCAGTGTTGAATCTGGAGCATTGTACAGCAAGATAAGAACATAAAATTACTCATAAACACACAAAATCTTACCACCATCACCACCACAATTAGGAATGATGAAACTACATGGATTATGAACAATATTTGAATCAAATAATTTCAAATTTCAAATACAAATTAAATTTTAAAAAATCTTAGAATGGCAAAAACAAAACAAACAAAAAAAATAGGAACACGACATTTGTAATTTGAATCACACACACACACACACACACACACACACACATTAACATCAACAATTATAAGATATCAACACACACAAACACACACACACACACACACACACACACACACCACACCTCTCTCACATACACACACGCACTTCACCATTTCAAAAATAGTAAACAACATCAACAACAAACAAACAAGCAAGAAGAAACATGAAAACACTTTATTACTCAAGAACAGTAGCACTAGATCATAGTGAATCTTTCAGTCGTCTTATAGTTAGTACTTAGTATTTTACACAGACAATATATTCAATAAAAATACATAACTTTTTTTGGAAAATATAAAAACAGTTACAACAAATATACAAATAATGAACAGATAAAAAAAAAAAAGGAACTAAGCACTGAAATAAACAAGCAAGCAAAGAAAGTGAGAAATGGTAATTAACAATGAAAGAGTCACCTGTACAAATGTCTGACACAAATTTATGCGCCGAAACAGGCATGCATATCAAACTCCAAATAGACGTGTATGCCTTTGTACAAGTGGGGCTAGGATATTATAAAAAAAAAGCTGATTCCTGCAGATTAAGAGTTTTGAAATGGTTGTAAGGGTATGAATGAATGTAATGAATGAATGAATATGAATGAATGAACGAAAACAAACAAACAAACGAATGAACGAATGTGTCAAGCTCGCTTAGGCTTGAACTAGAGTAGAAAGACAGAAACAGGCCTATCAGCTCCAACACCCCCTTTCACTAACTAAATAAGGAAATCTGAGGACAAATACATTTACAAAAATCTTATTTAATCACAAACAATACGACATGACACATCATTCATACATACCATGAACATAGATATAGCACCACTCGAGGTGGCACCAAGAAAACCGACATTGCATACACTCCAAATCCTCAAAGAAAACACCCCCAAAAATAGTTGGAACAACAACAACAAAAAACAAAAAAAATCAATGTCAGCAATGAACAAATGCATTTAACAACGTAAATTTTTTCCGATTGCTCCCAACCCTGCTTCACATATGTATCAACCCTCATGAGGAGGAAAAACACCTCCACAACCTAGTCCCACGAAGGGTGACATTCCCAGTCTCACACAACGTTCCGACGCTATGATTTCCAAATTTCTCTTCAGTTTCACAAACGCTTGAATGGCGAACAGGTGCTGACTGAACGAATGATGAAAGTAGACCAAAGACCCACGAATCAGTAGAATGATGAATACCGAGCAGGACGATGATGAGGAACAAGCCAAGATGAAACAACTGGGCAGAAGGCTCGTAGCGTGGCGATTACTGGCTCGCCACCCCACGCCTTGACGGCAGTTGCAGGCACAACAAGCCAGCACTTAACTGCCGAATCCTGCAGAAGTTGCTGTTGCAGAAACGCCCACCAGCTGTACTTGCTCCGCACCTCGTCACCCACTGTTACAGCAGCTCGGACATGTTCGCCTTTTTTCGTAGAGCCTTGGGCCAAACACAGACATGAACGACGACTGTGGCGCAGAACACTACTGATTTTTACCCACTACACTGACGAAATAGAGAAGCAACCTACCCCTACCGACTGGGAGGTAAATGGAAGGCTACACATTAGACAAAGGCACACAGAAACTCTTTCACTTCTAAGACACAACGCCGGACTACAAGACCACTGATCACAAACTGGCCCTAACCAACCTAACTGCATACAGACTGTAGCAGAAGGGGGCAAACATCAACTGACTCCTGGTTATACACAGAAACTCTTCCACTTCTAGGAGACCAAGCCCAACTACAAGTGAAACCACTGACCAGAAACTGGCCCTAACCACCCTAACTGCAAACCGACTGTAGCAGAGGGCCCCCAAACACCGACTGACTCTTCTTTTACTAGCCCACCAACACAAAGTTGACAGAACTACTGTTCACAATCACAGCGGAAAAAACACACAAAAAATCATACACACAGACCCAGGTAAACCATGATTTAGCCCGCCAACACAATTGACAGAACATCTGTTCATAACCACAGTACAAAAATCACACAAAAATACACACACAGGCCCACATAAACCATAACTGGACAGGTGAGCTTTGTCCCAGTTGGCAAAACTCCACACGAGCTGACCCAACAAAACACCCCTGTTCCCAAATAAGAAAAGAGAAAAAAAATGAACAAACTGCCGTGAAAAATGAATGAATGAATAAATGAATGAATGAATGAATGAATGAATGAATGAATGAATGAATGAACGCTTCTGATTAAACATGGGACAGCTTCATTTCAAAGGGGTGGGGGATCAAAATTGATCATCTTGTGTACATTCGCAAAGCACTGATAGCAAAGGTAGACAGAGAAAGAGAGAGGTCAGTAAAGAGAGAGAGCGATGAGAGACAGACGGAATCTCAGGAACTATGATAAAAGGAGTGGTGCATGAATCATTTGTTGATTTCTTTTTGACAAAACTGGACACGTTGTTTTACTGCACATGTAACAAGATTTAGTTGTTTCAGCTAATGTTATCATATCACCACAGATAAGAATCATTATCAAAAAGCTTTGGCAGTCAGTTGTTGTAGGAAGTCAGTGCATTTAGAAGATGAACTCTTAGTACATGCATTTAGAACTTGCCAGACTGTTGATCTGTCCTTTTGGCTCAAGTACTTCACTTAACAGTAAGCTCGTGTTGTGTTTCTTACCATGCTGTTTATTTTGTTTCTAGCCTTTTTGTATTTAGTATTCATTTACTTAGCTTTTAATATGTCTCTGTGAGACACAGCTTCCATTATACTCTTGTTCTGCCAGAATATTAACTCAGGGCATTTATTCGTTTACTCCAATTTAAGGTGTGTTCATTATGGGTATGACAGAAAATTTGGTACCAGACTGGTAGGGCTTCATAAGGATTTGTGTATTGTGTTTCAGAGTGGAGTGAAATGAAGCTTGTGATAAATCAGGATGAGGTAAATTTTAATCAAAAATTGTGAAGGATCAAAACGATACATATGCGTATCCTTTTATTTCATTTTTCACAATTTCAGAAATTTTATGCAAGTAATAACACTATGATCACTGATGACCGCTTTAGGTGTAAATACGTTCTTATTAACTGTTTTTCGAATATTAGTATAGATATGATCAAGAAGTGGTTCTGAAGAGGCTGTTATTCTGCTTGGTTCTCTCATAAGATGAGAAAGCCCAAAGATATGAAAGGTTAGGCGTTAAGTGTTTTTTTATTTCAACAGGCGTAAGTCTATACTGATGTCACCAAGGAGGAAAATATCAGCATTATGTTCACATTAGTTTACACGGTCTAACTTCATAATGAAGGAGTGACATCATTCATGATCCCCAGCTTGTTATTGTTATTTTTGCTTCAAGCCCAGTTGACTGCATAGAGCCATGTCAGGGCTATAACCATCTCAAAACGCGCACAGCACTTCAAAAGGAAAAAGGGAAAAGAAAATTAAGTACATATTTCAACTGCATTTGTGCACATAATCAAAGGAGGTGCCCCTGGCGTTGACCACTCCATCCAATTTATCGCACAATGGGTTAAAAAAGCATACCTGAATACAAAATTGAATATAAGGACACTAAAACATATATAAAAACGGGCCCAAATTACCTAAAATTGCTTCCGCATATCTCACCTCCCTAGAGCCAAAAATGCACTTAATACATGTACCCTATTATCAATCCTAAGAGAAAGTATTAAGACTTTATCGAACATATAGGGGTGAATGGACCAACAAGGCAGAAAATTATAGGAAAAAATGACAGAAAGCAAAGGAACAAGGCAGAAAAAAATGACAGAAAGCAAAGGAACAAGGCAGAAACAAAGAGAGGACAGAAAAGAGGAAATTTCTGGCGCAGAATTTCCAGAAGGTGGGGATTCTATTTATACTGAAAGAGCCCCCAGAATCCCTACTGGGAGTGATCCACAGCTGAATTTCTGCGTAAATAACAGATAAAGACAGAGAGAGCATGGGGTCCTGGCTTACAATCCAATCAAAAGCATTCAACAGAAATTTTTTCTAGATCTTGTTGAAGTTGAGCAATGTTTTCAATATGGTTGTGTATATATACAGCAATGTCATTTCGATCTGGGGCTTGAGCATCTCTTCTTACTATGGTGTTCTAACTAATTCATGATTCAGTTGTACCAAATATGTGGTTATTCTTATTCTTATTGTCTAAAACCCAGCTGACTGTGCAAAGGAAATGAGGTTGAACTGTAAAAAAAAGTTAGCAACATGTGATGTTTAGTAGCAGAGAGAATAGACATTCAGATGTTGCAGCATACGTATTCAATGTCAAAGAAACAAGATGATGAAAATGAAAAGGAAGTAAGTCAACAGAAAGAAACTACGTAAACAAATTCTTACAATCAAACTATAAATAACTGGTTTGTTTACAATTTTTTTTATATCACATAGTACTTGGATACTATTGAAAAAGAATTAACAAAAACAGAAAAGAAAAAAAAGGAAAGAAAAGAGAGTGATATGCAAATACATCTCTCCTATGCAGTGTTGACAATAATATTACAATTTCACTAGCAGTCTATGTTAAAAGCAACCTTCTTTGCACTTCACATGGTAACAAATCATAGTGAAATTTTACGTCAAACGTCAGCTGACAATGACAAAAATGTTACAGAGTGACAGCAAAGCAGTAGACAAGCCATAACCACATTTAGACCCAAATGCATAAGATAGACAGTTCGTTGTGAATTCCCTTCCATGTGGGTATCATCAGCTACATGGAGCTTCTGCCATGTCTGCAAACAGAAAATAACATTAATGAAACAAACATCTTATGCTGATGACCAAAACTAGCATCCGGACATCAAATATACTGTATCTAAATAACAAACAATTAGGTCTGTGACCAAACGTTGCATCAACATAAAAAACATATTGGGTCTGTGACCTAGAGTTGCATCACCAAAACAAACAATTTGGTCTGTGACCAAAAATTGCATCAATATAACAATTTGGTCTGTGACCAAAAGTTGCATCAACATAACAATTAGGTCTGTGACCAAAAGTTGCATCAACATAACAAACAATTAGGTCTGTGATCAAAAGTTGCATCAACATAACAAACAATTAGGTCTGTGACCAAAAGTTGCATCAACAAACAAACATATTGGGTCTCTGACCAAAAGTTGCATCGACATAACAAACATATTGGGTCTGTGACCATAAGTTGCATCAACATAACAATAAGGTCTGTGACCAAAAATTGCATCAACATAACAAACAATTAGGTCTGTGACCAAAAGATGCATCGACAAACAAACACATTGGGTCTGTGACCAAACGTTGTATCAACAGAACAAACATATTGGGTCTGTGACCAAAAGTTGTATCAACAGAACAAACACATTGGGTCTGTGACCAAAAGTTGTATCAACAGAACAAACATGTTGGGTCTGTGACCAAAAGTTGTATCAACAGAACAAACATGTTGGGTCTGTGACCAAAAGTTGTATCAACAGAACAAACATGTTGGGTCTGTGACCAAAAGTTGTATCAACAGAACAAACATGTTGGGTCTGTGACCAAAAGTTGTATCAACAGAACAAACATATTGGGTCTGTGACCAAAAATTGCATCAACAAACACACAATTAGTCTGTGACCAAAAGTGCATCAACAAACAAACAATTAGGTCTGTGACCAAAAGTTGCATCAACATGACAAACAATTAGGTCTGTGACCAAAAGATGCATCGACAAACAAACACATTGGGTCTGTGACCAAACGTTGCATCAACATAACAAACATATTGGGTCCGTGACCAAAAGTTGCATCAACATAACAAACATATTGGGTCCGTGACCAAAAGTTGCATCAACATTAACAAACATATTGGGTCTGTGACCAAAAGTTGCATCAACATTAACAAACATATTGGGTCTGTGATCAAAAGTTGTATCAACAGAACAAACATACTGGGTCTGTGACCAAAAGGAGCATCAACATTACAAACACACTGTGTCTGTGAGCAAAACTAGCATCAACACAGTACACATAATGTCTGCAAGGAAATGTAGCATCAAGAAAACAATCCTTACCATACAAACTATCCTGGCTCTCAAAGCTCCATCACTGAACAATGATACACATGCACACACACACAATCACAGCCTCTGGTGAGATGCTCACACATGCACCAGCTCAACTGTGACAATCCTCACATGCTAACTACAAAACCCAAATGAGGACTGTACCCTCACTACTACCACTGCCACCCCAAAAAAAAAAAAATAATAATAATAACAAAACAAAACAAGAAACAGAAATAAACACAAAAAAAAGACAGGCAAGGTAAATTGTGCTTTCTCATCTACCAGTGACAAACACTGACTAGACCAAACATATGCTTACTACAAGGGTGTGTTCAGCATAAGTTTGATTCCCTGCTGTAAGGGGGGTACTGGACCCTGGCTCCACTAACGGACATGTGTTAACTTAGAGCACTACTACTTCCCACATGTACAGAATCCATTCAACTTATGACAGAATACACTACTACTTCCCACATGTACAGATCAATTCGACTTACAACAGAATACACCAGTACTTCCCACATGTACAGAATCCATTCAACTAACCACAGAATACACAACTATTTCAAATATGCACAGAATCTACTTGACTTACCACAGAAGACAAGACAACATCCCACATGTACAGAATCCATTCGACTTACCACAATCATATCATCTACTCTGGTCTTAGCGAGCAGTATTGTAGGAGCCACAGTGCTGACACTTCAGACCTACTACATGGAAAGTGGTCTGGGAGTTCTAAAGAAAAACAGAAACACATAAACGCATTGTTTTAACCTCTCTCTCTCTCTCTCTCTCTCTCTCTCTCTCTCTCTCTCTCTCTCTCTCTCTCTCTCTCTCTCTCTCTCTCTCTCTCTCTCACACACACACACACACACTCTGAAATTGATTTAGACACAGGTCCTGTAACTTTAAGACCTTCGTTTTCACCAGTACCCAGTTGGGAACTTCAAAGAGCACGATTTGACATACACCACACTGACTTAAAAAAAGAAGATAATATCAACTTACTGGCAAGTCACGTTAAATGTCATATAGAAGACTTTTATTCCGATCACTTGAAAGTTTACACTGATGGTTCAATAATTGAAAGACAAGCAGGCTCAGCGTTTTTAATACCTGCTCTCAAAATTGAGAAATCTTTCTATATAGGACTTTATAAATCTGTCTTTACTGCAGAACTCTTTGCAATCTTAATGGCTTTGAATTATATGATAAATCTTCCTAGGACAATTCCCCAGATACTTTTTTGCGTTGATTCAAAATCTGTACTTCAAGCTCTTGAATTATCAAAATTACAAACAAGATCTGAAATGATATTGGAAATTACTCACTTAATTAATAGTTTATCCTTAAGAGGCACTGATATTACTTTCTGCTGGATACCATCTCATAGTTTTTTTCATTACAATGATATGGTTGATAGGGTTGCCAAACGTGGGGGCAAAGAGCTCACCAGATTCAAATCATATACAACTTTCCCTCTCATTGCATGAGTGTTATACCTTAGTGGATGCCTACGTATGGAAGATGTTTCAAGATAAACAGAAAAAGTATGAAAAATGTTACATGAATTTTGAAATTAGCAAAACACCTAAGCGGTTCCCTGCCAGCAGAAGTATACAATCCCTTATGTACAGGTGGAAACTTGATGCATTCAAAACAAAATACACCAGGAATGTAGTGTGCCTGTGTGGAAAGAAGATAACACATAGTCATATTCTTTCATGCGTTCGGGTAAAACGACATATACCTACGTTATCAACGAAGACAGTTTCCGACATATTTGCCTCACCATCCTTAACATATGAATTTTTTGTTAGCCTGTCAAAAAGTCCTATAGCGAATTATCTCATGTTCAGTGTTATGGTTAGCTAATTTTACTGTTTCAATCGTTAATTATGATAACGTCATCTGTGAATTTTTCTTTCTTGTCTTGTTTTTCTGGTTCATTTCTTTTTCCTGAAGATTAACCATTTCCAAGTTGTTGTTTTTCAGTTTTTTTAAAAAAAAATTTATTTGTTTATTTATTTATTGTTGTCTAAAATCACTTTATGAATAGACATTAAATCAAAGAGCACACACACACACACACACACGCACGCACGCACGCACGGCACGCACGCACGCACGCACGCACGCACGCACGCACGCACGCACGCGCGCGCGCGCGCGGCCTTTGGCAGCTCCAATAAGTAATTCACATGGGGGAGAAATAAAGGGCACTGAAAAAAATTCCTTGTACCGGAAAAGCATGCAGGCAAGCCGGAATTATGAGGCATCTAACACTGGAACAGCTGCTATTCAACAAAAAAAAGGACTGACAGAAGCAGAACTCGAGGCTGCAGGATGGCTTCCACTGCACATGGCCTGTGGAAGAACATGTGCGTTCAGAACTGGTTTGTATCCTACATGAAGACCTGCACCAGGCGACAGGGACCAGTATGCCTACTCATCTGTTGGATCATCAGCACAGTCCATCACAAACATCCCCATAAACACATGTGTGTATATATATACATATGTATGTATATATATACATATACACACACACACAAATCGGTTCAGTTATATATGAACTTAACTATTATACATAACTTAACTGATCTATAAATCTAGGCTGTGAGATGTATGTAGACAAATACACTGACAAGTATGTTTGCTGTGCACATTGTTAATGCCGGTAACAATAGAATTTTGGTTTCATGTTATAAACATTTTTCCCCCTACACTTCTTGTCCCCTTTCTTCATCATTTGTTGTTATCTAACCTAATTAATGCCTGTTGTTTGACACAGGTAGTTGAAGAAACCTTGCTGTGTACAAGCCTAATACTACTGTGGCTGAAATTCTTTTCAAATCCTCGATCTCTACGCTTACAACTCCTATTTGGCTTCAAATTGACTTCAATGCATTGGTAGATTTGGATGGTGGAAGTAGAGAACTAAGTGGCAGTCAATTACACATAGTTGCCTACTAAAATAGTACGTTTCCATAAGGCCCTTGATGGGGTAACAATACATAAATGGCAGAACAAAATGATTATGCCAAAAGTGCCTGAAAGGCAGAAAGAATTTCCCATTTCCACAGAATAATGAACCCTTTCACTCCCTCACTGTATCCACATAATTCCTGCAGGATACTGGTGGACAGGGTGAAGGTGTGAAAGGGTTAAAAATCATGTAGAAGCTGGAAGCAAGCAAGTGCACGCACGCATGTGCGGCGCGCACACACACACACACACACACATGCACACACACATACACATCCACACACACACACACACACAGCAGTGGGGCTGTACATACCTTGTGACAGTCACGACAGACAATGTCGACCTGCATGTCACGGTACTCTTCAGGCATGTTGGTGTTCCTGACTTCCTGATCCACGTTCTTCCACACCTCTTCCATGTTGACCATGGACTCATTGCAGCTTGGACATGCAAAGTGTCTGCACACACAACCAGGGCTGTGTGTTTATCTGTATGAGTAATTTTGTTATTATCTTGCGGTACAATGCTCCAGATTCAAAGCTGACTGGTTTCATTTGATTTATGCATTTGCTATGCCTTGGAAAAAAAAGGAAATCATACCTGGCAATGAACATTTGTGGTCTCAGTTACATGGCATATTGCGTAGAAAAATGGCAGGTAAAGGTTGCTCTGTAACTTTTAGGTCATAGGGAAGTGAGAAGGCAAAGACCTCAACTTTTCTGGAGGCTAACATATGAGGGAAGTGGTTCGGCTAGCTGATATTTTGTCGTTTGTTGTTCGTTTGTTTGTTTTGTTGTAGTTGTTTTTTACAAAGTAAAAGGTATTTGTGAGCCAGACTTGAACTCTTATGGTCATATTGGATTGTGGGAGTTCTGTTTCCTCTCCAGGTAGGCCTTAAATGAGAATAAAGAAAAGCAGAATGCCATATCAAGTGTAATGGATGACAGACTGTGAGATCATGGGTTTGAATCTTCATTGGTCCAAAAACTTAAAAGAGGGATTTTTCAATCTCAACAGGCTCCTACCCAGAGCTGAGCATGCTACAGACTTGTTGGCAAGACTGGGACAACACAAGCGAGTCCTAATCCACCTAAACAGGTGTGTCATTTAGGGTACTGCTCAAATTTCCTAACACTGCAGGTGTCTGTATCTCTTGGGCCTGGTTAATGCCAGTTTATACTATAAAAGTAAGCATAGAGTACATCCCTGTCATGTAGTCTCAATCCAAAATGGTACTCTATATGTCTCATATATGTGCACACACACACACACACACACACACACACACACACACACACAAACACAAACACAAACACACACAAACAAACAAATACACACACACATACACACAAGCACAAAACATGCATGCACACACACTATACGTCATTATTTGTAACTGAAATATTCTAGTACATGCAAGCTGCTTTCCACAAGCAGTTTCAAACCAAACAATGTTTTCTCATCTTGCAAAGAAATACTCCATCAAAAGATTTTCAATCTACATGCATAATCAACTGATTACATTTTACAGTTAATACTCTAAAACAAGTAAGTAAAAGATGTACTGTTTCGCAATATATATCACTGTCGGTGATGTCTGGTCAATGAGTCCACTAAATATACACAACAATTACCTTTTTGTAAGCGATATTGAATGAAAAACTCACCCTTTCTCAAGGCAGTTTCTATAGCATTGCCTGAAATAACAAAATGTGTATATTCAGCAACCAAAAATATAAAAAGATTTTTTCTTAAATCCCAAATAAATGCAAGACGGACAAATGAACATATGAACAAATGATAATAAATAAACAATACTCATAGTTGTAATACATGTCACTTAGGACCTTGTATAAATAAAGTCTTAATAAGCATGAGACATTATTTTTGTTGAAAAATCTAGCAATGACCTAAAGTGAATTAAAACCTTGACTGTACTTCTAATGTTCACTGTGCTTCATCAATTCATGACTACAACTTCTGTGAAGACATACCTGTAAATCCAAATACCACTTACTTTTTATTTCCTGTCCTGAAATATTTCTACTACAGACAAAATAACTGTTCATTTTTTTTGTAGTTCATATGTACTTTCTTGATGTTATCTTTCATAATTTTGAGATACAAACAAACTAACACAGTAGGAATGTCTCATGTAATAGAAAGAAAAACAAACAAACAAACAACTGACAGAAAGATGGACACAGAAACTGAGAGAAATGTCCAAATGGCTACTGCTGTGAGTTTCCAGCTTTCATCTCTCTGAAGCACCAGAGCATTTCTATGGAAAGGAAAAGCAAACTCTGTACAATCTATGAAACAATGGTCAGGATCACTGTACAATACATGCACTGCACTTCTAGAAAGCAATAGCAAACTACTGGTGATGAATTTGCCACAAATAGTAAATGATGCTACAACATAAAAGAGAAAAACCATATAGTTCTGCAACTTCTGCGACTCCCAGGAGAGGGACAGAACTGAGCAGCAACTGGGGAGGGAGATTCCGTGATTGTGGGCTAGCACTCTGATGACAAAGAAACGTATCCGATTGATGTCAGGACCATGAGAGAGTTGGGCAAACCTGAATTACTGCTTGAAGTACTTAAGGAGCATAAAATAAAATATAAATGGTCTATGTGCAGCTAGATGGAGCAACAAAGGTCTCTTTACATCAGGTGACCACACAACTGTTTATTGCAGAAATGACAAAGGCTAAAACAAAATGGGAGTCGTTTTTGTTTGTGACATACATCATAAGGCCACCCATGTCTGAGTGTGCATCTGTGGTGGTAGTGGTAATAAGGGGGAAAGGACTGTGTGATGGTTGTAAAGTAGAAAAAAATTAGAGGCCAGGACAATGGCCAGGACACCTGCACAGTATTGCACTGCGCTTCAGGAAAAGAATAGCAACCTACCTGATGTATTTTTTGCCAAAAACTGTACAGAATGACACAGGAAGAGGGAAAACAACATAGTTCTATGTCTTCTGGGACCCCCAGGGAAGAACAGAACTTATTGGCTACTGGGGATAGAGGATCTAAGAGAGTGAAAGGCAGCTACAATGATGACACGTCTATATCTGATGGCAGATGTCGGAAGCAAACTTGTAGACACTCTTCAATAAAAAAAATAATAAAAAAAAAAAGGAAAAAAGAAATATAAGTGCACTGAGTGAAGTACGAAGGAGCACTGAAGGTCTCTCCACAGCCCAGAGACTGGAAACTACAAGTGTATGTCATGTTGCACAAGCGTAGAAATACCAAAGACTGTAATAACTGCAGAACTGTTGCCCGGCTCTCATCAGTCACTCCAGCAAAATCCTGCTCATCATACTACTAAATTAAATTTATTAGAACAAAAGTGGAACAGGAGCTGTGAGAGCTGTAATTCTGGTTGCCGCCGGGCCAACAGAAAAAACACTGACATGAGATTCATTTTATAAATCATGATCAAGATAATTAAAAACAGTGAGCAAGAGGTCTCCATTACTTTCATCAACTATAGCAAGACACATTTGACACATCCATCATCTTCCTGATACCATGAAGAAGATGGGCTTCCCCAAGCATCGTATTTCTCTTACTGTGGCCCTATACAATGACAAAAAGCAACAATTAGATGGCAGAGCAAACACTGCAAAAACAGTCCATTTGGGCTGCATCCTCAAACTTCTCTTCAACATCTCCACAGAGCAGTTGTGAGAGAAGCAGATACTGAAAGACAAGGGACTAAAAATTGGGGGTAAATGGAGGAGAGTTATCAGGGTATCTGCTGCAGCTGTTACATCGCACTCAATGATGATGACTAGTGACAGGTGATGCTAAATAGGAGCGTCTTTTTGTCACACCTAGCTGCAAGTATGGCTAAGTATTCACCAGGTAAGGTTAGGAAGCACTGAAAGGATCTTTCAGGCAAGGTAAAGATGGCAGGAAAACAATGGTAAGCTACTGATGTATTTTTTACCAAAAACTACAAACAGTGACACAGGAAGAAAGAAAACAACATAGCTCTTTGTCTTCGCCCACTCCTTTGTCTCAGATAATGACTCTGTCTTCTACTGTGAAATAAGCACTGCACACTGGCTGACATCTATTTCTGTCTCACATCCATTTTATAGCACTCCTTTTTTCTCGCCCTCATCACTCACAATCTTGCCACAGCATGTGATCGAGCCAGCATGTAAGAAACAGGCCCCACTACACAAGTCAGTCAGACAGTCCCTCAAGACCACAAGATCAGAAGCTCAGATTTCAAAGGAAAAGGAAGACCACAACAGGGCTGAACACATGACAGATGAAGCGGCATACCATCTACAACATGACGCTACCCAAGACTTCCCATTTAGCTAAAGATGGTCAGCTTGATCTTTCAATGACACCTCCTAAAACAAGTGGATATGAAAGATTAAATACATATTTAAAGTACACATTTCCAGAAAAGTAAATCTAGCAGAAATTAATAACAAACTTCTCAAGACTTACATGTGCAAAATGTGTCCACAGGATGAAACATGCAAAACAGAGCGAGATGTGTGTAGATTCTCCCGACATACTGGGCAAACGTCATGGGACACTTTTTCCACACACTGACACAAAGAAAACACATATATAATAATGATAACAACAACAAGAGGAAGAAGAAGAAAAAGAAGAAAAAGTTAAAGGAGAAGAATAACAATACTAATAGCAATACAAACAATAACCAGACCAACTATAAAACTGATAGTTATGAAACATTAGCTGCGTGCACATCTCAAAATATATCAAAGCTGAGCTCACTGTACAATTTCAATTTGCAGAATATTCAAGAAGAAGAAGACAGAGAAGAAGAATAACAATAATAGTAACACTACAAACAATAATCGGACCAACAATAATACTGATACATGTAATAATGAAACACAGACCAACAATAATACTGATACATGTAATAATGAAACACTAAGTGCATATCTAAAACTATACCAAAGCTGAGCTCATTGTACAACTTCAATTCGCAGAATATTCAATCACACATAAACGGTAGCAAATAGCTTAATGTATCTGCACCAGAACTTCCTTTACAAAATTCAGTTTTATTGCAAGTGTGCTGTTCATGCATCTTAGACACAGCCCTGATGTTCGGAATGACTGTGCCCAAACTGAAAACATAATAAATGAAGTCATAATACATAATTTCTTAATCAGATCATGGAATAATTGGGCTGTGCATCAGTAAAACTTCAAAGCACTGTGACAATCAAAAGTCAGTTATCAGGACATTATCATTATTTACTGGATAACTCTCTTAGGTTCTAAGGACTAGGAAGAATCATGCATATTTTTACATACATTCACATTCAATATTATCATCTTCTTCATCAGTATCATTTTCATTATTGTCTATTGTTATCATCATCATCATCATCACATTTTAGCTGTACATGTACTTACTTTATGATTGTCTTTGAGATGCAAGCTCAAGCACAAGTCACACTTTTCACAGTGGAAAAAGTTCTCTTGGCCGCCAATCCTGCCATCATCACAAAACAACAGTAAGCTGTACCTTCTGATCCATGTCAACACACATGCATGGTGAACATACATATACGTTTCCCAACTCACCACACAAAATTAAAGCTTATGTTGAGGCTTACAGATCAGAACAGTAGGTATACAATTCTGTTTGATGTCTTCCCTTTTTCACATGAAAACAATGTGCCTGATCTAAGGTATGAATCAGTGAAGATATTTTTGCTATACCTAATCACTAATGAATTGATTTTCTTGGCAAAAACTGGAAAGGTGTACAGAAAAACGAACCACACAAGCCTTGCAGAAAAGGTAATATTTCAACTCAAGCGAACATCAGTTGATCAAATATGACTAGCCTATCTCGTCCTAAGGTAGACTTGCTCAAGTGGAGAATTTGAAAAACGCCCAGGACAGTAGGGTCAATGTGATGCCTACTGAGCATGGACTGTGCTATTCCTCAATGCCCCAATCTTACTTGTTACACAATCGACTGATGATGAAGTCAGGCTTCGTTGTGTGTTCACTGTATTTCTAAATTTATAAGATTTAAATGCCTTGTGTTTTCCTAATATTCAGCCTGTGGACTACACTCTTGTTTTGGGAGTTTCTGAGCATTTTCAAGATGAATACACTGTGCTTGGGGAATTCCATATGCGCTTCACCCAAATCTTGTGACATTTGAACTGTTTTCCTGTGCCTGTGGATCAATCATAAATTCCATGCAATTTGAATTAATGCATTCTCAGTTGTGATGATTATGCCTGTAAGCGTGGCTTTGTCACAAAACCACTATGAAATGTGACATTTACAACACTTTGAACAGATAGTGCTAATTTCTGCATCAAGACTGTTATTTCAGTTATCATCTATTGTATGTTAGTTTAATGCACAGTTCACAACACAGATTAAAAAACATGCTTCCAAGAAAAACAGAATACTAAAAACAAATTAGTTAAAATCATAATAACTTAGAATCAGTTTAATCCATATTCTTATGTGTTGAAAGTCTGCACAGAAGTTTGCATAATGCAAAACACAGCAAACCACGAAACTTTCAAATCTATTTTCCCACAAACAGCAAAAACTTGTATAAGCAAGATACTCCACTCTGGTCAAAAACCCTTGATACTTTCATAGTAACATCCTGACAATTGACCTGTTTACTAACACCTATACAAACACCGCACTGCTCACAGAACTGATCTAACAGCCCTAATGCATGTCCAGAAACCAGCCGTCAGAACAGCTGACTGGAAAAAAGATTTGGGTTATTGATTTCGCACTGCTAATCTGACGAGTATGTATGCTAATTTTTAGCTACAGTATGCTGCTTACACGCCACAAATGGGTGGCTGGCTTATATGCCACCCACTGGCAGCTGAAGTAGTGAAAGGATTTTGATGTAACTTCCAATTATCTGTAAGCAAAGTACTGGAGCTGACAAATGGCGCGCACGCGCACACACACGCGCACACGCACACACACACACACACACACACACACACACACACACACACACACACACACACACCACACACACACACACACACACACACACACACACACACACACACACACACAGAGAAAAATTTAAGAAATCAGTCATCCAAATCTCTTTCAGTCATTGTTTGGATGGGTGGTTTCTGACCATGTACTGAACCTGTGATGTCAGTTTTGTGAATGGTGCAGTGTTTAGTTCGACGGGTAAGAAAAGGGTTAATGAAAATATTTTCCCTAAACAAAAATATTTAACACTAATAAAGTTTAAAATGTTTACAGTAATAACTGTGCATGCTCCCTGTGTGTGTGCGTGTGTGTGGTGTGTGTGCGTGTGTGTGGTGTGTGGGGTGTGTGTGTGTGTGTGTGTGTGTGTGAGTGTGTGTGTTGATGTGTGTGTGTGTGTGTGTGTGTGTGTGTGTGTGAGTGTGTGTGTGTGTGTACGTGTGTGTGTGTGTGTGTGTGTGTGTGTGTGTGTGTGTGTGTGTGTGTGTCGCGCGTGTGTGTGCACAAACACATGCCTGAACCTGTGCTTGCCTTCACATGGTGTTAATGTGCATTTGCAAATACACACACCCCACACACACACACACACACCACAAACAACCACACATACACACACACACACTCACACACACACACACACACACACACACACACACACACACACACACACACACACACACACTCACCACACTCACACACACACACACACGTGTACACTGCATTTACGATGACACATTAGCAAACCTGCAGAAAATATTCATTTGTGAGACAACAAGACGGAAGCTTGAGGACAGTGAGAAGGAATGAAAGAGTTCACAGAATGTCACAAGTCATCTCAAGCAGACTCCACAGCATGAAATCCGTACCGGCACAGTCCACAATCCTTGCAATGAAACTGCTGCCTGTCTTTGTTGTCATACAGCCTGCATACTTCACAGAAATACTTGCCAAATTCAATACCACAGGATTCACACGTTTTCCTGACCTGTAAGAAACAACCACATTTTATCGACATACCTAACCCAATGAACAACTTGCTTATGACGTGCATCAGCTCAAATAGGTCTGCCTGGATAGGTGATTCAAAACAATCTGTCACCTCTGACCAACTCACACTGGCATTATTATTATTATCATCATTACTATTATTATTACTATTATTATTATTATCATCATCATCATCATCATCATCATCATCACTGTTTAAAGGCTAGCCACTCCACAGAGCCGTATCATGGCTGTTACCAGCTGAAAACATACACCTCATTAAATAACCCTGACAAAAATCACTTGGAGAAGAAAATTAAAATCACAATTCCCTTAAGCACAAAATCTAAGGATATGCTCCTGGCACTGACCATCCACCCAATTTATCACCATGGGAATTAAAAACCTGAATATATGTAAACACAACTAAGGATACTAAAACATATATTATAACTGGTATAGATTACACAGGTGACTTCAACTAAGGTAGTCCAATACTGACAAAGTAATGTCTCACAATGATGACTAAAACTGCACACATGATGCTAAGCAACGACTGAGACAACCTACTTTTATAATTCATTATCATCAAGTGCCCTGCCGCATGGCAGTGGTGATCATGGCCCTCCATATGTATCTATCCCTTGCTGCCGCAAGCACATCTTCCACTCTCTCTGTCCTCAGCCACCCTGCAAGTCCATCCAATATTTTCTCCCTGGGTCTACCTGGAGCTCTCTTTCCATCCAGCTTTCCTGTTGTAGCCAGATGCTCCAATTCCCCTTTCCTCATAAAATGGCCTATAAATGTTGCCTGTCTTTTCCTAGTCTTCCTTATCAATGATCTTCTTGTGTCTGTCTCCATCAAGACTGTCCTGGTCTCGTTTGTTTTCTTTACTCACTTACTGTCCATGGAACTCTCAACATTCTTTTAGAAACCACATCTTGGCTGCTTCAATCTTGTTCTGGCTTTGTTTGTTGACTGTCCATGCCTCACAACCGCATAACATTATCGGTTCATATAACATTCAAGAACTCTCTTCCTGATGTTAATTGATAGGCATTTGTTGGTAAGAATGCTTTTCATCATATTGAATTTTATAATTCACTTGAAGGAAACCATAAAAATATATACAGACCAGCAATTATATTTATTAATGCTACTGTGTCTGAGGTGGCATAAAACAGCAAAGTAATAATAATAATAATAATATAATTACAATATTTATATAGCGCAAAATCTTGATAAAATCAAATCTAAGCACTAAAACACACACACAAGCACGCACGCACACGCACGCACGCACGCACGCACACACACGCACTCACGCACACACACACACACACATACACACACACACACACACACACACACACACACACACACGCACACGGCTATAAATGGGGAAAGAATAAAAGCAATGGAAAATTATAGAGAGCATATTATATACAATTATATATTGCAATGTGATTCCCCTCCGAGTGGAGACAGGCTGCAGAGGGGATTGAGTGAGGTCAGGATTTTATGCAGAGGAGAAAAGGTGAGTCTTGAGAGCGGACTTGAAGGAGACAAAAGTAGGTTGCTGACGGACTGAGAGAGGAAGTTTGTTCCAGGAGAGCGGACCAGAGACAGAGAAGGCTCATGGACCATAGGTATTGAGCTTAGTACGTGGAAAGCGAAAAGTCAGAGGATCGGAGGCAGAGCGGAGGGTACGTGAGGGAATATAGATCTCAAGTAGGCTTGACAGGTAATCGGGGGCTGCGTTATTGAGGCTTTTGTAGCACATGGTGTCTAGTTTGTACTGTATGCGCTTTGATACAGGGAGCCAGTGAAGTTGTGCCAGGAGAGGAGATATGTGGTCAGCTCTTTTCTTTTTGAGTACAAGGCGTGCAGCATTGTTCTGAATGCGCTGTAGGATGTGAGTGGTGGAGGCAGGAAGACCGGACAGGAGTGAATTGCAATAGTCAATGCGAAACACTATGAAGGAGAGAACGAGTTTTGCAGTTGTTTCGACAGAGAGATACTTCCTGATCAGGCTTATACGATGGAGGTGATAGTAGCAAGATCTGGCAGTTTGAGAAACAAAGTTGTTCATGGAGAGGGTAGAGTCAATGCAGACACCAAGGTTTTTAGCTGAATCAGAAATTGGGACTGATGTGTTACATAATGGGAGAGAAAGAGGAGGCAGCTGAGAAAGTTTCTGACAGGTGCCAATGAGGATAGCTTCTGTCTTGTCATCATTTAGCTGAAGTTTGTTGTATGTCATCCAATTTTTAATGTCCGAGTAACACTCAGTGGTGCGAGTCAGGAGGCGCTGTATATTGTCAGGTGAGTCACTGTCTTGAAGTTGGGTGTCATCAGCATAGAAGTGGTGTTTTACAGAGTGGGAATTGATGATGGTGGACAGGGGGGAGGTGTAAAGAGTGAAAAGAACAGGGCCAAGGACAGATCCTTGTGGAACACCACAGATCAGGTATGCAGGTTGAGAGTAAGTGCCATTGATGAGAACAGTTTGTTTTCTGTTTGATAGATATGAAGTGAACCAGGAGAGAGCAATGTCAGAGATGCCAAAAGTATGATGAAGTCTAGAAAGGAGAATACCATGATCAATGGTATCAAAGGCTGCAGACAGATCAAGGAGTGTGAGGAGAGAGACTTTGCCAGTATCAGTTGCAAGGAGGAGATTGTTGAGAATGTGTAGCAAGGCAGTTTCAGTGCTATGGCACTGGCGGTAGGCTGACTGGAAAGGATTGAGGAGATTGTTGGCAGACAGGTGAGAGTTCAGATGGTTGAGGACAACTTTTTCAAGCATTTTTAACAAGAAAGAGAGATTAGAGATAGGCCGGTAATTTTTCAGTTCAAGACAGTAACAAGACAAACAACCAATCACAAATTGTAAAAGAAAAAAGAGCCAAAAGCAATTATCTTCATTTTACTTCTAACTTCTAAGGCTAGCACACAGATAGTTCTTGTGTGTGTACGTGTATGTGGTGTGTTGTGTGAGAGAGAGAGAGAGAGAGAGAGATTTGATTGATTTGATTCAGTTTTACGTCAGCACCCACCTCAGGTGATATGGCCGACGGGGATAACCATCCCAGGAAAATGGGGGCAATGGGGGACTTATCTAATCCTATACTGACACCACCAGAACAACAATGATGCTAAGATGGGACAGTGAGAAGGCCAGATTTAATCATTAATGTAGCGCACCCGGGATTCGAACCCACAACCATTAGCATGTGAATCCGACACTCAAACCAACTGAGCTACAGAGGCCCGCCGAGAGAGAGAGAGAGAGAGAGAGAGAGAGAGAGAGAGAGAGAGAGAGAGAGAGAGAGAGAGAGAAGAGAGAGAGAGAGAGTGTGTGTGTGTGTGTGTGTGTGTGTGTGTGTGTGTGTATGTGTACTGTGTGTGTGTGTATGTGTACTGTGTGTGTGTGTGTGTGTGTCTGTGTGTGTGTGTGTGTGTGTGTGTGTGTGTGTGTGTGTGTGTGTGTGTGTGTGTGTGTGTGTGTGTGTGTGTGTGTGTCTGTGTCTGTGTATCTGTGTCTGTGTGTATGTGATTTGTCTGCCTGTTTGTTTGACAAGCTCAAAGCAGTTGACAATTAACAATTTCATTCACAGGTTTTAAGTTTACTTAATACACAAAAACTTCATGACTGTATGTACATACTAAATAGATGACAACAGGCTTTATAAGTTGTAAAATAAAACACCAAATAAATCAACTATAACAACAACTCACAAAACAATTACGCACAAACCAAGAAAAACTTACATCTTGCTCAGTGTTGCATTTCAAGCACACAATGCGTTTTACTGTTTTACGATCCAGTTCATGTGAGATTTCCTTTTCGTCATGACATACCCGGCAAACGTACTGTTTGTCGCAGCATGGTGCCTAATTGTAGAAAAAAAAACAAGATAAAAAAATCCACTATCCACTATCCTTCATAGAAAACAATTCATTATTTTTCAGGTCATACAATTTTACTACGCTAAGTGACTGGACAATAATCATTTATAAAATCTATCAGGTCAAAATGTTATGGAGATCAAAAGAAAATATTGCTAGGCCATACTGTTTTCATGGAAAAAAAAACTATGGTTATATCATATCCACCCCCCCATCCCCCCACCCAGCAGAAATGCAATAGATACTAGTAAAACTTTCTTAAAAGCTGCAAAAGTTTAATAAAGCTAAGCCTCAGAGTATGATTTTTCTCAGTATACACAGAATGAACATGAAAACAATACCAGATTTGTTTCTATTTGAACAACGATATCTGCTGAATATCCAAAGATACTGCTCTTGCTAGCATTACAACTGAACAAAATACACATACCTTTCAAAAGATTAAACTTCACTTAACATTCAATAAAAAAAAAAAATTTTAAAAACATATCACTTTAATCTTTAATCTATCCAGTAAGTCTTTTGCCTATCCAATGAATATCTTGTATATCACTCAACAGAATTATTTCTTTTGAAATCAAATAATTTAGTAAGCAACACTTTCACAATGAATCAGAACATCATACCGTACCCTTGCTCCTCTATTTACTGATATCAAAAGTTTAAGATATTATGGTGATATAGCTGTTTCATAGCTGCCTAATCATAGTCTTTTGTTTTTTGATAACTGATGCATAGCTGAGAATATGTTTGCATGTTACATTTAGTAACTAACTCATAATAAATAAAATAGGTTCTATCATCTTTTATCCATTTATCTCAGTTAAAAAAAATGTGAATGCCTGTACAAAACCATTTAGTCCTGTATTCCAATACCACCATCCCTTGCACTCTTGAAAACAGTATTTTCATTTAATCCATTTTGTTTATCGTTATCTAAAATTTCATAAGTTTCCTTATTAAGAGAATCATCTTTTCATATTAATTGTGTATCATATTCAGTAAACCAAGCTTTTAATGTTTAGCCACCTTTGCAAAAACGTCTTAATGTTTTTATTTTATTTTCTCTAATCATTACAGCAAGAATTTCAACACATAAATAAACAGGGAGATAGGGGATCTCCTTGTTTTTATCTCTGATGATTCCCTCTCGCATACATTTGTATTCTAGACAGCAAATTTCCTCCCAAATTTCATACTATTTTATACTATTTTAAAAATAATTTTCCACAGAAACAGTGTTGCTTGCTTATGAGAGTACTGAAAGTGTGACTGTTACTTTGTTCACGGGTGTTCTGTGACTGTTACTGTTAGTTACTGTGTTCATGAATACCAGTACTGTGACTATTCTATTTGTTCATCTGAGTACATGACCATGCATCATGAGCTATCAAGCAGGAAATTTGTCAGGTGGTGGTCAACATATTACATTTCACTTAACTATAGATCTACTAAGTGAATATGTCTAGTTCTGATCACTGCCATTCATGTCACTGTCACCAGAGATGACACCAAATATGGAAAAATTAATGTTACCTACACAAGATTAGTTCAAGCATGCATCTAAATGACTAAAACACGCGTAACTAGTGAATGATGAATAACATCGTGAGACATATTTATAGTGTGCAAAAGATTCCTGTGTGATAGTACTCGCACTCCCAGAATCTCACCAAATATTCCTGTTTTACACAGTGTCTCATGGAAATAGTTTTTCCCTTCTGTTCTTTCAACAACAAAGCTCAATGCACAAAAATTGGGACAAAAACAAGAAATAATCCAAATGCCGCCCATCAGGTGGCAGTGTATGACTGGGGCTAACCAGGTGGTCGAATTTCTGGACTATCAGTGGGTCCAATGTATGCCACCATGCTTGTTGGAATATGGCCAGTGGCAGACTTATGAGTCAGTCTCCCTAATTCATTATTTTCATCATCTTCTCCTTCATCAAGCTCAAAATGTCAATCATCTAAAGCTTCCTTTTCATTTTTCCTCCTCTGGGTAATCTGCAAAATTGTCTGCTACAACTACTTAGGGCACCACCATTTTTCACATGCTACATGGCATGCAAGCAGGTAGTCATATCAACCTTTAACCTCATTCCTCTGTCAGTAAGTGTGTATACCTATGTATATGGTACCAATTTTACTATGAAGATCTAGGTAGATGTTAACTAACCCAATAAGTTTCCGTTTCCTGGTGCCACAAGTACAATGTCAACACAGGGAGGAAAGGAAAGTTTTATTCAAGTGGTTCATGGACACTAGTATTGGTTTTCTTTGCAATGGGTTGAAGCCCTAAGGGGTGCTTGTCAAACTGTCAGATGCAAATGCAATGAATGTAATATGGTTACAGAGAAAGAGCGATTATTTTTTACCCACCAACGAACTGATTGTTAAAACATCACATTTATTGATTTAGATTAGGTGGATCAATGACTTTAGCACTATTTTCAATGCTGTATTTTGTTTCCTGAAATTGAAATATCAAATACATTCACACCAGTACACCAAAGACCATGATTTCAGCTATCCACTGGTGTCATGAACAGGTTCACTGAATTACCTTTGAGGCTTTCAACGTCCTTTGCACTGACTAATAGTAATAGTTTTACCAGACCCCCTGAACTCGGAGCATGACACCATCGTCTACTGGCATTTGTGAAAACAAAACAAAAATCATGAAAATGTGCTTCATGCCTGTGCATTACTCAAGTTTATCATCTTTGGTCCAAACAGATCTTTTTACTTAATTAAATTACCATAACCATGTATGTAATAAATGTGTCATGCACAGCAGCACTCAGCTTGGGAATTTATGCGAAACTAATGTAGAATAGCGGAATAGTATCATAAGTATTTGTGGATACATACTTGTGCGAAGCATCAGTGCGGCATAAACATACTTCATCAGAACTAGCAACAAACCACAGCATGAAAGTCCAAATACGTGGTAGCAATACCTGTCCAAAAGAAAAAAAACATCGACTTCGGACTTGGCAATGCCTAATTTCTATAAATATAGGCCTATACAGATACAGATATACGATCATACGATGATGTACTAACTACTATCATGTAGGCCTAGGACTATCTGTTACAGTCACAGTGCACACTTACAATCAAAGCACAGTATCTGTCGTAGTGTTGACAACCTAGATCATTCGAAGTTTCGGCCTCGTCTTCCATTTTTCATCAAAAGGGCAACCTGCTGAAATTAGCCTGAATAAATATATCTGGATCTTTATTTCTTCGTCTGCTTCAAAGGTGAAATAGTTTGTTCCCCCTGAAGCCAATTCCACGAGCTTTGTCTCCCTTCGCTAGCCTACCCCCACCCCAAAATTAAAATCCACAAACCAAAATAGAATAAACAAACAAACAAACAAAATCCCACTGCCACGACTGGTTTACTTGCCTCCTACCTCTGATTAAAAAACTAAGAAATAAATTAAAATGATATATATATATGTACATATATATATATAATGTTTGTGTATGTATGTATGTACGTGTATGCGTGTATATATATATGTGTGTATGTATGTATGTATATGTATGGGTGTATATGCAGATGTGTGTATGCATATGTATATGTATGTCTGTATACATATGTATATGTATATATATGTATGTTTGTTTGTGTACGGATATGTATATGTATTTATGCATTATACAGGTAGAAAAAAACTCTAGGGAGAGCTAGACAACAGGTCTTCAGAGAAGTAACCCCGTTTAGACAATGTTTCGGCCCTGAACTCCTTACACTCTCGGGGGCCGGGCCACTATCCAGGTCATGACTCCTGGATGCCCTTCTGCTGTTGTCTTTTTTTTTTTTTCCCCACGCCGGGGAGCGAACCTGGGCGATTCTGCGCTTCAAAGTTTTACCAATGTGCTAACGGGGCACACATCATCTGTAGGGAATTTAATCTTTATAAAGTTCACTTTTGGTTCCTCCTTGCCCAGATCCAGCTTGAGCTCCTTTCTGCTGCCTCTGCCATCGCTTTAAGGGCTCTAGTCCTCTTCTTCCCAGAAATGGCGAGTTGTTTCATGAGATCATAAGCGGAGGTGCCCACAAACCCTCTTGCCCCGACCTCTATGGCGAAGATTTTGACCCGCAGACCTGCTTTCTTCAGGGTGCTGGCAAGACCGGCGTATTTTTCGGTCTTGTAGATATGTGCTTCTTCCATTCTGCTTTCGTATGGCACAGTGAGTTCTATCAGAATCACTTGTTTCGAGGAGTCAGAGTGGAGAGCGATGTCTGGTCTCATGCCTGTCTTGCTGATGACATCTGGGTAATTTCTCCACTCTGGGAGGTCTGCTGTACACTCCCAGTCGACTGCTCCATCCAGAAGACCCTTTGGCAATGAATGCTTTTTTCTTTCTACATTTTGTTAGATCTGTTGATTATGCATCGTGTACATTTCAAGATGTTTGTAAAAGCTATATATTTGAAAATGAATAAAAACAAGTTTAAAAAAATAGAGAGATAGGCCTACATGCCACCCGACTTCATGACTTAACAGGAATTTTATCTACTGTAACGATTTTTGATATTCTGGATGTGTATATTACGTACACGAAGGGAGTTTACGCACTGGTAGGTTTACACATACTTTGACCATTTCTTCTCCTTCACCAGTACAGTGTTATCTTCCACGAAGAGTTCTGTTTCTTTTGTGTTTAAACCATGTGGTTCATTTTCTAGAGTAAAAGGTCTACTTCGTTTGCTTCTTGGGCATACTATTGCAAGGGAGACAACCCTACAAGCCTCTCTTCGGGTTGTAATAATGTAACTGCATTTTAATTTTTACTGGGAGATCGAACAAACAAACAAACAACCCCACACCTACACCCACCCCCCGAAAAAAAAAGCCCTTTAACAAGAAAACACCTCTTCATCCCTGCCTTTACCCTGTCGGCAGAGCAATCCTGGCAGGACTGAACCCAAGATCATCATCATCATGTGCTCTGCCGCATGGCTCTCCATACGAACCTATCCCTTGTCTCTGCAAGCACATCTCCCATCCTCTCTGTCCTTGGCCACTCTGCAAGTCCGTCCAATGTTTTCTTCCTGGGTCTACCTGGTGCTCTCTTTCCCTCCAGCTTTCCTGTTGTAACAGGTGCTCTAATTTCTCTTGCCTCATAAGATGCCCTATAAATGTTGCTTGTCTTTTCCTAATCTTCTTCATTAATGATGTTCTTCTTGTGTCTGCCTCCTTCAAGACTGTCTCGTTTGTTTTCTTTGCTGTCCATGGAACTCTCGAAATTCTTCTTAGAAACCACATTTCAATTGCCTCAATTTTTTTCTGGTTTTGTGTGTTGACTGTCCACGCTTCACATCCATACAACGGCATCTGTTCTATATAGCACTCAAGAACTTTCTTCCTGATAGTTCTTGAGTGCTGTGTAGAGCCGATGCTGTTGACAGGTATTTGTTGGTAAGAACGCTTTCGCGACTTCTGATGTACATCTGCCATCTGGTGAGATGACCATTCCCAGATATTTAAACGTATCAATCTGTCTCAATGTTGTGCCATTTGCTGTTATTTTGCATTGTTTTTCATGACTTCAGTCTTCTTGCTATTTAGCTTCAGCTCTATATTTTTGCTTTCTATTCCTATACATTCACAACATTTTGCAGGTCTTTTTCATTTCCTGCAATTAGAACAAGTCTGATCACAGTAGATTGATGACGGTCGGGTGTCACCTGCGCAGCATGACATGAGGTTAATACCTATACATTAGAGCGAATACACACGCACACACATACACAACAAGATAAAAAATATATTCACAAAGAGCCATGTCCTGATAAAAGCACATGAAGTGGCATTATATTGAATTCTGTTGAGGAAATCTTTATGGTTTGTCATTGAGACCATGTGGCTTGCGTGTTCCAAGTTTATGAGATGGGATTCTCTGTTTTTCCTGTCTATGGTGATGTTATTGTATAGAAGCTACAGACCTTTTACCTGGATGATGTTGATTGAATGGTGCGATTGGCTGAAATGATTTTAGATAGTTTTCTCTCTTTTATGTCGGATATCAGCCAAGTGTTCTTTAAAACATGTATCAAGGGTACGTCCAGTTTCACCAATGTACAGTTGAAAACATTTCGAGCCGCTGATCACGTAGACAATGTTATAGGTTTGACAGTTAAAATGTTTTGTAATTTTCATATATGATATTTGGGGCCTCTGACTGTGGTGGCTGAGCACACGAAAGGACATGTCCTGCATTTAGGTTTGTTACATGGAGAAGTTCCTGGAGGTTGGCTGGCTGGATTTCTGAGCCTTGAACGTATCAGCGAGTCACGGAAGTTCGTGTCTCTTTTGTAGACAATTAAAGGAAGCTGGTCAAAGATTTCAGCTACAGTAGGACTGGATTGTAGAATATCCCAGTTCACACAGTACATAGAAGGGTGATAGACTAAACTGAGAACTGAGCGATCCTCTGTGGCAGTTTTAGGCTCAGAATGGAGGGCATTTGACCGAAAGGCAGAGGTGACTTTTTTTTTTAGGGCTTCCTTGATGACACTGAGTGAGTAATGTCTACGAAAGAAGAATCTGGTCATTTCATCTGCTTTGCCATGAAAGTCATCATCATCTGAACAGAGGCGTCGTAGTCGCAAGAGCTGAGAGTATGGAATGCTGTTTTTGGTATTGGAAGTGTGGGATGATCGATAGTCCAGATAAGAATGTGAGTCTTTTTGTTTGTAGTGGACTGTAGTAATCAGTTTTTCAGAGTGAAGTGAAACTTCGATGTCTAGAAAGCACACGGATGTGTTTGAAATTTCGTACATGAACTCAATGGACAAATGAACAGTTTGAACGTGGTGAATGAATTCTAAGTTGTTCACTTCTTATCTATCAAACTGTTCTCATCAATGGCACTTACTCTCAACCTGCATACCTGACCTGTGGTGTTCCACAGGATCTGTCCTTGGCCCTGTTCTTTTCACTCTTTACACCTCCCCCCCTGTCCACCATCATCAACTCCCACTCTATAAAACACCACTTCTATGCTGATGACACCCAACTTCAAGACAGTGACTCACCTGACAATATACAGCGCCTCCTGACTCGCACCACTGAGTGTTACTCGGACATCAAAAATTGGATGACATACAACAAACTTCAGCTAAATGATGACAAGACAGAAGCTATCCTCATTGGCACCCGTCAGAAACTTTCTCAACTGCCTCCTCTTTCTCTCCCATTATGTAACACATCAGTCCCAATTTCTGATTCAGCTAAAAACCTTGGTGTCTGCATTGACTCTACCCTCTCCATGAACATCTTTGTTTCTCAAACTGCCAGATCTTGCTACTATCACCTCCATCGTATAAGCCTGATCAGGAAGTATCTCTCTGTCGAAACAACTGCAAAACTCGTTCTCTCCTTCATAATGTCTCGCATTGACTATTGCAATTCACTCCTGTCCGGTCTTCCTGCCTCCACCACTCACATCCTACAGCGCATTCAAAACAATGCTGCACGCCTTGTACTCAAAAAGAAAAAAGCTGACCACATATCTCCTCTCCTGGCACAACTTCACTGGCTCCCTGTATCAAAGCGCATACAGTACAAACTAGACACCATGTGCTACAAAAGCCTCAATAACGCAGCCCCCGATTACCTGTCAAGCCTACTTGAGATCTATGTTCCCTCACGTACCCTCCGCTCTGCCTCCGATCCTCTGACTTTTCGCTTTCCACGCACTAAGCTCAATACCTATGGTCCACGAGCCTTCTCTGTCTCTGGTCCGCTCTCCTGGAACAAACTTCCTCACTCAGTCCGTCAGCAACTTACTTTTGTCTCCTTCAAGTCCGCTCTCAAAACTCACCTTTTCTCCTCTGCATAAAATCCTGACCTCACTCAATCCCCTCTGCAGCCTGTCTCCACTCGGAGGGGAATCACATTGCAATATATAATTGTATATAATATGCTCTCTATAATTTTCCATTGTTTTTATTCTTTCTCCCCATTCATAGCCGTGTGTGTGTGTGAGTGTGTGTGTGTGTGTGTGTGTGTGTGTGTGTGTGTGTGTGTGTGCGTGGTGTGCGTGTGTGTGGCGTGCGTGCGTGCGTGTGTGTGCGTGCGTGCGTGTGTGTGTGTTTCAGCGCTTAGATTTGATTTTATCAAGATTTTGCGCTATATAAATATTGTAATTATTATTTATTATCATTATTATGATTGAGGCATGTCACACCAATGCCATCATCAATGTATCTTTTGTATATTTCAGATTTAGGTTTCTTGTATTATTGTAAGATTTGTTGTTCCAAGAATCCCATGAACAGACAGTGTAATTGTTGCTATGAAAAAAAAAAACTTTACTGAAAGGAAGATTTTCTTTCTTTTCCGGATTTTTTGTTTTGACTGATATTAGGCCTATACGAGAATGACCAACATAACACATGCGTGTGTGTGTGTGTATATATTGTTGTTCGTCCGTCGTGATCGACGATGACCAAGGATCACCACGATTCATGTGTCCGGCTGTGACTGATGAGGCCGATTCGTGCGCGGAAGGCTCGGCCGCAGATGAGACACATGTGTTCTGTTGGATTGTGGACTTGGGAATTGGCTCGTGATTTACGCAGCTCTCGTTTCTTTCGTGCTCCACTGATCCTGCTTTGTTCGTAGGAGGCGGCACCTTCGCCAACGCAGCTTCTCCATGATGAGCGGTCTTGTGTAAGGGCCTCCCATGTCTTGGTGTCGATACCGAAGTTTTTCAGGGACGCTTTAAGCGTGTCCTTGAAACGCAGCTTTGGCCTTCCTCGCGAGCGTATGCCGTGTGCTAGCTCACCATAGAGCAGTCTCTTCGGGAGACGCGTGTCTTGCATACGCACGATGTGTCCGGCCCATCTGAGCTGGGCTCTTCTGAGCAGGGTGTGAATGCTAGTCATTCCGGCCTGATCGAGGACATCTGTGTCAGGTATTCTATCCTTCCAGGTGATCTTCAGGAGCTGTCTGAGGCAGTTGATGTGGAATCGGTTGAGTTTCTTGGCATGGCGCTCGTATACGGTCCATGTCTCACAGGCATACAGAAGGGTTGGCAGAACGGCTGCCTAGTATACCTTCAGCTTGGTGGACAGTTTGATACCTCTCCTGTCCCATACCGATACCCTGAGGCGTCCGAAAGCTGAACTTGCTTTGGCAATGCGTGTGACTACCTCAGTGTCTATGTTCACTGATCTTGAGATCGTGCTTCCGAGGTATGTAAAATTGTCCACAGCTTTTAGGGTTTCTCCCTTGACAGTGATGCTTGGTTCTGAGTACCGCTGTTGTGGTGCAGGCTGAAACATGACTTCGGTCTTCTTTGTACTGATGGTGAGTCCGAAGTTTGTGCAGGATGATGCGAATCGATCCATGCTCTGCTGCATTTTTGCTTCAGGAATCATCATCATCATCATCAGGTGCCCTGCCGCATGGCGTTGGCGATCATGGACTTCAATTTGTCTCTATCTCTCGTTGCCCCTAGCATCTCCCCCACCCTCCTCGTCCCCAGCCACTCTGCAAGTCCGTCCAGCATTTTCTCCCTGGGTCTACCTGGTGCTCTCTTTCCCTCCAGCTTTCCCGTTGTGACCAGGTGCTCCAAATCCCCCTTCCTCCAAATCCCCCTTCCTCATAAAATGGCCTATAAATGTTGCCTGTCTTTTCCTAATCTTCCTTATGAGTGATCTACTTGTGTCTGCCTCCATCAAGACTGTCTCGTTTGTTTTTCTTTGCTGTCCATGGAACTATCAACATTCTTCTTAGAAACCACATCTCGGCTGCCTCAATCTTGTTCTGGCTTTGCTTGTTGACTGTCCACGCCTCACATCCGTACAACAGTATTGGTTCTATATAACATTCAAGAACTCTCTTCCTGATGTTAATTGATAGGCATTTGTTGGTAAGAATGCTTTTCATCTTCTGCCGGCTATTTCTGTTTGTTTCCAGTACATATTCCTGATTATTCGTAGATCTTTTCCATCAGCATTGAGTCTCTCCAGTTGGTTGATCAATTCTTCATGTCGTACCCGATCGAAAGCCTTGGTATAGTCAACAAAGCATAAATACAAATCCTTATTCATCTCAACTGACCTCTCTATGATAGTTCTTAGGATGTATATGACATTAATAGTTCCTTTCCCTTCCACAAATTCACACTGTTCTTCTGCTATTTCTCTTTTGATTCTATTCCTTGTCCTCATCATGATTATTCTTAACAGGATTTTTGTTACATGACTCATCAAACTGATTGTGCGATGGAGTTCGCATTCTATAGCCCCTGTCTTCTTTGGAAGTGCAATGAAAATTGATTTTGACATATCTTTGGGGATTTTTCCAGTGTCGTAAATTTCATTTAGGAGGATTGTTATTTTTTCTATGTCAAATTCCTCCAGGGCTTCAATCATCTCTGTAGTAATGTTGTCTGGTCCTGGGGCTTTTCCTGGTTTCATCTTATGTATATATAATATATATACATACATATATATATATATTATAAAAAAATATAAAAAAAATAAAAAAAAATAAAAACGCGCGCAGAAATCACTCGATTGCGTGAGAAGATGGCTGAGAGCAGAAACTTTTACAGCAGGTATGACAATAAAAAAATTAAAAAAACAAAAACACCCGACCGCAAAAAACAACAACTTATAATGTTAACAAAATTGATTTTTAAGTTGTGACAAAACATGTCAAACAATTACAGGATGGTCGTCTCTATTTCATATCGTTCTCAGCTTCCCCATTTATTTCCCTTTATGGACGTGTGCGAAATGTCATGTGACTTTCCATCCGGGTGACAACTTGTTGGTAAGGAAGGCGACATTCAACTTCGCAGGCACACGATAGCTGTTGCCCTGTGTTTCTCCGTTAATCAGGGTAGTCCCTGGTTCACCGTTCATTTCGGTAAGACTTTTTGTTGAAGATTGTTAGTATTTGGACAGAGTACTCGTAATGATTGAAAATAGATCAAAGCAAAAAGAAAGTAATGGTCTAGAAAAGACAAACAAACGTGGTCGTCTGCCCCGACTGCTGCTTCATCTCTGACTGGTCTGACTCTAATGAGTCTTGAGTCTGAGGCTTGTTCATGATCACTCTTAAGTTTCCGCAAATGTAGTATCTGAGAAAGTTCTATTATAACTTTTTTTTAAGAGAGAAAATTTTAGTTTGAAATGAATAGATTAGTTATAACATAAGTAACTTGCATGACATGCATACAAACTAACAAAGGCACTGTGTTGTGACTGCCATTGCCAAAAACAACAAAAATAGGCCTATACTGGCTATAGTCATAGATTCAGTTCGATTTCACAAGATGTAGGTATGTTACGAAATGATTAAAATATTTCTGTTAAATAGGTAATTATCGTCTTTGAAAAATGCAAAAAAATTAATGCCTGTGACGAAAGTTAGGATTTATTGAATAATGAAAATTTCGACTTTTTCCTCCATTGGATTACATAGCAAAAACTGTGACCACGTGTGTGCTGTTTATTCACAAAAAACACCTATAACTTTGGAACGGCTGGGCCGATTGAGAAAAATATTAAATATATCAGTAGAAACTGGAAAGGTCTTTGTTTGCCCAAGATTTCATAACTCGCTGGACCTCTGCTCTAATGAGTAATTAATTACCTCAGCTGGCTAAAATGAAAATTAACTGAGATTCCTAAAATCCTTAGGCTACAGCTTCCAGAATAATGAAATTTCTGACTTGAAAATTAAGTAAAGCCTCCAGGTAATAAAATTACGACAGTTATTCAGTATCATTAAGCTCTTTCATTATTTAATAATTAGTCATGGTTTTTCATGGCCAACCACCCTTAAAAGTATTCAGCCTGTGTATTTAGGATGTACTTTAGGTTTGCAGATTATATAATGTCATTATGTATGTGTGTGTATACATGATGTTATTTTTTAAAATTCTATTACATGTATGATACATGCATATATTGTAAATGTATTCATTAGGCCTAGACCTAATTAATTAAAACACAAATTTGAAAGCCTGTGCTGGTAGTATGAAGATTGTTGGAATATTTCTCTGATAACTGCTGTCTCCAGTTTCCTGGTGACATAGAAATTAAGTATTTATTAACAGATTATAGATTAATTGCTGTTATATTTCGGAAAAAAAATACAAAAGAATCTCACTGTGAGAGTGCGAATGCCAACACGAGAAGTGTGACGTCAAAATGTGTCTGTGTCGATTCAGCTACTCTCCACTGTTCATTCATGAAGATTGGTAATTTGGTTTGTGATTCGCTCGATAATGAATCAAAAATATTTGTTTGGTTTTATGCTTACATTGAAATGTGATTCGCTCGAAATGAATCAAAAATATTTGTTTGGTTTTATGCTTACATTGAAAATATATGTTTAAGTTCGATTTCGCTGTATGGAAATATGTAGAATCCTTTGTAACAATTCTAGAAATGACAAGAAAAACATAGAATAGGCCTACCTTAGATCTTTTTAGAATGTTCCGGAAATCGTAAACAAATTTAATCTATACAGTGATTGGCTAGAACTACAGGGTATTCTTTCTAGAAAGGGAAGGTTGAAGAATGCGGCTATAATTGGCTGAAAATCTAGGGAAAAGCCATGAATATTCTGGAACTTTTCATGGTGTTATATACTTATAAATAAAGCATGACTGTGGGTCGGTTTAAACAGAGCGATCAAAAAAGATGAAGTGTAAGCCTGCTGTCAGAGATAGAAAAGTCGCTGTAGATTCATGGAGTTGCTGCGTGTAGATTTGAGGGCTGAAGAAGAATAATTCTACAAACAAGGAGTGGTGCATTGGATGTGTAAAGTATTTAGCCTACCCAGTTCCTGTTATGTTTTCTACATTATTCAGATAAAGGATCATTTTCGTTTAACCTGGACTGGTGTATTCTGTCTCTGAGAAGAATGAGCAACTGCTAGATCTTCATGAACCTGCATAAACTGCAAGACACTACCACTACCAGTCACCTACATCCTTACCTGTGACAATTGCTAATTAACACCTTCAATATATTGATTAAAAAAACATTCACAGATTGAAATGGTTTGTCTTCTGGAAATTTCATCTTGAAGTTTTGATTTTAAAATTCTGCTGGTTGTTAGTAATGATAACAATGTAATGTATGTATCATTTCAACAGTTTACCATAACAAACTGCAAATTTGTTGAAATAGTTTTGTTTAATGGATTTTTTTTCACTTATGTAAACTTAGGCTATACTTTTTCATAAGATGTCATACTCATGCACTGATGCAGCATGAATGATTTGTTATATGTATATGTAAGTGTGTGTGTGTGTGTGTGTGTGTGTGTGTGTGTGTGTGGTGTGTGTGTGTGTGTGTGTTGTGTGTGTGTGAGCCAGTCTGATAGAGAATGAGAGAAAGATACTAGCAAACAGAAGAGTATTGATGTGTAAGCAAAGATTTCTAGAAATGGTTGTGTTACTGAAAACTGTGATAGAAGTTGTGAGATAACAGTAATAACTAATATACCAACATAGGTCCTATCAATCAAAAAGTGAAACAAAACAAAAACAAAAAACCCCACCAAGACTGACAATATTATTGGTTATAAATCTTTTCATACATAATGCTGGATGAAATAAATTCCCATCTCACTCGCAGACTTCAGTGTACTACTATGCCTCTCATGTATTGCAGTCTAACACAGTGGGGTCTGTCTTTTGTCTTTTTGGCTGGTGGGCTCTTGTCCTGAAAAAGATAAATTCTTTTCTAAAATACCAATGTCTTCATAAGATCCACTTATGCAAATGTATGTGTGCTGTTCTATCTTTAGTGTTCATGTATTCATGTGAGAGATTCAGTTATGAAGACTTTATGTATTAAAACCACCTCTCCCGATTAAAAAGCCTCAAACCAAATAAATGATGAGAATGATCAATAGCCTACATACACATATAGCCAACCTCTACTGGGGCTCTAGTAATAAATTTTTCTTTTCAAATTCAATCAATATGTGTACAAACGACCAGTAGATAGAAGTGACAGTGCATATTATGACAATTGTTTAAGACCTGCGGCAAGTCAAGTGAGAAAGAGCTGACAGATCCTTTGGTTCAACTGACACTGACTGAATTCCAAAGAGATGGTGTGAGGAATGGAAAGCACAATGCTCAAGCTGACTTCAGATGTCATTTTATCACCTCAGAAGCTTTTGTTTTGAGAATTGCATGCATGATTGCATCTGTTTTATTTACCATTCAGATGAGAAAATCCTTAAACAAGTGTTACATGAATCAACAGAGCAAAAGAAGATGAGCTGACTGTATAGACCTATGTATGTAAATCTTGTACAAAAATTATCAAAATACCCACTTATGATAGTGTCAGTCCATGACCGGATGATCAAACTGTCTGAGTCATCCCACTCATACCCAGGTTGGGGGAGGGTGGCATCAGAGGCACTCATTTTATCTGGATGAATGTAGACCTTACCCATTATGAGACATTTGAATGACAACAGTAATAATAATGATAGACTAGGCCTACTAGTACTACTACTGTTTTTGACAAATATTAGCACCTAATAATCATTCTGTTTTTACAGTTTAGGCCTATACAGTACAAACAGCCCATGTCAAAGCTTCCATGTGCACTTTAGTTAGCAGCAAAACAAACTAAAACTAAAAAAGGTTGGGGGAGGTTTGTTGTGCCTGTACATTAATGTAGTATTTATAGGCCCAAACTCAGTTGAACACAATCCAATTTAATTTTTAAAAGGTATGCCCAATATTTCAACAACAACAAAAAAATCACATTTAAAGCATTGGTCATAATCATTACATCTAAGCCCTATTTTTTGACAAAGTTAAGGTTTTTTTTTAGTGTAATGATATTAATTTTAGAGTTTAACTTGATAGTGCAATGGCTCATCACACCTTTGGGTATTTGCTGTAGGATATACATTATAGATATAGATATAACACACACTTAACACACACACACACCACACACACACACACACACACACACACATATCAAAAGTCCAGAAGTCTGGAAGAAGAAGCTGATAATGAGGGGCAGCAGACCTTTGAAGTTCAGCTGCCCATCGCCACAGTTTGCTGAATCATCTAGACTTGACAACCAGCATCAAATTGAAACTTGTTTTTCAAGCACCTGTTAAAAATCTGTGCACCAAATTTTACACAATAAGTGAAAAATGCATTGTCTTATATGTGGTGAAAAGTGAAGAAGAAATGCCAATAGATTCTGCTGGTATGACCAAAGAAAACAGTTAATTGGCACTGATAAGTCTGGCTGTCATTGTAAACAATGGCTGCCGAAGGCAGTAACAACAGTCACCACACCTACTATATGGCCTAAAACGGTCACCTGGAATTCAGTCTGCACCAAATTTTATACATAAGCAGGAATTGGTGATATAAAAAAATTGAAGATAAAAACTTACCTGTAAGTTTGGGAGATACGGCTGCACCCACCACAATGCACACCACCACTGCCACATCAGCATTTGCGAGGAAACTCATGAAAATGACTAGGTCATCATGGGAAAAGTACGGACTTTGGTAGATAGATCGGTACATTTTTTTTTTAGAATTGATACATGGTTAATGCTACAGTACTGTAGAATGTTATTCAGGAGACATAGACTTGCTTAAAACATTTGATTTTGAAATGTGGGAGATGATCTGTTGCAGATAATGTCAGACACAAAAGAAGAAAAAGATGAAGAAAAGGTATTCGGCAGCTGTGAAGGGCCGGATGCCATGTACGTGAAGCTGATCTCCTCTGATCAACATGAATTCATTGTCAAGCGTGACCATGCGCTGACTTCTGGCACAATTAAGGCTATGCTTAGTGGACCAGGTGTGTAATGGGAACTGCTGATCACAGACATTTTGGTAGTTCTTTGGAGGGAGTTGTGTGAATTGTTATACTTAAACTGTTTGTGTTACAATTATGGATTGTGACATTATTACTACATCAGTACATGTTATACTTTTTTTTCTGTTGTTGCTATGTCTTGTGACATTAAACGTACACATTTTAGCTCACTAGCACACGCCTAAGTTCACTCCATCATTGCAGAGGTACCAGGAGCCCACAGGAGCTATGGTTAATTGATTACTTGGATTGATATTATTTACTCAAAAAGAAAAGTTAAGGCACAGCTTTAGGACACCACATGTGCCTATGTTTTGTGCATTTTTATTCAGTTTTTGTTTTTATCAGTTTTTGTTTTTATCTGTCTGGCGATAAATTCAGCTGGATGGCTAAAGCCAAGGGCACTTCATTAAATTTAAAATTTGTATGACTGCAGTGAAGCTTTTTATGACGTATGTACTTAATTTTTCCATGATTTTTTCCCACGGGTCATAGATGTGTTTAGATGTGCATATTTTATTTGAGCTGGTAATATTACACTGATATGGCTCTGAGCAGTCATCTGGGCTTTAACCCTCTTAGCTTCATTATGACCGCAGCCGATAGTTCCGCCCGCACTGCCTAGCGCTTCGTTACGGCCATACACGACCGTAAAAGTCGGCCACGAGCATGAGCTATTTTGATCACGTACTAATCACATGTTTCTGGCCATGGGAGACTGACAATTGGTCAAACATTCTTGGCATCATCCAATGAGATGATCTTGGGAAAATTAGCACTACACACACATCCATTCACTTATGCTTGGACGCGAAATGTGGTTGGGGTATTTTCATTCATGCCTCGTAGCGTGTGAAAAAATAGCGATGCCCTTTGTAGCAGACGGTTTTCAGAATACAGATGATTCTCCAGATTATTCAGAGGAGGAATTAAATACTACTGTTCGTGAATTAGGAAAACATGAAGATGTAGCTGAGTCAGATATTGAGGTTGGTGAGGGGGAAGATGATGAAAATTGTGAGTCGGGCTACACCTTCCCTCCGTTCCCCTAACTGGGAAAGTTCCGCGGAAGGTCCGGGCAGACTCTGCCACGATGGTTCTCGTGGCGCCTCGATGGCCTGCCCAAACATGGTTTCCAGAACTGCTGCACCTGTTCCATGTGCCTCCAATAAAACACACTGTCACAGGCCGGTCCTTGCTTCAACCAAGGTCACGCATTCTGCACAGCAACCCGGAGGCTCTAAACCTTCCTGCTTGACTGCTATGCAGGCCTCAATGTCTCCATTAGGCTTGTCCCCGGCAGTGATCGGCCCTGTGGTGCAAGCACACAGACCGGACACTCAGGGAACGTATAGTGCCCACTGACACAGTTGGCCTTCTGGGAGCTCCTCAACTTTCCAGTCACCCTGCGCTCGCAGTGGGCCAACAACCACGGCCTTCTTCGTCGGGGAAAAACCTTTTGTCCTCCTCAGTGAAGGGACGCAGGGCAGCCATCTGCAATACCATCAGCCAGTCGGGTAGTCCTTCATTCGCGGACAACCCTGTCCTGCTGGATATTGTCCGTAGGGCTTCCATTCGGGAAGCCTGACTCCCCGCGGCACCCGGCCGAGGGTCTCCTTCTCGTCCTCTCCTCCCTGGGACTTTCGCCTTAACGAGCCCATCAGGGAGTGTTCTCCCAACTTCCTCTCATTTCGGACGGCCTTTTCGGACGGCCTTTCTACTCACTCTAGCATTGGGGAGGCACTGTAGCGAAGTGCACGCTCTTGGCGGACTCCCCGGGGATGTTGCTTTTGAACCGGAGGGCTCAATGTCTCTCCGCCTACTCACGGACTTCTTGGCCAAGAACCAGTCGCCAGGTTCTCCTACTCTATCTCCATTCATCCCCTGATGTCTATCCTTGCTCCGGATGACGAAATCTTCTCGCCAGAAGCAGCACCACCTGTTTCTCTCTTACAACGAAAGTTATAAGAAGGCCATTAGCCACGCATCCCCCTCTCGATGGCTGTGAACAGTCATCAAGGATGCGTATGCCAGGCCGGGCTCAGATTCGGCTGTTTTCTCCCTGAGGCCCCATGAGATTGGAGCATGGGCCTTGTCACTGGCGTTCACTCAGGGCCAGCCCCCTGAGTGTCCTGGATACCACGCATTGGCGTTCTCTGGGCACGTTCATTCCATCCTATCAGCGCGATGTATACCGTCTGCGCGACGATGGATCTAGGGGTATCGCTTCCGCTGTGGTGGCTCAACACCCCATCTCTGCTGCATGCCCTGACTTGTCTCATTCCTCCAGGCGTTAACCAGGTAAGCCCTCCTTCCGGGTAGCGCTATTCTGCATTAGTGAGCCACGGTATAGTATGTGTAATTAAAAGGAAATTTTCCTTCTAAAATTATGTTTAATCTAACATACTTACCGTGGCTCACGCAGAGTCCCTCCCGTCCTCCCCGCCTTCCTGGTTCCTTCTGTTCACAGTCAGGGTCTTGGTTTCCTCGAAAAGAGGAAGAGCACATGCGCATGCGCAAGACATGGATACTCTCAGAGTTATGGTCCCTTCGGACTTTATTGTTTATGAGGCAGGAATGGCAAATCGCTGCCGCTTATTGCATTAGTGAGCCACGGTATAGTATGTGTAATTAAACGTAATTTTAGAAGGAAAATTTCCTTTTAGGAGAGCAGACCGATACAGAAGATAGCGCGCCGCTGGCCGCATTCCAGCGAACATGGCACCCAGCACTGGTTCTGCTGACAGTAAAGAAATTTGATCTCCTGGTCGGACCAAATTGTACACTGCCAGCTGATGCCAAACCTTTCGATTATTTCTTTTTGTTTTTGTACTGATAATTAGTAAACTGTATTATGAACATTGAATGTAGTTTTGTAGTGGAAAGAAAAATAGTAATAAAAACTACCTGAACAAACTGTGTAAATACCTGAGGAGCACTTGGTGACATTTGGTGACCACTGTGAGTACTATCACATGGAAATGCTGTTACTAGTGTTAGACACTTTAGCTAATACTCTAATTCATTACTCATCTGTATGTGTTGTGGTCACGTATAGGTGTGCTTCTCTTGTTTTCATATATATATGTCACTTAATTATTCATGTTTGGTGACATCTTTGGTGACAGTGACACGACAAGCAGTGGTTAGAAAGACATATTCACTTGGATCTGGAAGTAAAGCATGTTTACCGACACCTGACCAATTTCTAGCTTTATATCTGATCACACACGCTCACAGTGTACTCATGAACAGAGTAACCCTATTTTGGGAGAAAAAGCTTCAGAAAATTCGAAATCTAGGGGCAGTTCAGCTCTCTAGAATACAAATACAAGAGGGTTAAACCCCAATAAGAATCAGAATGATTTTCTTCAGTACGCCCTGCATAAACTTGGTGTAAGTGCAGTCTAAGACCTGTTAAGTGTTATAGCCCTGATGTGGCTGTACGCAGTCGGCTGAGCTTTAATAAAAAATAACAATGTATTTTGGTGGTGTTGGTTAGTGGTAATCAGCTGTGCATAGCAAGTGTAAGTAGAATGTAATCAAAGTGTAGCAAGTTGGAGAAGAAGAGTTGAATGGAATGGTGTTTGTATGATTTCTCATCTTCCTCTCTCAGCACAATTTCATTCACTGAAAATAAGCATAGTAGAGAAAGAGCTGGACACAGAGTTCACCTTATCGACAAAACAATCCTCAGACCTGTTGAAGGTTCATTGACATTTCTTTCATTCTGTCTTTATTATGCTGATACAATGGCACCATTGCAGTATGCTTCATCCATAAGTTAACAATAAAATTGTTGGCTTCTTCATATAATATCGATGACATTTTTACATCAGAGCAGCTGCCTTCACTATGCAGGTCACATTTTTATGACCAAACTACCTAAGTTTGCTAAATGTGATAACGAGTTACAGTCTCACCTCAACAGTGAGCACAAAGAAACTAACTCAAAGGCTGGTCACATGACATAGTTATAGTATCAGTACAAGAAAATTAGAACAGAAAACAAAAAAGGATTCTGTCAGTCAGTAACCTGTGTCACATGATATTATCCCCTGTGGGGATACCAGGGGCTTTTTCGGTATGAGTAATATTCCCTTTTTTCTGGGAACTCTGTGCTAGGTTGCTTTTTGTCATCTCTTACTATCATTGTCTGCCTTCCCGGTCCATTCCCTTGTGTAAGTTTTATAAAGCCTTATATACTTTCAAGTTCTATTAGGATTGATAATTCATTAATTGGCTTCATATATTAACTGTATTTTTGGCTCTAAAGAAATGTGATATACAGAAGCAATTTAAGTTAAGATCATTTAGACCAGTTGTTACATACGTTTTAGTGTACAAGTTTATGTTTATAGGCCCCCTACATTTGTCTTTTCTATTTTTTAAAAATTTTCAACCCCTCTGGTGATACATTGGGTGAATGGTCAACACTAGGGGCATATCTTTCTTAGGTTATGTGCGCAAGTGCAGTGATAGTACTAGTCTTCCACATGGTGCAGAACCATCATGCATTCAGTACATGTGTTCCAATGCAACACTCCCTACCATCACAAGTTTGTACATGTACTAATTCACTGGCTAACTGTTGAAATGTTATTGCCTAAACAAGACAAACAGGAGTAAAGTTTTATAACAACAAAAACATTACTACATTATTAATGAGAGATTTTCATCCTCTCAAATCAGGCATGGATTGTATAGTATTGGATTGATGATGGATTATTTTGTTTTATTTTTAACAGGACAATTCAGTGAGAACGAGACAAATGAAATCAACTTTAGGGAGATACCGTAAGTATTATTTTTCAAGAATCACTTGGTTTCTTAGTGTATGTACATGTGCATGTGTGTGTGCAATCAGTTACATACTCGGTATTTTGAATTTTTTACACTATTTTGGAAATAAAATAGTCTTTAAAAAAAGAAGTAATAACACACTGGAGCCAATTGAAAATTTACTGTTCTGCAAGGTGAGTATTTTGGGAAGTTTCCAAAATACATCTCCTGATAATCGTCTCCCAGAATATGGGTAAAATGTGATTTTGCTGGTGACATTTCAGGAAGCAGATGAACTTTGTGCATTGTCTTTTTAAAAAGATGATAAAAAAGTAGGCTACCATATAGCATGAGCAAATGCACTAGTACAACCTGAAAGAGCTGAGCTATTGAGAGATACTTTTTGTTGTTGTTTTGTATGTATCGGTGATGTCGGTAATACTTTTTTATTTGTTTTGTTTCGTATGTATCAGTGACTTTCTGTTATAGCGTTAATGAGTTGGAAATATTGGGAGTTGAAGCGAGATCAGAATCGTTGTTTGTGATGTTTTGTCCCCATCTTACAAAGGGGATTTTGAATGCCTAATGACATGCTTTAACACCAATCAGCTGTCACTTCAGTTTCTAAGAGTCATGCCAGTTGATTGTTCAAAATGTCTTGAAAGAAAAGCTTTGATTTAGTTTGAGGCAGTCGTGAAAAAAGGCTACTAGAAATTGGTAGCCAAGAAGCAAGCAGCATTATGCATAAGAATTCATCAGGAAATGTGCTGGGAATGTTTAGTTATTATATGATTTGCTGTAGATTCAGTGTGTTTATAGCTGTCTGGTTTGCAGGTATTCTTATTTTGTTTTTGAAATGTTAATTATTGTTATATCAGTGCCCTTTCAGCAGAGCATTATGATTCTGCATTTCATATGTAAAGCAGATCTTTGCATGTATGTATATTGTATGTATAGATATGTCTATATGATATTGAACAGGTGCATGCCAAAGACCATCTTGCTGCTGTGTAAGATGTTGTTCCTTTTGTTCAGACCTTATGCTTAGTAAATTTGAGATTTTTGGAAGTAGGGAGCATTGTTGAAGGGAAAAATGTAGACGGCAGCATGTTTGAGGCGGTTTTAGATGAAAAAGGAAGCCTACATCAATTGACATATGGGGGGGATGTGCAATTAATATGATGTCATAAGAATGGTGACGTCTTGCTCTGTTACAGGAATATCTGCAACACCCAAATTTCACATTATTAAAATTTAGAAGGGTATTATTTTGTACAAGAACAGGCCAAGCTAATCATTGCTGATTGCCACTTGTGAGACATAGTAAATATGCTTAGTAAATATGCTTCTTAAACACAAATTTAATTGCAACAACGGGAGAAAAAAAACCCTTTTATTCCTGTAAGTATAATGGTAGAGAAAGAACAGTGATGTGAAGTAGCCTATTTGTTTTGTTGCAGGTCTCATGTTCTGCAAAAAGTCTGCATGTATTTCACGTACAAAGTACGTTACACCAATAGTTCAACAGAAATCCCTGAGTTTCCCATTCCACCGGAAATTGCCCTGGAGCTGCTCATGGCTGCCAATTTCTTGGACTGTTGAACAAAAAGTATCGCAGGAATTTGTTCATTGTCTGTATCATTTTGGGTTTTTTTCCTTTTCTCTTTGCTTTCTTGAATTTTTGTTGTTTTCATGTACATGTAGGATTTTCTTCGTTTTCATATTTACTTTCGTCCTTATATTCTTGCAGTTATTGACTCTCCATGGGTTTCCACCCCCACTGAATCTTAAGTGATTTTTTTTTGTAACTTTCATACCTTCACACTTTGTAATAGATAATGTCAGTCTCAGACTGTACAGTAGATAATGTATCTCCCAATCTCTTGGTTTTTTTGTTGTTGTTGTTGTTATGGGCAATGGTTTTATCATCACATAATAATAATTGTTTAAAAGGTTTACATTTGATTAAAATAAGTGTGTGGGAAAATGTTCTTGGGCTGAAAAGTCTGGTCAGATTGTGTGGAAGAAGAAAAAACTTTGTCTTGTGGGAAAGGATAAAAAAAAGGGAATTTAGGTCTTGCTTTAAGAATGTAATGAGAAAAAAAAAGGGGGGATGGGGAAGGGGTTCTTGAAGAAAAAGAAAAGAGGTTTATTTCAAATAAGTGCCAACAACTGAAGGTATCTTTTCCCTTTGCTCCATCCTTCCCATTACTTTGACCTTCTTCATGGGTTGGAAAAAGTAAAGCCACATGGGAGATATTAGGCACTGTCCTTGTAATGATGGCCCTGAGAGAAGTGCAGTCTCTTCTACCTTGCACCTCTGGCACAAGGCCTATGGGGAAACTTTTACCTTCTTATCTCCATCGTTTTCCTTACCTCCAATCGCTTCTGATTTATCTATACATCTATAATTTGCACCATTTTCCAGTGCTCTGTATCTGAAGATGACAGACTGACCTTGCCAGGTTGTTCCCCGACGTCTGTTTTAAATCTCGTGCACATCTGGCAACATGAACATCTGGCAAACCAAGTATTCTAGATGGTAAAACTGATCACTAATTGTCCAACACCTGTGGTTGGAAATTAGAAAAAGCACAAATATGACCATGATATATTTATGCAGTAACATGTAGCTTGATGTGTCATTTCCCAGTTTGTTTACCTGTGGCCATAGCAGAATCGGATTATGTTTGATTTTACAGTTAACTCATTTGTTAATTGTTAATACTGGTGGCATAACAGTGTGGCTGATGTTACAATGTGTTTTATCTGCCTTACATATATTCTCTTTGGTTTTCATGTTGTGATAAGATAAACATTAATGTGTTTGTATGAAGTATTCCTGCACAGGATATTTTGTGTTTGTACAGTGACTTGCGTATCTTGTGTCTAATGCGCTGTCTGGTCATTTCAGTACAGCTACCTCTGTCAGAAATATATTCAGATTGAAAGAATTATTATGTTGGTTTTGTGGAACCCCCCATCTCTCTTTTTGTTAAAACTTGTAATCACCAACGAAGGGTTGTTTCATCACCTTTGAATCACCCTCTTTGAAACATGATGTCCTTATCCCATTTGTACAGATGACTTTGCCAGTTATGAATGTGTAAAACAGAGCAGATCAGTTTACAGGATGTAGCTATTCTTAGTTTCTAATGATTAGCAAACTAGAGTAACTCAGACAAAAGTGAATGGCCATGCTTGATTTTTAAAATTTTTTTGTATCTTTTTGTTATGAGATGGCAAAAATAAAAAGTGATGAAATGTTTCATAGTTGTCTGCAAGAGTGGTGTGTGTGTAGTTTGTGGGGCTTATTTTTCAGTCATGCATGTGTTACTGTTTTAGTGTATCACTGACTGTTGTAACAGCCCAGACAGTACTGTATTAGTTCAGGCAACTATCTAATGTTCCACAGGACTGACTCTTAATAGTAGAATAATCACATAATTGTTTTGCTTTTTTTTTTTTCCAAATTAAAGAAGACAAAAAACCTTTTTCTGAGGTAAGTCTGTCATTGTATAACTATATCTATGAAAATAACATGAACTGCACTGGCAAGAAATTCCTTGCCCGTTGTAGAAAAAATATCCTGAATCTTTACTAGACTTTAATACAAGCATAGCTAAATAGAAAAGTCATGAAATATAAAGTCTTACTAAAGACATGCAGACTACAGCAATATATGATGGCTGATCAAAATGTCTTGTCACTTATTATGCAAAACAAAAATAGGAAGTCTGACACAAGTCCTCCAAAGTATTAGAGTCTATCCACACAGAGTTCAGCCTCCTCAGCCAAAAGTCACATGTTTTTGAAAGTATAATTTATATGCAAGCAAGCTGTTATTTCACTGCTTTTCCGATGGCCTGGAATTTTTGAAAACTACTTGTCAGCCAGGTTTTGCTTCAGAGGGGGAAACAACCAGAAGTCGCATGGGTTAAGTCAGGACTATCGGGTTGGCAAGGGAGAACTTGAATGGACTGCTCATGAAGATAAGTCACAGTGATGTAGTTTTAAGGGCCCTTGCATTTTCATGTAAAAGGAGCATCTTGCCATCCATGAGCAGTGTCTGAACGTGCGGTTCAGACACTGCACAATTAGGCTAAATGCTTTCTACATAACATCTAGCAGTAAGAGCAAGCTTTTCAGGTGAAATATTGACCACTACAGAGCCTTTGGGTGAAGGAAATGGAAAAAAGTCTATTCCACGAAAATGGAGAAACTATTCGGCTTGGAAACCAGGTCTCGGTATAACTGGTCTTTTCATCATAATGCTCATCCACATTTGGTAGACTGTTCGTTTGGGATGCCATTAGAAGGTAGCCCACATTTTGTCACCTGTTATGTCGTAGAGTCATTCAGGGCCTCTGTATAAAAAAATTCAAGCAACTGCGTACCCCGGTATAACTCTGAACCGTCTCTTTTTTCTGCTCCTCTCTGAAGATGAGGTATCCATGAAAATGTTTTTTTCTGCTCCTCTCTGAAGATGAGGTATCCATCTGGCAGCCACTTTCCTTGTCTCAAGATGGTAAGTACTGCAGGATCTGTTCAACTGTGCCATATGAAACACCATAACTGTCGCATATTACAAACTGTAAATATGTAGATCCACTTCAACTAATCTCTTTACAACCTAAACATTTTGCTTGTTCCAGGCCTCAGTTAGATGCCTACAGTTAGTTCTTGTCTTTCAAGCTGGAGTTTTTTTTCCTCATTTGAAATGATCAATCCAATGGCAAACTGTCCTTTGTAACACACACTTGTCTTCATACACCACTGTCAAACTGATATGAATTTTGATGGAATCCAAGTTTAAGCCAGTTATTCTCACACCCTGTCCACTAGCATCCTGGATTGTCAACCATGCTAGCAAAGCAAAAATTTAACCTTTTGACTCTCACCCTATCCACCAGCTTCCTGCAGGAAGCTGGTGGATAGGATGAGGGAGTCAAAGGGTCAAGTTTTTGCAACTGGTGGATAGGGTGCGGGAGTAAAAGGGTTGAGCCTCGTGAAGATGTAGCATTTGAGCCGCTCTATGCTAGGATCCATTTGTTTGGAGGCACAGTTACCAGGTACAGTACAAGTTACAAGTCAGCGTCGTATGATTAAACATATGCCATCATTTAGTGCGTATTAATTGTGCAAAGGCTATATTTCATACTAACACAAGATAAAAGTATTTATTATAAACAGTTAAGAAATGGCAGCCTATCTGAAAAGTCTTTTGAATCAGTCCTCGTTATCATGCCTGCACATTCTGGGCTGAAAAATAACAATGTACAAGTATACATCTGAGACAACGGTGCTCAAATGCAGAAAAATATTTAGGTAAGTTTTGTCATTGTGACAACCTCTCTTCTTCCCAAATAACAACAACAAAAAATTAAAAAAAGGAAAAAGCACCTAAAAACATTAGATGGTTAAACCATACTACTCATCTCTATTTTTATGCTTACCGGTAGTTAAAACATTTTCTGTAATACTTATTTTGAAAACTTTCAATCACGATGAATTTTTAGGGATTGGTTAGTTAGCCCATCTTTGGTACCACCCCTGTGTCACTTTTCCCACAATGCTTATTTGGGCTGTCCAAAATCAATGCCTCCAAACCTAACAAAACTTGAGAGCAGGGCATGAAAGACCACACTTTTTCACAATCCTATGACAATGGGGATGATGGTAATGAAACTATGCAGTTCACCCAGGCCTTAGAGATGCAGAAAATTTTAGCAACACCCTCAGTCGTCGGCCTCTTTACATCTCAGGAGATCACAGTCTGCACTGGGAGGCGTTGTGGTCATGACGTGCACTTTCTGCTGTGGCTGTGCAGGCCGATTCTTGAGTGGCAATCTCTGTCACATCTGCCACAGACAAACTTGAGTCGCTATTGTCTGGTTTCTGGAATGTTGCTTGCGAGGAGCCCTTTTCTGCGCTTTCTGCTCTCCTCCTCTCCAAATTCACAACGCCTTGCTGAACGGCTGTCCGCCACGCTGCCCTGTCTTCCGCCAGAGTCTCCCAAGAGCCTGGGTCAATCCCCGAGCTTCTAAGGTCCCTTTCGCATGCGTCTACAAAGCGTAGCTGTGGGCGTCCTGGAGTTCGCTTCCTGTTTGCCAGTTCGCCGTAGAGAACGTCTTTTGGTATGCGTCCATCCTCCATTCGACGCACATGGCTGAGCCAGTGTAGTCGGCGTTGGCTTAGAAGGGCAAAGATGGTCTGTCGGCCCGCACGACGGAGGACCTCTGTGTTGGTCACCTTGTCTTGCCACTGGATGCCGAGGATGCGTCGCAAGCAGTGGAGATGGAAAATGTTGAGCCTCTTTTCTTGGCTGGCGTATGTGGTCCAGGCTTCATTTGAGTAGAGAAGTGTGCTCAGCACACATGCTCTGTACACCTGCATTTTGGTGTTTGCAGTCAGACTGCTGTTGGACCAGACCCGCTTGTTCAGTTTAGCCATAACAGATGAGGCCTTTGCAATTCTGGCGCCGATTTCAGCGTCCAGAGAGAGGTTGTCACTTATGGTGGACCCCAAGTACTGAACTTGGTGGACAGTATTGAGGTCGTAGTCTCCAATGTGTAAAGATGGTGGTTCTTCACAGCCTTGGCCTAAGATCTCAGTTTTCTTCAAGCTGATTGTGAGACCAAACTCTCTGCAAGCGTGGGCGAAGCGATGAACGAGCCTCTGGAGATCTTGTTCACTGTGGGAAGCCAGCGCAGCATCATCTGCGAAGAGAGCTTCTCTGATGGTCTTCTTTTCCACCTTAGTTTTGGAACGAAGCCTGGCAATGTTGAAGAGCTTTCCATCGGTCCTTGTATGAAGATATACCCCTTCTTCAGATCTGCAGAAGGCATAGGTCAGCAACATCGAGAAGAAGATCCCGAACAGAGTTGGGGCCAAAACACACCCCTGTTTGACTCCGCTGCTGATTCTAAAAGCTCTGATGTGGCACCATTATAGCACACAGTGCTATGCATATCCTCGTGAAAAGACTCGATGACAGCTGATAATCTTGGGGGACAGCCGATTTTCTTCAGAAGCTTCAAAAGACCACTCCGACTGACCAGGTTGAACGCTTTCGTGAGATCAATGAAGGCAAGGCAAAGGGGCATGTGCTGCTCGCGGCACTTTTCCTGTAGTTGCCGGACAGAGAAGATCATGTCGATGGTCGATCTTCCGGCCCTAAAGCCGCACTGGGACTCAGGGTATATGCGAGCTGCCAGCCTCTGAAGACGGGTGAAGACGACTCTGGCGAATGCTTTCCCAACAATGCTGAGGAGAGAGATTCCGCGATAATTATTACAGACGCTGCGGTCGCCCTTGTTCTTATATAGAGTCACTATCCTGGCGTCTCTCATGTCTCTCGGAATGAAGCCTTCTTTCCAGCATAAGCACAAAAGTTCATGCAACTCGAGAAGAGCAGGCTTCCCGCACTTGATGACCAATGGAGGTATTCCATCTTCACCAGGGGCTTTTCCCGTCGCCAAACCGTCATCGCCTTGCTTAGTTCTTCAAGGCTTGGCTCAGCATCCAACTCCTCCATGGCAGGCAAGTCCTCAATGGCATTCATGGCAGCATTGGTGACAGAGTTCTGGATCTCTGAGCCACTCTTGAGCGCTTCATTCAGGGTTTCTACAAACTCCCCAGCCTTGGTCGGATCGGACGTGCGACAGGCATTAATCCTTGGGTGACCTTTCTTCTTTGAGTGGTGCAGTCTTCTGGGTAGAAGCTTGATCTTGCTGCGTACCAGGGTGTGGTCTGTGTCGCAATCAGCGCTGTCGAAACTCCTCGTGTTGAGGACGTTGTTAAGGTCCGACCTTGTTAAGACGAGGTCGAGCTGATGCCAGTGGTGGGATCTGGGGTGGCGCCATGACACCTTGTGCTTCTCCTTATTGTTGAAGAAGGTGTTGGTGATGGCCAGCTTGTGGTAAGAGCAAAGTTCCAGGAGTCTTTGACCGTTCTCATTTTGCTTCCCAACACCATGATGTCCAATGCTGGTTGGCCAGGCCTCAAAATCAGCACTTACGCGTGCATTCAGGTCTCCCAATATGAAGAGACCTTCCTTGCTGGGAACTCCACTGACAACAGCATCCAGGGCCTCATAGAACTGGTCCTTAACGTCGGGTGAGGAGCTTAATGTTGGGGCATAGGCACAGATGAAGTTGACTGTGCCTGAACTGGTCGTCATTTTCAGAGTGAGCAGTCTCTCCGTACGTCCCGTGGGGATCTCTACGGTTGTTAGGAGGGAGTTCTTTACAGCGAAGCCCACACCATGAATACATGGCTCCTCTGGGTTCTTCCCCTGCCAGTAGAATGTGTAGTTCTTCTCACACAGTGATCCGTCCCCAGGTAGCCTTGTCTCCTGTAATGCAGCGAAGTCGATGTTGAGTCGCTGAAGCTCCCTGTCTATTACGGTCGTCTTCCGTGTGTCGTCTAGCAGCTGTAGGTCGCTGTCAAATCCAGGACACATTGTCCTTACATTCCAGCTTGATATCAGAAGAGCTGGCATCTTCTTTTTCTTCTTTGTGTTGCCTGGTGCCTGGTATTTACAACCTGCCTGTCAAGTTTCCTCTAAGCTCCAAGCACCCATTGGAGCAAACAAGTTGTGGCGGGGTAACACCTTACTGACTGGGGGCTGCCCAGCTTGAGTAATGCATCCATAAAGTGGATGACACTAGACTGTGTAGCTCAACTCTGGATAGAAGCTAATCAGGTGTGTGTGTGTGTGTTGTTGTTGGATTTTTTTGTAACTGTTGGGGTCCAATCTCATGATCTCCTGGTCAGTAGTGCCCCCCCCCCCCACTCCTTCCACCACAAAACAACAAAAACCAACAAATTCAGGCCATGATAGTGGTTTTCCTCTTGGCAATTTTAACACATTTTGTGCATTATGATCTTTACTATCAATACAAGTAAGTTGTAAGCAATGACACTTGACAGTCCCAGCATCATCAAGCATACTGAACGTGAACTCAGGTCAGTTTCTCAATAGCCTGCATGTAAATCTTTAGAAATGTTCTCCAATGTTCTCCATTACCTGCACGTAGGTCTAATACTTAGAGAATATGTTTACCCTAGCAGCCTAAGCATTTAGTACAATGTTCAATTGGACCTTGCACACCAAAGACTAGACGCACTGCACTGTTCAAGGAATGTATTACCCATCATAATGGTTTATCTACTTTCTTTATGCCTTTTATGATGGAATCCACCAACAAAGAAATTCAAGGGAGATGGATATGTGTTCATTATAGCAGTAGTTGGCAGTAGCTACAACTAGTAAGAAAAAACAGTGACCTTACATGGTAGGCTACTGAGTTGTTGTCATGCTGGTGGAGTTCAGATGCTTTTCACATTACCTATTTAATATGGCTTATGATCTCATGAAACAACTCGCCATTTCTGGAAGAAGAGGACTAGAGCCCTTAAAGCGATGGCAGAGGCAGCAGAAAGGAGCTCAAGCTGGATCTGGGCAAGGAGGAACCAAAAAAGTGAACTTCATAAGGATTAAATTCCCTACAGATGATGTGTGCCCTGTTAGCACATTGGTAAAACCGCGTACCGCAGTTCTGAAGCGCAGAATCGCCCAGGTTCGATCCCCGGCGTGGGAAAAAAAAATAAAAATAAAAAAAATAAAATAGACAACAGCAGAAGGGCATCCAGGAGTCATGACCTGGATGTGGCCCGGCCCCCCGAGAGTGTAAGGAATTCAGGGCCGAAACACTTGTCTAAAGGGGGTTATTTCTCTGAAGACCTTCTGTTGTCTAGCTCTCCCTAGAGTTTCTTTCTACCTGGCATCATGATGTAGGCCTATATCAGTAAATATTTTGGTTCAGTCACTAAAGTATCCAAAAAGAAACTCATGCATGCACACACACACACACACACACACACACACACATGCACGCGCACACACATGTTGCTGCTGGTGTGTTACATCACATGAGTGGCAGAACTGCTGACAAATTTCAGTGACACTTGTAGAAATCCAACCCAGTATGCTGAACACTGTGCTATACACACTGTGTATGATACTGAACGGTTGCACTGGTCTAAGGCGCTTGTTCGTTATAGAGCAAGACTATATATAGCAAGATTGGCCTTTGCACAGAGGAGTCCATTATGCACAACAGTGGATTTTGTTCTTTGTAGACAGTATTTTACAGGAGAAAAAGAGATGGAAGTAGGCAGGAAAAACATGAGTATGTTATTGCCAGAAATTTTTTGTAGGAGGTTTGTTATATGCAGACTCCAATGTTTTACTCTAGCAGGTGACTTGAGTGGTATTGTTGACAAAGGTAGGCCTAATTGTTTTTGTTTTCATGAATTTTCAAGTGCTCTCTGCAATAAAATTTTGGGAAAACAGAAGGTTAGGCTCATAATATGAAAAAATCATGATGATCCAGCTATTCTGGCTTCCTAGCTGCATAGGCAGGTTTTCCCATGCCGTATCAAAAATGTTAAAATCCATCTTCAAACAATTTTGGTACATTCAAGAAAACACTTCATGGGTATACCTCAGTCAATATTTTGGAGTTTGCAACTAAAGAAAATTTGTCTTCCACTGATGGCTGACATATTCTGTTTATAGACGGAAACAAGACACACTCAGTCAATAAAAACTTTACAAAAACTTATCTATGAAAGGAAGATCATATAAGAGTTTGAATTTACTGAGACTATGTATTTTAAATTCATAGTTTATAGCTCACACTATATTTTATCCAAGGATTCATAACACTTGGACAAGTTCATGTGCACTCCACCAAATCTGCCATCTGTTACCTAGGAGATCCCTTGTGCCTGCAAACCTGATATCACCAGAATAATTGGAGCACAATGATGGGCAGCAAACAGTCCATTTTGTATGTTGTGGTCTGGGATTTTTTTGTGTCCACAGCTCTATTTCTAAATCTGCATAAAAATTCAGTGATTCCATTGGGAGTACTGAATTGACTGAACACACACAAGCGGATCCCTGTGTATTTTCTTAAAAATCTCAATCATCTGTCATTCTGTTTCATATTCATCTATTGATCTAGGTTTATGTTGATACTATGTATTCAGTCATTTCAGGCCATTACTGATTTTTTACCAAATTTGAAATCCAAGACATTTAAGTTACCGGTAAATGGATAACTTCCTTTCCTTTGGTGCCCACGATCTTGAGGATGATCATTCCGGCACATAAAGGGGAGGGGGGGGGGGGGGTGTTGTAGACACAGTCCATTCGTAAGCTCCAATCATTTCACTATTCTCGCTTGGATAAGCTCGGATTTAAAGTGAAGCAGCAGGTCTCATAACTTATCTTACTTAATGTTCGAAAAACTTTACTTCCATAACATGATGATAACCCAAACGGACTGGTTTGCTCTGTTGACAATACGGTATTGAATACCGAATACGAGTTAATCCCAACCTCAGACCTGCAACATTGAACATGAAAACTGGTCTGTTCGCTTCCCACCTTCATGTTCCACTCATTCTTGTGGAGGCAGTATTTTATAGGTCACTGTTATGTTTGCGCATTACTCAATTGAAGGGTGTCCAATCTCTTGCGCACGTTCGGACATTCCCAGGCCGACGTGTGCTCTCTGCCGCTTGTGTTGATTGTTTATCTGATTCAGGAAGTGAAGTCATACATAGTTCAAGGGAAGTAAATCTATCAGAACTCGTGCCCCTGAGCCTACCTGTTTTTGGGCTCGGCACGCCAGAAGTGACCATAACATTTTTAAGGCTTGTTTGAAAATGTTATTTACTGGTCCTCGTATAAGCACTACGTGTGGAAGGACTTTAAATTTCTATCAAAGGCAGAACTAGAGCTGTCGCTTCGTTTAAGTCGTTTGTTAGGAAAGAACAAGAAGTGACCTCGTTGAACTTGTAGTACTAGTAGATCTACTATAGATAGTATCTACAGCCTACTACCTAGTCCGTAGGAACACATTTTGAAAACGTGTAGGCTCTTCGCGCTTTAGGACCCCTGACCCAACTCTTGTTGGTAGGCCCAACCTTTTGGCAGTTTTTGTATAGAGTGTACTTTTGGATTTGATTTAACTACATACTAGATGAGATATAATCATATATCATTATCAGGCATACTATGCATCAGTCAACTATACTGTATACATTACGCACTATTCAATAATTCATCATTGATCAAAGCTAAAGTTTAACTTTTATCTTTGAATGTGAAGCAAGAAGACTTTGAAATGACCATGACTGGCAAGTGCAGTACAGCAAATATCAACTTGATACGTAGGCCTGATATATTACTCTTCATAATCACACAAAGTTTTAAAAAAAAATTCAAGCCTGTAAATTAAGTTAGTGGAAGTAACTTTAACAGGCCTACCTGCTACATATTATACAACGATAAAACGGTAGCAAGAAACGCTGGGGAGAGGTGGACCGCAGAGGGCCTAGAGAAGAGACCCATGTCAAGCAAGTGTTAGGCCCTCAGCTCCTGATAAACTATGGAGTTGAAAGCCGAAGCAAATTTTATATGGTAATATAACATTAATAAAGTTAGGTCTAATTAGTGGGTTATTGTACAGGTAACTCGGTATAGTCTTTCTAAAATAGGCCTACAACTTTTCATTTGGAAAACAACAGGTGATGATGCAGTTCAGGTGATGCGTCTCCTTGATGCTAATTAGTGGCTGGAGGAGCAACTTGGCAAGATGCATACTGTCAAAAGGTTCATCAACATTGTGTCTCAAGTACCTAAATATGCAGAACTCGGCAAAACTGTGTTCTCGGGAAACTTGAAAACTCCAACAACACTATGCTCACACATACTGATTAGGGATTACTCCACACAGGATGTATCTGATAGTGAAACAGCAAACACGAATGAGTGGAGGAGCTACCTGACTGCTACCGACACAGAGACAGAGAGGATTCTTGCCAAAGACATGTTGGTGTTTCCAAATTTTTTGAGTGAAACAGAGGAGCAGAGTTTGCTGTCTGAAGTGGAGCCATACATGAAAAGACTGAGATATGAGTTTGATCACTGGGACAATGTGAGTTTGTTGCAGTCTCTTATTCATGTCATGAATGATGATGGAGTTATAATCTGTTTTTAAATTCGACAAACACAACAGATAAGATGAAAGAAAAGCTGAGAAATGTTTCTAGGCATTGTTAGCTTACTTTTACTACCATAACATTTGTTGTTGTTGTAAAGTTCTTTACTGTTATATCTTTTTACAACTTTTTTTTTTAATTGTTGTTATAAGTATTATTATTATCATTATTATTATGATTATTATTATTATTATTTATTATTGTCAATCATCCCTTCCATCACAAGTCTGGACTGACCTCAGTCAAACCTGCAAGTGCATGAACCCCCTCCATGCGTTGTTTGCAGAACATTTATGTCTATCTATCTATCTACCTGTCTATCTATCTATCTATCTATCTATCTATCTATCTATCTATCTATCTATCTATCTATCTATTTACCTGTCTGTCTATCTATCTATATCTATCTATCTATCTATCTATCTATCTTCTGTCTATCTACCTATCTATTACTATCTATCTATCTATCTATCTATCTATCTGATACATGTACATGTTAAAGATCTTGTAATCCATGTCTGTGTTCACTATTGCATGAAAGAACAATTACACCCACTACAGTATGAAAGGCAGTGCAGCCTCTTAACACCTGCACAGTATGGTCCTGCCAACATGAATGTATACATATTCCTGAGAAAGAGAAGAAAGAAACCACCTAACAACATTGCTTAGAAAGCAGAAAAAAATTTGTTGTTGTTGTAATCATATATATATATTGGGACACCACCTTCTACATCCCCAATTGATAATAATTACTAAACTGGCAGCCACCACCACCCCCAACCCACCCCACTTTGCTTACAGTTCAAGTAGTCATCCTTGCTTGACTTTATCCAGGAACTGCCTGTTTGAACTTAAAGAATTTCCTGTTTCTCAGAGAATTTCTGCAAAATCACTATATTGCATGAAGTGTCTCAGTGGTGCTGCACCTACTTGTCTTTGTGATCACCTCCGAATGTACACCCTACCCTGTCTCTCCGTTCTGCTTCCGATACTATTTTAGTATTTGTTTATGAATTCTTTGATACATATGTTCCACAGTCGGTTGCCACTCGCTTTCTCTGTCTGGTCCAGACAACTGAAATGAGCTTCCCCAGTCCTACTTGAAGACATGCGTTTTTGTTCAGCAGTGATTTTTCCCCCTTTGTCCCATTCCCCTCCTGTCCTACCCTCCCAGTGTGTGTGTGCTTTCTACCCTTGAGTTTTTGTCATAGTGAGTGAATGCTTTAATGAATGATGAAAATGTGTACATGGATTTGATTTGTATAGGAAGATATCATTATTATTATCATTATTATTATTCTTCCAAGTCCAGTCATTGCATCCGTGAATACATTAAGAGTAAGGCTCTTGGCTTATTTCCATTATTTTCTTTCAGGCCATTCATGGGTACAGGGAGACAGAGAAGCTGAAGTGGAACAAGGACAATGAGAAAATACTGCAGCGTGTTCGAGAGTTGGCCTTTCCACCTGGTGTGCCCCAGATTGCTTATGTTCATGTTCTGGACATCTCCAAGGAGGGCTACATCAAACCTCATGTGGATGCTGTCAGGGTAAAGATTGGTCAAGTTTGTCCACATTTAAAGATATTACTCTGCATTGTCTCCTGAGTTTTCAGTTTGCTGAAAAAGACATCGCAATATGAAATGAACAATTGAACAATTAACCCATTGCTTAGCATGTGTTATCTTTAACATGGAGGTCATGGATTCAGTCCCTATCATGGACCAGTTTGTCATATTGTCTCATTATCTCCGTTGGTTAGCATATTGGCTCGTTATTTCTGTTGGTTAGGACACAATGCTGATAATGCAGGGGCTATGGGGTTCAGTCCTCAGGGGGAGCCATGGTTTGGTTTTTTTTTCTTTTAACCCATTAGCTAAACTGTTCAGACCACCTGACATTGCTGCCTAAATTGATTAGAGTGCCCTGCTGTTATTGCAAGGGTTGTGGGTTTGACTTTTCTGTGGGCCACAATTTATTCCAAGCTGTTTGGTTCTGTTGACAAAGTCATAGATTCTAGATCTGATGTCTCTAGTTCAGTCCCTGTCTGCAGCATAAGAATTGGCCTGTTTGCAGACCATCTTAATGCTGCATTTTTCAGAATTGGCCTGTTTGCTGACCATCTTAATGCTGCAGTTGTTCAGAATTGGCCTATTTGCAGACCATCTAATACTGCAGTTGTTCAGAATTGGCCTGTTTGCTGACCATCTTAATCAGTTAATGCTGCAGTTGTTCAGAATTGGCCTGTTTGCTGACCATCATAACACTGCAGTTGTTCAGAAATTGCCTGTTTGCTGACCTTCTTAATGCTGCAGTTATTCTGGTGGTATCAGCTTCATGTTTCTCATTCTTTCTCCCCCCCCCCCCTCCCCATTTTAAGACCCTGCTATCAAATTGGGTTTTAAACCTACCTGACTAACAGATGAATAAACAAACATCATGCTAAGCAGTGTTTCTTAGGATTTTTGTGTGTATTTGTTGTTGTTGTTCTTATTTTGTTAGTTGTTTTCACAGGCTTTTTGTTTTTTGTTTCTGTGTTTCATTAACCTTACTATTATTGTCTGATGTCCATTGAAGATTGTAGACAAAACAAAATCCGTGTTGATCAAATATAAACTACAGTCTCTTACACACACGGACACACACACACAAACACACATGCACGCACACAGACGCACGCACACACACACAGAGACACACACACACACAGACACACACACACACACACAGAGACACACACACACACACACACACACGACACACACACACACACACACATGCGCACACACACACACACACGCAATGCCAACGTGTATACCTACATTTATATTCTGTTCAGTGAATCATACTATACTGTTGTTGATGCAGTATAAGATCATGATTGTGTTTCAGTTTTGTGGCAACACTATAGCTGGCCTGTGCCTGCTGTCTTCCTGTGTCATGAGACTTGCCCTGGAGAAAAATTCTAGTCATTATGGTGATGTACATCTCAAGCAAAGATCGCTCTATATCATGAGGTAGGTACTGTGTGTGTGTGTTTGTCACTGTGTGTGTGTGTGTTTGTCACTGTGTGTGGTTGTGTTGTGTGTGTTGTGTGTGTGTGTGTGTGTGTGTGTGTGTTTCGATTTAACATCTTTTCATTATGAGTGATATTAGACATACTGTATGAGTGTATGTGTGCATGTGTGTGTGTGCATGTATGTGTGTGTGTGTGTTTGTGTGTGTGCGTGTGTGTGTGTGTGTGTGGTGTGTGTGTGTGTGTTGTGTGCGTGTGCGTGTGTGTATGTGTTGTGTGGTGTGGTGTGTGTGTGTGTGTGTGTGTGTGTGTGTGGTGTGTGTGTGTGCGAGCATGTGTGTGTATGGATATATTGGTGTTATTTTTGTGACATTCACCATTATCCATGTTTCTTGTCAAGTTTGGTCACTTGCGACTCTTCTTAACGCAACAATCACTGCGAGAAATAGAAAATATGCATTTTTTGTAATTGTTTTCATGTAAAATACCAGATTGTTAGGGTGGTTTCACCATCTTCAAAGTTTGTTTTTATTTAATTTAGTTTTTTGTTTTGTCTTAGTTTGTTTCCTTTACCGTACTTACTTTTTTCAGTGAGTTTTCTGTAAGTCCATATAATGTATAATGTATATGTATATTATATATATATATATATGTATATATATATATATATATCTGTGTATATATATATTTACATATTTATATATGTATATGTATATATATATATATATATATATATATATATATATATATATATATATATATATATATATATATATGTGTGTGTGTGTGTGTGTGTGTGTGTGTGATTGGTGTGTGTGTGTGTGGTATGTGTGTGTGTGTGTTATAGATAGATAGATAGGTAGGTAGGTAAGTTGGTAGGTAGATAGGTAGGTTGGTAGGTTGGTAGACAGACAGTCAGACAAACAGACAGACAGACAGACAGACAGATAGATAGATATATGTGATTCATAAGAGTAATATACTATACATGCATATTCATTTCACTATTTGCATTAGATTATTTAAGGGTTTTGCTTGAATCAAGTGAAATTACAGACCAGGAAACCATCTGTGGAAAATGAACAAGGACATGAATGTGGGTTTGATACGAGTTCTGAAATGAAATTAGGGAACTTTGTCCTGCATCTTCAAATGGCTGTACATTTTGGCTTGAGTCTTTGGCATTTAATCGACCTACACAATCAAACGTTTGTCATTCTTTTGATCAGATTGTGTACTTTTGACTGGATAAACATGCAGTGTAACACATGCAGTGTCTTACATGTCGCACATAACTGGAAAAGCATTTGTCTTGGCTTTCCAGTGTTCTGTTACTAACCTCAAAATAGCCTTATTGCCAAATGGAATTTGGGTTGATGAGGAAAATTTATTTTCAGATGTTTGACATCTTTCCTTTACACCTCTGCCTAGGGGGACATGTCGTTTCAAAAGGCCCCAACTTCCGTATTCTTTGCCCTATGACACTCAATTAAATCACTTTCGGAGGAACGGATTGTAGATTTCAGAATTGCGTATTTCTCAGAACGCCCAAATATCAAATTTACACCAATTTTGTGCTAATAGATCATATGTGTATTACAGACATTCAGATCTGTACATGTTTGAATGTTTGTTTATCTTTTTGCTTCTTTTTTCCCCCCAATATGTATTGACTACTATTTCAACATATTTCTTTATCAGACACAGAGCCCGTTATGAATATACCCATGAGGTGCTGGCTGCAGACCTATCCACTTTCAAGGGTGTGGCGATTCCTAGAGACCGGCGAGTCTCCGTCATCTGCAGAAACGAGCCAGACAAAGAAGACTGAGCTGTTTGTTTAATATTTTTATCTGGATAGTTCCTTGGTCTTGGATTTTTGTTGTATAAGATGATGCAGCCAAACAAGTATATAGGCGTGAGAGAGCTTATTGAAAGGTTTCATTACATTGTCAAGAAACAGTGGAGAAATGAACTGAAAATTTGATGAGTTGTTTGATTTGTTTGTTTCAAATATGTGAACACTATAGATTGCAATAAAACTTTTAGCTTCCTGTTGGAGCATGTAAACTATGTGTGTCTGTGTGTGTGCTTGCTTGCCAGGTATCAGATTGGGTTTAATACATATGGAATTGTCAGAGCGCAATTGATATCCCTTTTGAATAAACTAAATTCTGAGTTCGAATGTGATAACTGTGGAAAATAAACTTACTTTTTGTTTGCAGATTTCTCTTTTACTTTCTGTTTGCAGATTTCTCTTTTCAGGTTTTTCTTTTTCTTTCTTTCAATATGCAAATTAATATCATTGAACCTGGCTTCTCCTGTCAGTTGTTTTCCATGTCTTTCCTTCACAATGCTTCATGAAAACTTCTTGTATAATGGAAGACACTGTCTTTTCTTCAGTGTTAAATGCTGCAGTCAAATTGTAGATTATCCATGCCAATAAAAGTTTATGACTTTGAAGCTTCTGGTCACAAGGTCTGGGTTCCAAACTGTTAGGGTGCTGCCTCTTGTGTACATGATGCCATGTTTAAAACTTGAGGAGATCTGCCTTACAAGCCAAAGTCATCACCACAGAGGATGAAGCAAAGAGGTTGATAGGCACATCAGCCTATTACTCATGAAACAGCTTTGAATGGAGTAAATGTGGAATTCTCTGAGTGTGATGAAGCCCTCTTGAGGTAACTCCAAACTCTCAAAGACAGGTAAAATATTAAAAATTGTTTGAAGTAAATGTGTTAACCCTTGATCAGAAATTGATGACCATCATGAAAATTCTTGTTATGGATACTCTACTTCAATTATGTTTTACCAGCATCACAATCATCAATACGAACATTAATAAACACAACAAATTTGAACAAACTATGAAGCTCTGATAACAAACATAAATATTGATATTTTTTAAAGAAAGTTAGATATGATCCTGAGTCACCGAAGATGTGTATATCTGAAATACTTCATTTCCTATGTTTGTTATCCTTGTATTTTTCATTTTCATAATTCAAATGAATGAGATGATTGTCATACATACCCTAGGTAATATTGTACCCTGAGTTTTTTATTTTATTTTTTAGTTGAATGTTGTGGGGACACTACGATTTCTTACCTTACAGGAAAAAATATTGAAGACAACAAATATACACATGGATTTATGTACGAAATAGGATCAGACAGAATGCATTAGTTTGAACATGTATGTACTTCAATGTGGTGATTAAGAAATGCCATGTGCTTTGTCAATTTATTGAAAGATGTTGAATTACAGAAATTTATGGAATAAATTGAATAAATATGTAAATTTAAAATGTATATTTTCTTACATATTGACACCACTCTTTGTGTGTTCAGTTGTCGATGTATATACTTCAGAGTTCTGATGGAAGCACATTCATGTGCAAAAGTTAAGATAATTAGGCACTAAAGAAGAAACAATGACAACGAATTCAAATTAGCCAGGGGAAAAAATCTGTATGAATACTGCAGTTGTAACTGAATAGCGGTTAGCTCCCTTGGATTAAATTGTACATATTTGTTGAATCGTGTCCATTTTCTGTCGACATCGGGATGTAGATAGAATGAGATGTAATGAAGGCCTGTTAAACTTGAATGGAGAGACTGCAACACACACAACACACGTTTTTGCACACACACCAAAGGAATTGCATACACATATGCATTACACAGACACACACACACACACACACACACACACACACAACACACACATGTAGATACATATGAGCATATACACTCATAACCCATCTACCATACATACACACTAACATAGACACGCACATGCATACACATACACACGTACACACACATATTTGCACGCGCTCACACACACACACACACACACTGATAGATGCACATGACCACATACACTCATCAACCCATCCACCACACACACACTCTCTCACAGACACACACATTCATATATATATACACACACGTACACACACACGCATATTTGAATTCACACAGATTTAGATAGGAAAGATGGATCGATGTTATAAATAAGACAAGACTGGCACCCTTATTCACACGTGATAAAGATAAAAGAAAAAATTCGAGATAGGCAAACCATCCTAAGCGCAACCCGTTCAAAATGAGACAAAAATAGAATAGTCAATAAAATATAAGCAATTCATTTCTCTCAAGAATCCACACCAGCACAATGATCACAGTTACAAAAAAACACCAAAAAACAACAACAAAAAAACCCATATACCTCCCTCCCAATGATGCATAGTTTTCGCAATAGTGACATGCCCTAACACCATTCAGTATCTTGGAAACCAGCAAAGGTGAAATTCATTTTTTGGCTACACACGCTAAGCATGTGACCCTAACATGGTAAAGATTTGATGACAAAGCTGAGGGCCGTTTTTGTTTGTTGTTTTAGTAAAGGTAAACTTAAGCATTCGCGATTATCCACAAACAGGGCCATAGTGGACCATAAAAGCTGTGAACCCAAGATCAATGGCACACGTTCAATCCTGGCCAACAACATGAAAACTGTCCATGTTATTGCCTCAATCGTTGTTGTGGTGTCAGCTTGGCGTTTCCAAGATCCTGTTCTCCTGTCCCTCACTCGTTTCAAAACTTTTATAATAAACCTTATTTTAATCATTTTTTTATTTTACAAACAAACGGACATCAAATATATATATATAATGTGGTAAAAAAAAAGATTAAAAAAATTGTATGCGTATGAAAAGATATAGTTGACATAGGTACTCCATACAGCATACATAATATACATAATGATGTTTTATACATTAGAGGTTTAAAATGAACATGAAGATCAAAGCATATGTCAATATGTTTTCATGATTTTTTTCAAATTATATATTTTTGCTGTACGATAATCAAACATCAACGATCAATGTGGTAACAGAAATGATATCAATCCATACATATAAGGCCTATAAATCCATTTGAATGTTCAGTGGAACAACTATATGCCAATGTTCTCCCCGTAGAAAACGGATTTTCTTCATGACACGCTCTTAAATCTTGATGTACACATTAAAACCTTCATTGTTTAGAATATTGTTATACACATACATGTTTTGTATGTTGTAGGTTGTTTGTATGTGAACAATACCTCGTTTCAAAACTTAGTCAACCCATAGGATAATGCGCTGGCTCAAGGAGTCTGCCAGATAATTACTGCCTAATTTATGTGGAACTTGTCCGTGTTTAATGACTTCATCTTGAACAAACTCCAAGCTTCGAACCCCAACTTAAATGTTGGCCGGATGTGTGGCA
>CM060315.1:54176634-54186634 GCA_030674185.1 Monoplex corrugatus
AACATTCAGTTCCTCTCGGATGAAAAATTCTTTAACCTGCACAGACTCTAAAACCAAGACACATCTGTCTCTCTCTCTCTCTGTGTCTCTCTGTCTCTCTCTCTCTCTCCGTGCCTCTCTCTGTTTCTGTCTCTCTGTCTCTCTCTCTCTTTCTCTCATTCTCTCTCTCTCTCTCTCTCTCTCTCTCTCTCTCTCTCTCCGTGTGTCTCTCTGTTTCTGTCTCTCTCTCTCATTCTCTCTCTCTCTCTCTCTGTCTCTCTCTCTCTCCGTGTCTCTCTCTGTTTCTCTCTCTCTCTTTCTCTCCCACCCTCTCTCTCTCACACACATACACACACACGCACACACACACGCACACACACGCGCACACCACACACACACACACACACACACACACACACACACACACACACCACACACACACACACACACACACACATTCGAACACAAACTTCTGAGTTAGTGCACAGTTTCCTAAACCGTTTGAGTGATCGGGATTGCCCTGCCCTCTCTTCCTCCTTCGTTCCTGTCCTTGTGACCTACAAACGCGAACACGTGCACTACGACGAAAGGCTTAATGAGCAGTTCTCCTAAGTGCCACGCTCGTGCAATATGCAGTTCCCATGTTGACATGTAGGTATGTCACACTGACTGCACATCTCATCACAGTGCTGTACAGTCTTACGCCTGTTGTCCTAAATGCGTGGAAAGATGCTACGGTGATCTCTGTCACTTGTGACACTGGAACCCATTGAACGATACAAAACTCCTAGTTACATTATTTCTACGTTTTCTTGCCATACACGTAATTATGTGTCCACTCAAGTTTTTGTATACTTGAATACTCGGAGCGAGGCCATGCTTCAGTAGAAAGTATGATTAAGCATGGTTTCATATCATAGTGTGTGTTTTATCAGTTTTGTGACGCGTTTTATTTTTTGTGCATGAAATACAAGTGTGTAATATATTCAAAGCAACATAATGGAACAGGCCGTTTCGGCAGTGTTACACTAACATATCCAAACAGATTCATAAGTGCTGCGAGATTTTGGCGTGCGTGGAAGTGAACCGTTTTAATTTCGACAAGCAGTTAGAGTTCATTGGTGAACTTTTGGTGTACAAGCGCGCAGTTTCTCAAAATCCATTGACAACTTTCTTCCTGGTGTATTCCCATGAGCTGTGATCACTGTTTAGAAGTTGATCATACAGAAACTAAAAGTTGGCGATCGCCATAATGGAGAATAGTGACTACCTCAGCAACTACTCATCCGGGTCAGTCTCATCGCAACCTTCACTCAGGAGGTCGTCCAGCTTTGATCGCTTCATCCCCCATCGGCCCAGTCTGGACGTGGAGGGGGCTCACCACAAGCTGCTTCAAGGACGTGATACGCCTCCCCCTACATGTCCGTTGGATATCTGTGAAGCGTTTTCTTCTGTGAACATTAACGTGAACCAGGGGGGCGACAACACCATGCAGCCTGCTATGGAGAGGAGTCTGCTGGCTACCACCCGAAGTCTGTCCCTGGATGATTTTGACACACCCAAACCCACACTGGAGTACAGACGTCGCCTGAGCATGGCTTTAGATCTGAGGGATCTGTCAGCAGCGGGCAGCCATAGGATCCTCCCTTTCTCCAGCACTGCCTCTCCAACCAGCCCTTCCTTAACGGTGGTAAACACGAATCGTGAGTGTGGTTTAATAACGTCTTTGAAAGCGGTTGGGTTGTTGCTGTATGGCATTCCTATCTGCCTGTTTGTGTCCTATTGTTCTACACACCTTTGTCCACAGAGTTAGCAAGTGTCCAAATGACATTTGTTTCATTATAAACTTTAAAAAAAGAAAAATAGAAAAACAAAGAATAAATCAGTCTTCTTTTCGTACTCCTTTCTGCCGCCATTGAACTATAGAATATAATGCCTGATGTTGAATTGCAAGACTATTGACATTGTGTGTGTGTGTGTGTGTGTGTGTGTGTGTGTGTGTGTGTGTGTGTGTGTGTGTGTGTGTGTGTGTGTGTGTGTGTGTGTGTGTGTGTGTGTGTGTGTGTGTGTGTGTGTTTTGTGTGTGTGAGTGTGTGTGTGTGTGTGTGTGTGTGTGTGTGTGTGTGTGTGTGTGTGTGTGTGTGTGTGTGTGTGTGTGTGGTCAGAAATCGTCTTTTTCTGCTGTGCGTGTATATAACACAGAGTATCATACAGGCCTAGGTTGGGAACAATTCATTGACTTTGTCCAACAATGACTGGACAACTATTAGTTTTCAACAGCACACTCGATTCCTAAAGTATATACAGGCACACCAGCAAAATTGGATTCTCGTTTTTCATCCATTAATCGTTAACTCATATAATCATAGTCATGGCCATTTTTATGATGATGTTGATAAGGATAGATGGATAAGTTTTTAGTTAAATAGATGGGTAGGGATATTGCATAAATAAGCTGACAGATGGTGGATAAATGAAAAGACGAATAAACTTAAACTGTTAAGACTTTTCCCCATGGTACGAGCCTTCGTCTAATTACATACCTAATGGGGCCCACACCAGCAAACAGAATCTTCCATCAGGCATATACTGATGTTGGTCCAGCCTTTGATATTTGTTACCCAGCTGTTGGCATGGTACCCTGAAGGATGAGCTTGTACAGTTTGTCTTTGCAAGTGATGTGATAAAACCAAGCAAGCTTGCTTTGCTTCACTGTTGCCAGAACCGGTTCATGTGGGCCAACCAGGGTATTTATCTAGTTCAGATCATATTCGTTGGTCTCACGTTTGAGTCTCACCTGTCTCACCTGTCGGCGTCACCGGGTTCGATGTTGGCTGTTGCACACTTAACACACCACCATCTTCCTACAGGCTGCTCTGTCTTGACTTTTGGGGACAATTTCTTGAAGATTTAGGCCATGGATGTGGGTTATGTTCTCGATGTATGAGATTGGAGGTCGCACGTTTGAGCATGAATATTAAAAGCCTTTTCCTCTGGCACATGATTTCAAAGGCCTGAGTTCTCATTTCTCAATCAGCATGAAGTGTTCAAGGCTTACACCCTTAGAGGAATATGGAGACAATGAGGGACTTGTGTAACCTACACTCTGTGGTAAAGCTGATTGGCGACAGCAAAAGGGCATCAGGGATCATGACCTGGATACGGCCAGCCCCCTTAGAGTGTCAGGAGTTAAGGGCCAAAACGTTTGCTTGACGGGGATTTCTTTCCTGAGGATCTTCTGCTGTTGGGGCTCCCCAGAGTTTCTTGCTGCCGGCACATGGCTAGACCAAGGACTGCCGGGAACAGTCTAGTGAACAGCCGGGAAATACCGGATGACACTGGGAAAGACCAGATTTACGGGCTATGTGGGCTGGCTCCCCATCTTGCCTTTCTTTAACTTGCCTCTAACACCATAAATGAAAAATGCTCCCATAATTCACCGAAAGAGGAAAAGTATGATGAATCAATCGGCACCATCCCAGTCTTTAGGTGTGGTATTGCAGATGACCTTTGTCTGACCACGAAGTAGTCTATGCAGAGCTGAACATCGTCCCCCCCACGGAAGAAACCAGTAGAGAGAACTATCACTCTGTATAACAAGGCAGACTGGGGCAACTTGAAGGAAGCTGTAAAGAAGATAAGGGAAGAAGTGGATGGAATGAAGGATACCGCGAGCACTGAGGGTCTGTGGACACACTTTAAAACAGCGCTCCTCAAAGCAGTCCAGACCCACATACCTTCCAAGAAATCCCGACCTAACTACAGCCAACCATGGATTACTCCCGAACTTCGCCGCTTAGTAAACCGACGTAACCGAGCTTACAAAAAGTGAAAGAAGGGAGGCGGCGAAGATCTCAAAGCTGAGGCCAGAGCCAGAAGGTACGAAGCCCAACGACACCTGCGCCGAGCTTATTGGGACCATATCAACACCACTCTGACAGAGGAGCCCACTGAATATGCACCAAAGTACAAGCGATTCTGGAGCTATATTAAGAACCAGAAATCGGCCAACGTTGGCGTAGCCCCTCTAAAGGTGAACGGTCAACTGGTAGTGGAACTCAGGGAAAAGGCAGAAGCACTCAATAACCAGATCCAGTCTGCATTTAGCGAGGGGAAGACCTACTCTCAGGAAGAATTCCAAGAGAAGTGCGAGATGGCTGATGGAGACTACCCTGTGCTGGACTCTGTAAACATTACGGAAGAAGGCGTAAGGCGGTTGCTGATGAAGCTGGACCCAGCGAAAGCGAGTGGCCCCGACAACATCAGTGCCAGCCTCTTGAAGGAGCTATCTTCTGAGATCGCCCCTATCCTCACCACCATCTATAGAGCCTCTCTTGACTCTGGATACGTTCCCACAGACTGGAAAAACGCCCTGGTTCACCTATTTTTAAAAAAGGCAAACACTATGACCCGCAAACTACCGCCCAGTCTCACTGACCTGCATTGCCTGCAAAGCGTTTGAGCACATCATCGTACATGCCACCATGACGCACCTGGAACAAAATAAAATCCTGTGTCCCTAGCAGCATGGCTTCAGACAGCAGAGGTCCTGCAAAACACAGCTCATAGAGCTAGTTGAAGAGTTGACCGCCGACATGGCTTCCGGACGGCGAACAGACATCCTTGTGCTGGACTTCGCCAAGGCCTTCGACAAGGTGAACCATTCACTTTTGTTGCATAAACTCCACAGCTATGGTGTACGAGGCAAGATCAACAAATGGATCTCCAACTTCCTCGCCAATAGACGCCAAGCAGTTGTCGTCGAGGGGGCTCAGTCAGACTTCATCGACATCAAGTCAGGAGTTCCGCAGAGGTCGGTCCTTGGACCATGTCTCTTCCTGGTCTTATTAATGACCTTCCCGAGAAACTGACCTCAAAGACAAGAATGTTTGCAGACGACACCGCCATCTACCGCACAATAGCATCCAAAGAAGATCATGCCCACCTACAAGAAGATCTAAAACGTCTCCAGGTCTGGGAACAGAAATGGGAGATGGCCTTCAACCCAGGCAAATGTGCTACGCTAAGGGTCACTCGCTGCAAAAGTTACCATCAGCGACAAATACCAGATGCACGGACACACGCTAGCAACAGTACAATCAGTATCGTACCTGGGGGTTACTTTGAGGACAGATCTAGAGTGGGCAGAACACATTGACACTATCACAAAGAAAGCAAGCAAAACCCTCGGATTCTTGAGACGTAATCTGAAAGTTGCTTCCAACGAGCTGAGAGAAAAGGCGTACCTAACCTTCGTTAGACCTTTGCTAGAGTACTCCAGCTCAGTATGGGACCCCCACAAGACAGGCTCTATCAAGAAAATGGAAAACATCCAGCGAAGGGCAGCTAGATTCGTCCTGAACCGTTACCATCGGCGTGCGAGTGTAACAGAAATGCTTGAAAAAATCAAGTGGCCGTCTCTTCAGAAGCGACGCTAAGCGTCAAGGGTCACCATGTTATACAAAATCCACTATAACTTGGTGCAGGTCAATAAAAGTGTCCTGGAAAAACCCGTAGTAAGAGACAGAAGATCACATGGCCAGCAGTTTAAACGTCTTGCAGACCATAAACAGCAATACAGACTCTTCTCATTCTTCCCCCGAGCCATCCTTGAGTGGGATGAACTCCCAGCACAAATTGTAGAGGCAGACTCCCCCGACAGTTTCAAAAACAGAGTCACCTCCTACCTCAATGCTGACACTCTTGACAGTCTCGCTACTGCGAAACTTCAGGAGTAAGCTCAAACAAACCCAAACCCAAACTGTCCTGTATGAATGTGAGAGTGCTTGGTCAGGTAGGTAGTGGGTAGGGGGTGTGCTGGTAGGAGGGCCGCTGCGGCGGGGGGTGCCGGGAGCCATCATTAGGATGCCTACCCGTCACTTCTCGTCCCTCTGATCCAGTTAGTGGGCAGGGAGTGTGTGAACGTGAGGAGCAAATGTATGTGTGTGTGTGTGTGTGTGTGTGTGTGTGTGTGTGTGTGTGTGTGTGTGTGTGTGTGTGTGTGTGTGTGTGTGTGTGTGTGTGTGTGTGTGTGTGTGTGTGTGTGTGTGTGTGTGTGTGTGTGTGGGTGTGTGTGTGTGTGTGTGTGTGTGTGTGTGTGTGTGTGTGTTTAGTATATAAAGTCAGGCAGCCGGTTCGTGGAACCCCCCTATTCTATTCTGTGGCAAAATAATCAAAATGTTGATTGTAGCCACACAACAGAAGAAGAAGAAGATGACCGAACCCGCTCTTCGGGCCTTTGGACTCCCATATGACCATGTCTTCTTACAAAAAAAATGTTCTTCTCTACCATCCTTGAGCAACACAGTGGAGATATTGTCTGTAGCAGGTGATTACCTTCTTTCAGATTTCGTACTTCCTCCTCGGATTCTTCTTAGTAGTACCAGAAGTTCTTCAGCCTCGCTGGTAATTGTCTGGGTTTTCTCGCAGATATGGCGTCTGGTTGAAGCTTGTAGTTGTATGAGTCCTTTTAAGTCCGTCAGCTCAGTGCAGACGCACTTTCCTTGAGTAGATTCCATTACTGTTTTCCATGACTGAGGCCTTGTGCTGTTGTCACTTGATGAGAGTTCTCAGTCTTTGATAAGCCTGCTTCATTTAGTTTAGTTTAGTTTAGCAATAGGGACATAACACATTAGCCGTTTGGCTATTTCAAGTCCCATCATTTTTCTTTTTCTTTTCTAACACACGTAGCCAAGGTTTGTCGTGCGCCCAGTTTTTTGATGATTCATTCATCATATTCGTATTTAAGTTCAACGTAATGTTTCCAATGGTCAAGCTGGTTTTTAAACGAGTTTGTGCTTTGTGCTCTTTTAATTTCATTTGGTAATTTATTTATTCATGTTTCATGACTTCATCCCATCTTCACAGTTATGGCATTGCCCCTTCGGTCTCGTTTTCTTTGGCATCCCCATCATCGTCTTCCTGATTTCGCTGTTCGTCAGTTTGTAACGTTTTGATGCTTTAGGTTTGCTGCTTTCCTCAGTCTTCTTGCTCTTTTCTCATCACACACATCACGGATTTCGTTTGTTGTGTAGAGGGGTGTAATTTCTTCCTGTGCTTCCCCCCAACACTTCCGTCAACTGTAATAAGTAGCACGAGTTTTGTTTCCTGCCGGTGTGTCTAAGTCATTGATTTGGTCCCCTTCTTACCCACTGGACAAGGCGGCAGGGAAGTTTTTAGTCCTGTTTTTATTATCCATTGTTTGGTGTTTGTGATCTGTTTGTGACCGTGCGTTCGCGCTTGACAAAGGCTGGTTGGCCGAAAATTTGCGCTTGTTTTGTTTTGTTTTGTTGGATACGCGCTTACATTGGTTTTCTTGTTCTTCTGGTTCCTTTAAGTCATTGTTGACAGTGCTTAGGTACGCTTTTGTGTCGTTTGATGTCTTCCCCTCTGTATTAACCATTTGACTCCCACACCGTATCCACCAACTGCAAGAAAACTGGAAGCTGGTGGAGGAAGTAAAAAGGTTAAGTTTTTGCTTCGCCAGCATGACTGACAATGCAGGCTGCTGGTGGACAGGGTGCGGGAGTCAAGGGGTTAATCTTGCGGTCTTTGTCTGTTGCCGTTTCTCCAGAACTTTTCCCACGGACCTCAGCTTGACCCATGAATATCCCAGAGGCAGTTTTCAGTTCGAAAGTTCTTTTGCCTTGGCGCATTGGAAGTAGTAACTACATATAGTATCAAATGATGCTGAGTAAAAGATGGTAGTGACGATAACGAGGATCGGTGTGACAGACAAAAATGGATGGATAGATAGACAGACAGACAGACAGACAGACAGACAGACAGACAGACACAGCTAGATAGATAGATAGATAGATAGATAGATAGATAGAATAGATAGATAAACTGATGGAACTGCGGAAGGAGGGGGAAAATAATGAATGGGTGGACGGATGGAAGGATTGATGGATGGACGGATGGAAGGACTGATGGATGGATGGACGGATGGAGGGACTGATGGATGGATGGACAAATGGATGGACTGATGGATGGATGGATGGATGGACTGATGGAAGGACTGATGGATGGACGGATGTAAGGAATGATGGATGGATGCATGGAGGGACTGATGGATGGGCTGATGGGAGGAGTGATGGATGGACGAATGGAAGGACAGATGGATGGACGGATGGAGGGGCTGATGGATGGACGGATGGAAGGACTGATGGATGGACGGATGGAAGGACATGGATGGACAGATGGAAGGACAGATGGATAGACGGATGGAAGGGCTGGTGGATGGAAGGATGGACAAATGGACGGACTGGTGGCTAGATGGACGGTCTTGATAGATGACTGGATAGGACGACTCGACAAAAATGGATGGATGGATGAATGGATAGATGGACGGGTGGACAGGCGGATAGATAGATGAATGGACAGTTAGACGTGAAGAATATAAGCTCCAAAAGGCGATTTCTTATCATTCTGTGAGGTTTTATTTTTTTGTTTGGTTTCGGTTGATCACACAGAGTCCTCAGACCAGTGGGGATCCCCAGGACTATGCGTTGGCGGTACAGCTGGGAGTCCCCATATGGGCGCCACCTCTCCACGTACACCGCGCAAAGTCCGCCCTGAGCCTGACACTGTGCTGCTTATCTCCTTTCGTAACGATTTCTGTAAGTCTGCCTGCATGTCTGTCTATCCCTTTGCCCAACACAGTTTGTGTAAGTCTGTCTATCTGTATCCGTCTTGTTTGTGTTTATGTTCTTGTTCTGTGCTGATCAGACTGCACGGGGTGATTCTGGCTCTAGTACAGCATTGTTGAGTCCTCCCACCGTTAAAAGGTACCTGTTCCTGTTCAAATAACAGCAAAACGGCACAACTTTGTGACAGATTGATAAGTTTTAAATATCTGGGAACGGTCATCTCACCAGACGGCAGATGTAACACCAGAAATAGCCAGCAGAACTGGCCAATCCAAAACAGTATTCAAGAAGACGAAAAGCGTTCATGCCAACAAATGCCTGTCAATTAACATCTGGAAGAAAGTTCTTGAATGTTATATAGAACCGATATTGTTGTACTTTTGTGAGGCGTGGACAGTCAACACGCAAAGTCAGAACTAAACTGAGGCAAGTGAAATGTGGTTTCTAAGAATAATGTTGAGAGTTCCATGGACAGCAAAGAAAACAAACGAGTCTTGAAGGAGGCAGACACAAGAAGAACATTAAAGAAGATTAGGAAAAGACAAGCAACATTTATAGGCAATTTTATGAGTAAAGGGGAATTAGAGCACCTGGTAACAACAGGAAAGCTGGAAGGAAAGAGAACACCAGGTAGACCCCGGGAGAAAATATTGGACGGACTTGCAGGGTGGCTGAGGACAGAGAGAGTTGGAGATGTACTTGCAGCGTCAGGGGATAGATTCGTGTGGAGGGCCATGATCGCCAAAGCCATGCGGCTGAGCACATGATGATGATGATGATTCCTGTTCAAGGTTGGTGAAGATAAACAGCAACAGAGAGGTGAGGAGATGGACACCATCACTCTTATGATGCTGGCCTCGAGAAAAATTGAAGTGTCTAACGTTCACTGCCCATTATTGGAGAACATTTACCTGTCTTGCTCTGTCCATCTGCAGTCTGCCGTGGTCCGTCTCGACTGTACCCACGCATGCAATGGAGAATTATCGACCATGACAGTACAAGCACACTGCACAGTAACCCAGTAGAAGAACCAATGGACTTCAGCAAATTTCCTTTCGTGCACTAACTTACCCAATTTTGGAGATATCCATGAAGGGTGTCCAATTGTGGGATTCAACATTCGGCGAAAAAGTACTCTTAAGACTTAAGACCAAAACATATAGAATCTACACTGCAATATAGCAATTGACTCAGATGAAGAGACGATATTTTGGAGAAAACCTGAAAGAAAACAAAAAACAAAACAAAAACCAAACGAAGCCCGCAGTTGTCACAGCAAATGCACAAGCAATCACATTCACTTCATCCAGGCAGATCGTTTCTCTGTTAACGTCAGTTCTCTATCAAATATTTATCACACATAAAGCAGT
>CM060315.1:54191634-54199134 GCA_030674185.1 Monoplex corrugatus
CCCCTCGGCCATTTCACTTGAGGTGGGTGCCGGCGTAAAAACTGAACCAAACCAAACCTGTCTTGATGCTCTAGTCATGCTTTTGGTGTCGGCTTGATGTTTCGTTAAGTCCTATCACCCCCCCCCTCCCAACCCCGCTCCACCTTTCACCCTCCATTTCTTCCCTGTGCGTAGCGTTATATATATATATATATATATATATATATATATATATATGTATATGTATATATATATATATATATATATATATATATATATATATATTCTCCATACTTGTGATTTTTGCCACTTTCAGTGAAGTTTCTTTTCTGTTTACAGTGAATATGACAACAAACAGACAAGCAAAAACAAAAACAAAAACAAAAAAACAACAACAACAAAACAAACAACAAAAAAACAAACAAACAAACAACAAACAAACAAATAACGAGCAGATCAGAACATTGGGAACATCAGAACATTCATCAATACTGAAATGTCAGTGTCTCATATTCATACTTGTGTTCTTGTTTTCGGACTGTCTGGAATAAGGTTTACCTGGGTCAGACGGTAAAATGCAAGTTGCCAATAATTTTTCAAATTGATCAGGAGCACCTGCGTACGTGCTTGCATGAGTGCGTGTGCATGTATGCGTCTGCGTACATGTGTACATGAGTGTGTGTGTGTGTGTGTGTGTGTGTGTGTGTGTGTGTGTGTGTGTGTGTGTGTGTGTGTGAGAGAGAGAGAGAGAGAGAGAGAAAGAGATAGAGAGAGAGAGAGGGAGGGGGGAGGGAGAGAGAGGGGGCATGACTGCGTGCGCGTGCGGTATTTCCATCTGTCACCTGATGATGATGATATATGTAGTATATATATATATATATGTGTGTGTGTGTGTGTGTGTGTGTGTGTGTGTGTGTGTGTGTGTGTGTGTGTGTGTGTGTGTGTGTGTGTGTTCGAATGCGTATGTAATGAATACGTGCATGTTATTATGTCGACGTTAAGAGGATTTTCGTGTGAACGAAGCCATACTCTTTGGTGTCCCATTTTCTACGCCAGCTGAATGGCCACAGAAGCTGGCACAGATTTTTTTTAAACAATGCGATGATGATAATGATGTCTATGAGGATGATAATCTTGATATTATGGAGTTCTATCTGGGATTGAGACTGCGTGACAGGGCTGTACCCTACGCTTACTATCATAATATATGTTGGCGTCAACCACGCTTGAGAGATATAGACACCTGCGGTGCTCGTCAGAAGATTTGAGCAAACCCGCAATGATGCATCCGTGAAGTGGTTGAGACACGACTGCGTGGTCCCAGTCTTCCCAATGAGCCCATTGCACGCGCAACTGTGGGTAGGAGCCGGTTAGAGCCGAAAAATCCCACAACGACTTTTGAAGGGACTGATAGGAATTCGAACCCACAACCTTCCAGTCGGTAGTCCGTTGCGTTAACCACTAACACCACGGCGATTGGTTTGCTGAGTATACTACCTCAACCCACACTTTTTTTTCTTTACGATAGGACCGTTACTGCATTTCATCTCAAAACTTTTGCGTGTGAGATAATTGTGTAACTCTTGACATAAAGATAGATATATGACAACGGAAACAACAGTCTCTTTGTCTTGTTTTCTATTTTGTTTTTCTTTTCTCCATTTTTTTTCCTTTTCAAAATGGACTGATGCATTTAACCTTGAAGGTCAATAAATTAGTTTGAAAAGATACATTATTATGATCAGGGAAATGATGCCGGAACTGTGGTGCATGTAGCCTTGAAACCGCTGTCAGAAGAAGTAGCGCAGAAATGATATGTTGACGGAAATGATATAATACTGCTACGTCTCCTGATTGTGTAGGATTAGTCTTGGCCTTGCCCGGAACTTCCTGAAGTCGGAAGTTGTCCGGCTGACTTCATTAGATGCAATTTTTATTTTAAAAAAACAAAAACAAAACAAAAACAAAACAAAACCAACAGCCAGCCAGCCAAGCCAACCAACCACAACCAACCAACCAACCAAACACTATCCCAACCCACCATCACTACCAGTCAATGTGGCAAAATGATCAGCTGAACGGGATACTACTGACCGGGAAATCGTGAGATCCAACCTTCATCAGTCAAAACAAACAAACAAATAAACAAACAAAACAAACAAATAAACAAACAAGCAAGATAGCAAGCAAACAAACAAACAAACAAGCAGGCAGCAAGCAAGCAAGCAAGCAAGAAAAAAAATAAAAACAACTAACCAACCAACCCAACCAACCCACAAACCAACAAACAAACAAACAAACAAACCCAACCAAACTAAACAAACCAGCCCAACCAACCAACCAACCAACCAACCAACCATCCAAAGAAGCAAGCAAGCAAACAAATAAACAAAACTAAAAAAAAAAAAAAAGAAAGAAAGAAACAAGCACAAACGAACAAACAAACAAAAACAACAACAAAACTGATATTGTGGAATTTTTCGGCTTCGACCGGTTCCCATGCGGAGCTGACCATGCTTTGGGTTTGTTGGGGAAAACTGGGACCACACGGTCGAGTCTCATCCACTTTACAGACGCGTTTCTGAGGGTGTTGCTTGAAGTTCCTGACCAGAACAGCAAGTGTCTGTAGCTATCGGGCTGGTTGATTGCAGGATAATTTTGAAAGTAAACGTAGAGTAGAGTACAGCCTTGTCGCGTAGTCTCAGTCCAGAAAGAGAACTTTACAGCATCATCAGTAGGATCCCCACTCTCATCATCATAGCATTGTAAAAAAAAGAAATTGCCCAGATTCTGTGGCCCTTCATGCCTTGTCTGTCATGGTGACCTCAGTGTCCGTAGGTGTGGAGGGGTGTTGGAGAACCGAAATGAGCAGCGTGGGAGTAGGGACACAGGAGCGTTACAGAAGAGAAGATGGGGCTGTAAAACAACCGACACCAACAACCGACCGACCAACACCGACCGACGACCGACCGACCGATCGACCGACCGACCGACCGCAACCAACCAGCCAACCAAACAAATCAAACAAAACACAAACAAAACAAACAAAAAACAAAAAACCAACCAACCAACCAACCAACCAACCAACCAACACAAACAAAACAAACAAACAAACAAAACAAACAAACAAAACAACCAACCAACCAACCAACCAAACAAACAAATCAAACAAATCAAACAAAACAAACAAACAAACAAACAAACAACAACCAACCAACCAGCCTACCAACCAACACAAACAAAACAAACAAACAAACAAACACACAAACGAAACAGACAAACGAACAGAACAAGCTAAAACAAACAAGCAGACAAAGAAACACACAAACAAAAAATACCGTATTTCTAAGCAGTAACTGCATTCTTGTGTTCGCGACGTAGGCCTATTTGTTTTTTATTTATTGTTTATTCGCTTATTTGTTGTTTGTTTATTTTATTTATTATTTATTTATTTATTTATTTATTTATTTATTTCATTTATTATTCATTTGGTTGTTCATTTCTGTATTTATTTGTTCATTTATTAATCTATCTATCTGTTATTTATACACGAGGCCTATTTGTTTTTTTTATCTATTTATTTATTTGTTTGTTTGTGTATTTGTTTTTTTTGTGTGGTGGGATCAGGGGGTATGTCTTTAAAATTGATAACCTCAGCAGCAACAGCAACAGCAACAGCAAACAACAACATCGCCAACAACAAATGACAGCAATGATGATATCGATGATGGTATTGTAGGTGTGTCATTGATAATAGTGTTGCTGATTATTACAACATTATGCATATTACCTATAAAGAAAGAGCCTAACAATGGGAATGGCGGTAGGGGAAGACTGAGCACCATCGGCTTAGAGTCAGTGTTTGTTTCTCTGTGTAATTCTGTATCAGTTAATTAATCGTGTTACCCCGTTGGGTTGCCGGGGCTCTTTCAGTATAGATAGTATCCCCCCCCCCCCCACCTTCTGGAAATTCTGTGCTAGAAATTTCCTCTTTTCTGTCACTCTCTTTGTTTCTGCCTTGTTGCCTTCTTTCTGTCATTTCTACTTATTTTCTGCTTAATGGTCCATTCACCTGTATTTTTTCGATAAAGTCTTGCGTACTTTTTCTTCGAATTGATAATTGGGTATATGTATTAAGTGCATTTTTGGCTCTAAGGAGGTGAGATATACGGAAGCAATTTTAGGTAATTTATACCTGTTTTTATATATGTTTTGGTGTCCTTATGTATGCTTATATTTGTATTCAGGTGTGTTTTTTAAATCTCCCCAGTGCGATAAATCGGACGGAATGGTCCTACGCTGGGGGCATGTCCTTAGATTATGTGCGCGAATGCATTGATATGTGTACTTAATTTTCTTTTCTTTTTTTTTTCCTGTCGATGTTTTGTGTGTTTTGAAGCGGTTATAGCCCTGATATGGCTCTGCGCAGTCGGCTGGGCTTTAAACAACAATAAATGAAATAAAAAATTAATCTGTAGAGAAATCTCTAGTTAATTAATTTTAAATTTCATGATGATAGTAATTTAAGTGGCTATGATTTAATATTTCGGTCATATCATCTGAAAATCTTTCAGTTAGTATAAAAAAAAAAGATCGTGTGTAGATGTAGGTCTTTGGTGTTCAGGAATTTGTGATATAGATTGTCTAATTCGAGAAAATGAAAAGCGTTTTTACCAACAAAATTCTTATCAATTAACATCAGGCAAATAGTTGTTCAGTATCATGTAGAACCAGTACTGTTGTGCAGACGATAAACGTGGACAGTCAACGGGAAAAGTCGAACAAGATTGAAGCAGCTGAAACGTGGTTTCTAAGAAGAATTTTATGAGTTCTGAGGACAGCAAAGAAAAAGAAAACGGAACAATCTTCAAAGAGGAAAAAAAAACAAAAACGTTAATGAAAAGATTAGGGGGGGGGGGGGGGGAAGCAACATTTATGAGACATTTTATGAGGAAGAGAAATTCAAGCACCTAGTCACAACAGGAAAGCTGAAGGGAAAATGAGCACCAGGTAGACACAGGCCAAGCCCCAGTGTCTTTACCACCATCTGCAGACTCGAGGAAGTCAAAAAAAAAAAAAAAAAAAAAAAAAAGGGGCGCGTCATTAGATGAAGCGAGAAGAAAAGAATGAATTACCCAATACAAAGGGTAGGAAGGGAGGTAAAACAGGACAGAACATGGGGGAAGGGGACGAGAATATGGGGACAAATGGTTTAACCTACGTGAGAGAAAGGCCCATAGTGACGTCTGACATGATACGATCGTATAACACACAGTAGACAGAAGAAAACAGGAAAGTTCCCTGTGTGGATTTTTTTCAATCTCTCTCTCTGTATCTCTCTCTCTCTCTCTGTATCTCTCTCTGTCCCCTGTCTCTCTCTCTCTCTCTCTGTCTCTCTCTCCTTCCTTCTCTCTCTCTCTGTTTTTTTGTTTTGTTTTGTTGTTGTCAAGATTATTAATCATCTTCGCCTAGAGAAGAGAATGCTTCTCTGTATATAAGAAAAATATGTGAACAAAATTTACTTAGCTGCTCGTGGAGGGTTTTTTATCAAATCTTGGTCAAACTTGTATACTGCTGGGGACTCACGAAAGTTTGGAAGGTAAAGCAGCAAGGTCAAGGTCACATGGACCAAAACTACCTGAACTCAGTAGTTTTCAAGAAAAGTGTACGAAGAGCACTTTTTCGGGAACTTCCGATAATATCTAAATCTGTTACCTCTTGTGACAACCTACCTGTTGTCCTCGATGCATGTCAAGTTTTATTTTCAATTGAAACTTCAGAATCACATTGACCTCGCGATGTACAAAATCTGGATTCTCTGTGATAATTCTTTTGTATATACAAAGGAAGATTGTTAGAATGGCTTAACCTTTATTTTTTGTTTTCTTTCTTGCTTTTTGTTTTGTTTTGTTTTTTGTTTGCTTAACACAGTTATCTCCTCCTCCTTCCTTCTAATAATAAATTCTTCTTTGTACTAAACAACAACTGCAACAGCAGCCGCAGTGCTAGTAGCATTACTGGTCGGTTTAGAGTAAAATCAGTCCATTTCCTCTGTGCTTAACCATCCTCAGACCATTTAGCCTACAGACTTGAGGATACCCAGAATAGGACAAGTCGTGGGATGGAGTTGGTTATAAGGGAGGGGGGTTGGAAAGAGAATCCCGATACAGGGAGACGTGGGAAGGGGAGGTAATGGGGGGGGGGAAGCGTATGGGTGGGTGGGGGGTGGAGGACATGGCGGGGGATGGTTTGTCTATATGTGACGAAAGGCCAGCAGAGCGACGTCTGACTGGTGTGGAATCTGACCATCGTCTAGCTGAGAGAGAAGATGACAAATGTTTTGTTGAAGGAAAAAAAAAAGTCTTCTGTTTCTTTTTCTTCTCGCCATTATAATCATCATCATTGTCGTCGTCATCTTCGCTTTCTTCCTCTTCTTCTATCTTATGTATTTTCTTGTTGTTGTTTTTGTTTTGCTTTGTGAGAGATCAGTCTAGCAGAAGAAATTTCTTTTTCTTTTTTTCTTTCTTCTCTCTCTCTCTCTCTCTCTTTCTTTCTCTCTCTCTGTCTGTCTCTCTGTCTGTCTGTCCTGTCTGCCTGTCTGTCTCTCTCTGTCTCTATGTCTGTCTGTCTGTCTGTCTCTCTCTTCTTTTGATTAAGTAGTTTGATGATGCTGATTGTCATGTTACATAGACTACTATGGTTTGGGGTTTATGACAGAGGGATTCATTTACTTGGACAATTCCATATGTGTCATACCCATGTCTGCCATTAATTCTCTGTCAAACACTTTGAGCCTGCGCAAAACCGTAAGCTTTGGCAAGGTCTTGAAATGGAAAGTGGGGGGTGGGGGATGTGAATGAAATCCATGAAACACCATACTGACATCACCAGAATGATTGGAGCACTAAGATAGGCGGCGAACAGGCCATCGTGTTGTGTGTTGCAGGTTGGGACTGAACTCGAAACCTCTTATCCTTGATTCCACGGCTCTGACAGCAGAACACCAGTCTGCCTGTGCTTCGGAATTCACTGGCATTACAAGACCTGCGCCTGAACATCATTATTTGAGTTTAATAAACGTTATTATTATTTCCTCGTGTGTATGTGGTACATTAATGTGTGATTCCCCTCTTCAGACTGTGACAGGGCGGCATAAGGGGATGTCTCATGACCATATTGGCTAGTATGAGCTGGGGTGTTGTGTTTTTCGTATGAAAGAGGGCTGATCTCCCTGAGGAGTGTCAATCACTACAGTAAGCCTACCGGCTGATCTTTTATTCTCTTCCCGTCTGTGCGTGTTTGTTTACCGACAAAAATGGCTCTGGTTCCCGAAAGTTACCATGGACAATTCCTTCGTTACCGAAGGCTCTTGTGTGTTTCTTAGGAGTATCAGTGCTGGAAGCTGAGGGATCTAAACCGTCAAGCAGCGCTACACCAAAGTCAGTAATGCGATTCGTGCTGACAGCAGAGCTTAATAGACATGGTTCCCTTTGATCACCCACACTACACACTACATGTATT